>CP092864.1:35774739-35795531 GCA_030710605.1 Cordylochernes scorpioides
TTAACAAAATTATAACAGTGATTCTAATTTTAAAAACTTAAGGAGCAAACTGAACAAACTTATATATATATATATATATATATCAGAGACATTTGGTGGAGATTCTGGATAGGATATGGAGAACAAACTGAAAGTTACTGAACAATTCTTGAAAATTCCATCATATTTGTTGATACACAAATGTTTTAATGGTGTTTACAGGGAATTGCAAAAGCACAGAAAAAGTGGGTGGATGAATATGGCCCAATTTGTGGGTAAGTTTGAACTTTTAGCCTAATATGGTATATCTAATATACTCTGATTTAAATGTATTTTCTCTAGTACACAAGTACATTCCATGATTAGGTACTCCATCAGAGTACCCAATACTATATGATCCATATTATATACTATATACTCCATATTTATTAAAGGTAATATCAACCTCCTTTTACTTTAAGTCATTTAAAGATAAGTCACTTATCTACAAATGTTTAAATATTTCAACCCTCTCTCTCTCTCTCTCTCTCTCTCTCTATATATATATATATATATGATAATTTAAACCAACAACCCTATATTAATACTTATAACAAGATGTTGTATATAGAAACATATCTATAAATAATTATACGCATAATTGACATGTGTCCTTGCATCACCATATGTAATGTACTGAGGATGAATAAATAAAACTATATAATAGATTAAAAACTGAGTTAAAAGCAAGATTGAGAGAATCACAAAGTAACTTCTAAAGATAGATTGGAAGCCGACAGACCGGTGCCAGTGTCGATTAACGGACACGTGCAGTAAGACAATACTTCCTGGTCCTCTTCCTGGTCCAAAGAATTGTATAAATAGGACCCCACTTAGCAACAGCGAGTGAGTTACAGTAGTCGTCACCATCAGCACGTCGCCGGTTGTCACCAACTCATCGACCATGTAAAACAGTAAGAAATCTACTATCTCCATCTTGCTCTTGGCTCGCTTTTTATCTATTCAAGGAACTTTCCTTCTACAACTGTGTCGCTTCGTTTTTTGTGTGTGTGGACATTCCCAAGCTTTTCCACTCTGCCTCGACCACGACTGCCTGTACTTTGTGAGAACTGTTAAAGGTCCTACAAGGTGCAGAGAGGTACTGGAAAACTCTCCACGCCCTGACTGTCCCTCTCGGTTACTACAGGTTTGACCCTCGGTTGCCACAGCTTATAGCGAGAGTCGACGAGGTACTACAAGAGTTAACCAGAACTTTCAACATATTATTACAGAGAGTCGACAGGATAACCCAAACGAAGGACGCCATAGCAAAAAAGGTAAAAAGACTGTCTAGATAGGAAAAAGAGAAAGAGCAAGATGGAGGAGCAAACCAACCCGTCCAACGATACAGCCGACCAAACTATCCCCAAACAAGAGACGACATTTGAAGAGGAGGAAACATCGCCGCCCCAAGATAACTCCGCAGACCCGCTGACACAGATCGCCGATGCCCTGAGTAAACTGCTTGTAGCCCGATCTCCTAGGGAGATAGACGTGAGTCCATACGATGGTTCCTTTGAAGCCCAAAGCTTTTTCGACAACTTCGATGCCCAAGCAGACCGAACTGAACTGACCTACACGGATCGCCTACGCAAATTACCCTGCTACCTACAAGGTAAGCCCCTCCAATATTTCCGAAGCCTACGGTTAGATAGGTTATTTTATATTAAAGCCCGCCAGAGACTAATAGACTTATTCCCAGCAACGACAGAAGCGTCGTTTGCACGCTTTTTGGCAATCAAATTGACACCCCAAATGCCCCTAGAAGACTACTACCAAAATAAAACGGTTATGGGTATGAAACTCGACCTACCCGCCGACATTTTAATTGAGTCTCTGACCGACGGACTGCCCGTCGCAGACCAGCGATTAATCGCAACTGTGCAGCCAAACACCATTAAGGAATGGTTCGACCTAGTGTCAAGAATAACTCAGTGTGCCACCAGTGCAGTGAACCAGCGCCAAGTAGACAAGGCTCCACACCCCCACCTACCACAACCCACCACCGCGGTACAACAACCAGCGGCTATCACGTGTAACGTACCAAGTTACACCTCCACCCTCGCCTTGCAAGTATTGCAATGCCATGCACTGGCACTCCCAGTGTGAACAACGGTTCCCACGGGACCGAACACGCCCAGTCTACAGCGCCAGACCACGCACAACCACTGTACCAAAACGTGGTACCCACACCCAGCCCAAGGTCCAATCTCCGAGCCATGTTCCCCAAGTCCAAGCTGCAAGCCAAGACGACTCTGCAAGCCCCGCGAGCAGCTCAACGGTAGGAAAACCTGAAACTTATTTTCGTTGAACAGCTAATAATATGGACACTCCAAGACCTATCTACACGTAATAGTGGATCATTTAACACGATATGCTTGGACCTTTCCATCGAAGTCCACCAGTACCCTAACGTACATTCAAACCCTCAAAAATGTACTACAGCAAGGATCTCCAAAACGTCTGTTATCTGACAGAGCGCCCGCTTTTACCTCAGAAAAATTCCTTAAATTTCTAATAATGCATGGTATACAACCTCTACTAACTACCAGCAATAACCCACAAGCAAACGGTTTAATAGAACGCTTAAATGCGACCATTACAGGCAAGCTCAGACTAGCTTATCTAGAAAATCCAAAAGCTTCCTGGACTCAACTAGTTAAGCGCGTCACTCAGACGTACAATAACACACCCCATTCTGTCACAAGTTTTCCACCTACCTACTTAATGTTCAATGTTATCCCCCCAGATCTAAGAACTCATCTTAACCCATATCCCGAGATAAATATAGCTCGAGAGATAGCAAGCTCTCGTACTCAAAATAAACATAAAAAAGATAAAGAAACATTTGATAAGCAGCACAGAACACCACATTTCGAAGAGAATGATCTTGTTTTGGTAAAAAATTACAGACATCCCGACACAGGTAAATTAGCACCATATTTTACTGGACCATACAAAATAATTGAAATAATTTCACCCAATGTCGTTCGAATAGATCGCCCAAATCAGCCTCTCAATAGAGACAGTGACACCATACATGTCAATAAATTAAAATATTACACAGAGGATGTTTTGTACATAACACCTCCACAGCCCCGATTCGTTCAACACCCACAGCGATTGCCTCAAGATGTATATTTCATTGAATTCAATCATTTGACTCCAGATATCTTCGAGACGCAACTATTCCGAATTATACCGCCTACAAGCGCACAGCCCTTTTTACATTTAAGTCCCGGTATTTTCAATTAGGCCAGAAACCAAGTACCACTGTGCTGAGAGATTTACTTCTAGCCAGCAGGATGATTCACCACACCGCCAACGAAAATAAACAACCCAGCTGTGCCAGTCGGCAACAAAGGGTCGGCAACAAAGGACCGCCAACGAAAATAAACAACCCAGCTATGTCGGTCGGCATCAAAGGACATGACACATGTTGATATTGACACCAGTTTCAGCCGCCATGTTGACACCAGTTTCAGTTTACCACCACCGACAAGCCTGTACTTGAAACTCGTGGCCCAGCTCGCAGAATGGATAGATTACAGCACCTAAAACTAATTGACTTACCAATCATTACCCAATTTACTTATTAATTTGAACTTTAATATTGAAATATTATAACACTTTATATCTTTAATTATCATTGTGTGTTTTACAACTTTTACATTGTTTGCACGCCCAGTGTGGAATTTTTTTTTGACGCAAAAGAAAAATCATTCAATTATATGACTTTTGGGTACGCTTTTAATATGAACAATACACAACATTACCGGCTCTCTCGTTAGGAATACAAAAGGATTTAACCTCTCATTTCTCCATAAGTAACGCAATGTTACATGGAAAAAAGATCTGTTAAATTAATATTTTAAATGATTTTTCCCAAGCGTAACAAGCCGGCGTTTGGGTAGGCTCACCTAAAAATTTTGCAGACCAACTGCATAAAACGCTCTGCAATCTTTTTAGCGCCTAAGACACGCACTACATATTACATGTACCCAAAGTCACAGCTTCCACTACAATGACATAATTTTAGGGATCAAGATCGCTCCCCGTCTGGTCTCACATAATATAATCGGGAAGATCTGGCAAAGGCCAACTTCTCAGACTGGACCAAAGCGACATAGGGCCACATTGCCTCCCCGTAGGCCAAACTAAAGACATTAATAATCTTGCACCTACACCTGGACATTGTGTGTAAATATGTTCCTTTTTTTTCAGGAACGAATATTTTTGTTTTTTTTTAACTTTTCTTCAAAAGAGACAATTTTTGTTCCATTTTTCACTGCTTAACATTTATCTAATCATTAATATCCTTTAATTATATTATAACTTTGTATAAAATCTTGAATAATTATTTTTATATTTTACCTTTCAATTATATAATCAAATTTTTTTCCAACATTATTTTAACAACTTTATTTTAACAATTTTATTTTTCATGATATTATTTTAGTATGGCAAAACATTTAATTGTTTCAATAATCATTTTTAATTCATTATTATATCTTTTATATATTACTAATTCATTATTATATCTTTTATATATTACATGTTTGATCTTATCCACTTACACTTTTTATCCGCAATCATATTTCTATCTTTTTATTCACTATATTTTTGTTTAAATAACTTCATTATATGACAATGTTTATTTATCATCAACTATCGGGCATGCAACAATCGTTTTCAACAAACATATTCTTTAACCAATTCCCTATACTTTTTCATCACTATCTATTTCAGCCATTGCTTCAAACCATCGTAGAAACGACAGTACTGCTTGACAATTTTTCTTTTTGATTTCGTAATTCAACAAACTCTTTGAACACAGTTCCCCAGAATTACAAGTCTCGACTTCTGGTCTGAACACGTTTCAAAAGTTTATTTCAATCATCCGCAGAGCACATCACCAACGCATGCACAAAGCGTTCACTTTTTTTCAACTTTCAATTTTTTCAGCTCTAGCGGACCACAATCAACCTTTGATTTCAAGTCAAGTCAGACCACCTACTGTCGATACAACAATTCTACTTATCGCATGGCTCTACCACCCCTTTCAATCATATTAATTCTTTTCTTCAACAACTTTTCAATCCAATAACCCTACAATTGTGACAAAGCACTGTAACCTTATACAGAATAACAGGTGAAACATTGCCAAGGAAGACGCACAAGTCTATATCCTCGCTTTGCACCTGGATCTCAGTATTTGATTGTCTGTGCAACACTTACAATTGCATATTCTTCAACTCCTAACCCTTTCCAACGCCCGCCAACAATCTCTTAGAACATCATCATTAATTTTTATCAAACAAAGTTTTAATCTACAGTTCTCTTTTATAATGAATATCATAACTTTTAAATTAAACATAAGTTTTATTTTTATAATTTTCAGATATATCCAAATAAACATCTTGCTATAGCCCTTTACCCTCACGGTTTTAATTAATTAAAAGAAATTTTAATTACTTACCTGTGTTAGAGAGGCTTTACCCGCTTAAACCCGGATAAACCCTTTCACTCCCGGGGCCCATCTATGATAATTTAAACCAACAACCCTATATTAATACTTATAACAAGATGTTGTATATAGAAACATATCTATAAATAATTATACGCATAATTGACATGTGTCCTTGCATCACCATATGTAATGTACTGAGGATGAATAAATAAAACTATATAATAGATTAAAAACTGAGTTAAAAGCAAGATTGAGAGAATCACAAAGTAACTTCTAAAGATAGATTGGAAGCCGACAGACCGGTGCCAGTGTCGATTAACGGACACGTGCAGTAAGACAATACTTCCTGGTCCTCTTCCTGGTCCAAAGAATTGTATAAATAGGACCCCACTTAGCAACAGCGAGTGAGTTACAGTAGTCGTCACCATCAGCACGTCGCCGGTTGTCACCAACTCATCGACCATGTAAAACAGTAAGAAATCTACTATCTCCATCTTGCTCTTGGCTCGCTTTTTATCTATTCAAGGAACTTTCCTTCTACAACTGTGTCGCTTCGTTTTTTGTGTGTGTGGACATTCCCAAGCTTTTCCACTCTGCCTCGACCACGACTGCCTGTACTTTGTGAGAACTGTTAAAGGTCCTACAAGGTGCAGAGAGGTACTGGAAAACTCTCCACGCCCTGACTGTCCCTCTCGGTTACTACAGGTTTGACCCTCGGTTGCCACAGCTTATAGCGAGAGTCGACGAGGTACTACAAGAGTTAACCAGAACTTTCAACATATTATTACATATATATTGTAACAAAGTATTTATTATTTTAGCAGAGTATCATTTTTTTATCTTTATATTTTGCTATACTCTGTACACTTCCCTCTTTTGTTTATCTTTTGTTTATCACCATAGTTTGTTCTTGCCTGAAATAAATTGTTGTCTCGTCCCGAAGTTGGTCTTCCCTAATTTTCCACGTGGCAATATACAATATTTATGAGGGCTGCTAAGTTACTTGCATTAATTGATGAGGATGTAATGTATAGAATGGGAGATCATTGAAGAAATTTTAAAATAGAAAGTTCTCAATGTGAGTTTACATATCCCAGGTTCTGTTTATCCAACATTAGAAGCTTATACCACCACCTTACACACTTCTAAGTTGTGAAGTAAATATGTCTCGTATGTAATATAAACCTAATTCTCTTTGAAAATATAGAAATCCACAATATGTCTACATAAAATACAATATGATCGTTTTGATGTCACCGGTCGTCTGTTTTCCTGAAGAAGACAGAGACAATTTTGTTCACACTTGGTTATCTTGTGTGTCTTCAATAAAGGTCACTGTGTATCAAAAGTCTTTCAGAGTTATTGTTAAAATCCAGGTATATACGAGGTGTGGTCAAAAAGTATCGCGACTTTTGTGTTTTTCAAAAATTATTTATTTATTCATGAATACCTATTTTGTCCCCTTCAAAGTAATCCCCATGAGATATTATACACTTGTGCCAACGGTTTTTCCAATCTTCGAAGCATTTCAAAAAATCATTTTTAAAAATCTTTTTCAGCTCCTCCTTCGATGCCGTCTTTATCTCGTCAAGCGTAGCGTAACGTCGTCCTTTCATGGGCCTCTTCAGTTTAGGGAACAAGAAAAAGTCACATGGGGCCAGATCTGGGGAATACGGTGGCTGCGGCATCATTAGTGTGTTGTTTTTGGCAAAAAAAGTCGCGCACAAGCAACGATGTGTGAGCAGGGGCGTTATCGTGGTGCAAAAGCCAATTTTTGTTCTTCCACAAATCCGGGCGTTTCTGGCGGATTGCTTCGCGCAAATTGCGCATAACTTGCAGGTAATATTCCTTATTGACCGTTCTACCCTGTGGCAAGAACTCATGATGCACCACGCCCCTGCAATCGAAGAAAACTGTCAGCAAAACTTTCACATTCGACCGAACTTGGCGCGCTTTTTTCGGTCTTGGTTCGTGCGGCAGCTTCCATTGAGATGATTGAGCTTTGGTTTCCACGTCATAACCATAAACCCACGCTTCGTCACCAGTTATGACCCTCTGGAGCAAATTTGGGTCGTCGCGGACAGAGTCCAACATCTCATTAGCAATGTTCATGCGATGCTGTTTTTGGTCGCAATTGAGCAATTTTGGTACGAATTTCGCGGCGACCCGTCTCATGCCCAAATCATTGATAAAAATCGAATGGCACGAGCCAATTGATATGTTTAGGTCCTCAGCAACTTCTCTAACTGTGATTCGACGATTGGCCAATATCATTTTCTCCACTTCATTAATTTTTTCGTCTGTTGTTGAAGTACTCGGGCGTCCGGCACGCTCTTCGTCGTTCACATCTTCTCGGCCTTCTGAGAACATTTTGTACCACCGATAAACGTTGATTCGGTCCAAGGTAGCTTCTCCGTATGCCACAGTCAACATTCGGAATGCATCCGCGCACTTAATTTCGTTTTTCACACAAAATTTGATACAGGTTCTTTGATCCATTTTTTTTAATAGGTAAAAATCGAAGACGATCCAAAACACCTGCAAGCAAAGCAGCTGTCAACAATTAAGTGAACATTCAAAATGGCCGAGCTTGTCGGCATAAGTGAGAGACATGAGTACCAACATAAAGCCACAAAAAGATCGAAATTCGAATATACGTAACCAGCGAAAATTCAAAAGTCGCGATACCTTTTGAACACACCTCGTATGTTAAAAGGTACAACTTCCCTAAGTTTGTCCATAAGTGATTGGCCAAAAAAGATATAAGTAGGGTCGTAATTTTGAAGTGCATACATTTTCGAAATGTAAGATATCTAATAAAAACTTTGAAATCATTCAGTTGGACTATTTCACGTCGACCGTCGATAAATTATAGAATGATACGTGTGTTTCATGCTAGTTAGTAGCAGATGGAGTGTGAAATATTTGACAAATGCCGGAAAATCATAGAGATATTTGCATAGTGTCTGTTGAACGCCATATTCTAACTGAGATTCCATGTGTGTTATTTGCCTCTAGATATTCTTCCACACGATTTCAATGCTACTGAATAACTTTGGAAATTCATGAAAAGTCATGTTTGACCACGACTTCAGAATTATATTACCACATGTGTTGCATGTAAAGTAAAAAATAAGTTTAGTAAAATGTAATGCTGTCAAATTCTACATTGTAGTCAAAATTCTTCTACAGATTTGTGGACCTGATGGGAAATTAGTTCCCAAGAGCTTAACCAATCCCTGCTAATTTCTGCATATCTTGAGACTGTAAATAACTATAGCTAGAATGTCTTTCAATCAAAGCTAATCTGAAAATTCAATATTTGTAATTTTTATGATATTGTTGTTCGAACCTATAACTCTGGGTAACATCTGCAGTTCAGGTTCCACAATGGTCCCCGATTCTTCCAAATGTCCAACCCCACCAGTGAGTTCAAGTAACCAAACGGGGTTTTCTGGCAAATTTCTAAGTGCAAAAGTCGAACTGCTTTTCACATGTGTAGACATATGATGCACTTACAGTAAAAGTAGTCGCCAACTTCTTCCCACCATGATTATCATGGCTTGTATCACGTGTACTAGGCATAATAATAAAAAAAAAGTTCCACAATTCCAACAGCCATGTTCTACAGCGTGGTACAGTAACTGCCATGGTGGGCCTCCAGATATTTCTACGGCTGCTATCCCATAGTGATGGTGACTGACCCCGAGCTCCTCAACACCATACTGATCAAGGACGCAGCCAAGTTTCTCGACAGAGAAGTAACTTAGTTAAAACTTCTTCTTTCAAAACTTATTCACTCAGTTAAGATAACATCCTCGGTTATCTTTAATCCAGATATAATCAACTATACTTCTCATTGAACGTTTGACAAATTCTACCTCAAATGTTTCTTTGAACGAAAAATCATATTTTTATTTTAAGGATAAATACACTATTTCTATCCTTTGGGATGAAGTATGAAAAGATGAATTGTGAAGAGTAATGATGAACGGAAAAATAAAAATAATCCCTGGACACTTTTATTTTTTCGTTCATCATTACTCTTCACAATTCATCCTTTCATACCTCATCTCAAAGGATAGAAATAGTGTATTTCTCCTTTGAATAAAATTGCGATTTTTTGTTCAAAAGAAACATTTGCGGTAAAATTTGTCAAATGTTCTACAATCATAAGCCACATTATATTGTATTATACTTCTCATAGTTTATACAACAATGCTATTAAGTCTGTAAAAAGCAATTTTGCAAGTTAAAAATTTAGTTATTTTGTCTAAAATATTTAATGACGCTCACACTCTCCATAATAAAGTGAAAACATACACAAATATAAATTTTACACTCGAGATATGATTTTGTAAAAAAAAAATGGTTTGCTAACTTAATAAAAAAATTGTAATTGAAAATAGTTATCCTATTATGTAGGTTATTTAAATAGGTTATAAATATTTTATTTTTCTTTAAAACGTAAATCATAAATAACTCTATTATACAGGGTGATCCAAAAGTCCCGCACAACTTTAAAAATTAATAACTCCGCGAATATTTGCGCTAGAGCAATGCGGTAAACACCATTGTGTTCAGGATGCAATGGGAATTTTTATGGCAAATAATGAAAAATTCGAAATTGATTTTAGTTACAACTTTATTCGCTAGATGGCGCTCTACCAGAATCAGCGATTCAGCGGCCAAATTGTTGGATAAATTGAAAAATATAACTGAACAACACGTATTTTTCCTTCTTGAATACCAGGAAAGAACCCTAATAATATCAAATGATAAATTAATAAAACACCATTTCGCCAAAAGTTAAAAGAAATGGTTAAGGATTTTTAAATACAATCTGAGATATGTAAAATAGGTATATGCAAATTAAAACATGTAGCAAAAAAAAACTGATATTTTAGATGCGGTTTGCTGGAATCCTCTCAGCTATTTAGATTTCGAAAATAATAATTTTCTAATTTTTTTAATTCAACTCTCTCTCAGTATCGATTATATTTGTTTTAATTCATTTGAAAAATATTTATCTATTTCTGATGATTTATTTTACTCTGGAATGCCGTTGTTGTTTTTGTCGTGTCCAATAAAGAGCCTCAGATGTCTCCATGTATCTCTATCACAGCAGCAGCAGCATTGTCCACTATCTTGGGTGTGTAAATCAGCTGCTCTGGGTCTATGTCAATTTTCTGCAAGGCTGCGGGCATGGGAATATGTGGGTAGGTGTTAGTTCCACACCAGGGCAGTTGTTGCATGTTCTATAGGTTCTTGTGCCATCTGGATGTATTGTCATCCTTTATAATGTTTTGTTCTAAATCTTGTTATATTTTGTCATTTTTCTCTCGGAGTTTATTTCACATTTTGATCTTTTCTTATGTTTTGTTTAATTATCTTGTATTTTGCAAAAGCATTAGCGTCAAATAATGACATTTGTTCTTTCCTTTGGCTCAACTTTCTGGCTTCCTTTGCAAATTCAACTGCCATATCATTACCCCCTATCCAAACACTGGTAGGAATCCATTGTAGAATGCAGTTATTCTCCAATGATATCAGTTGAGTAAGCAACGAGTGTATTTTATGTGTGAATTTAGTATTGCCCTTCTGAATTGCTTCTAGATCGGATATGAAGTCGCTGTATATTATAATTCCTTCTGCTTGATGCAGGGATGGTTGGTTAAGGCATACATCAAGGGCTTTCCAGATAGCTGTCAGTTCACAAATGAAGTTTGACGATATCTTTCCTTCTCCTTCTTTGATTTTGATGTATGTTCCATCTTGCAGTATTATGTTAATTTCAGCCCCTCCATTACTTATGGTAAGGTCTGATCTGGTCCATCTGTATATGCTGTTAAATAATTTATCTGATCGCATAAACCAATTGTGTCAAGTCCTTTCTTTTTAAGTATGTTTTTGTTATCTTTTTTTATTGCAGGGTTCATTCAGAGTAAGATTGATGATTACATTTGATGCAATGGGGTAAGAAATATTGGTTATTCTCGAATTTGAAATTCATTATGTTTCATATTTATGCTCTTTCTAATATTGTTGTCGTACTGAAGTGTTGAAGATCTTTTGAACCTTTCTTTTTGTGTCCAGTTTAAATAGGTTATATGGAATATGTGTTCGGTTTCTTTAGTTTTTAAGCTATTGGTGAATTTTATTGTTTTTAATTGTCTTCTGCTTTCAAGTAGGTCTAGACCACATTCTCTCTGAATTTTCTAATTGTTGGTATTTGAAACAGAACCAGTGATTAATTTGGCCGCTTTTGCTTGAACACTGTCTAATCTTCTTTTTAGTGATGAACTTAAGGGAGCCCAAACAGGTGTTGCATATTGGCATTATTATGGTGATATATGTTGTTCTGAGAATTTTGGGTTTTGCTCCCCAAATTGTTCCACATAGTCTTCTCAGAATGTTTAAGTTTCTAGTAGCTCTATTTGAGGTGCTAATTATGTGCTCTGTAAATCGCAATTACTCATCAAGTATCACACCAATTATATGGTTGTTTATGCTTATTTTGGAATTAAATTCATGCCTTTTTTCCTGTCAGCGAAGGAGACCTATAGGTTTGTGTTTATTGGGTATATGGTCATTTTGAGTTTCATTGCCTACTTCTCCAGTCCTCTCATTGATGGGTTCAGTATTTTTCTGATATTTATATACTGCTACTTGTGTGCCATATGGCTATATAATCTGCATAACAGGCAACTTTTGTGTCTTCAGTGAGGATGGATGTTGTTAAGGTTGTGTCGTAATTAGACGTACAACAACTCAAACTTGACCATGACTTTTTTTAGCTCTTATTCTTTTCGTTTGGCCAACAACAAATGTCCAATTTATACACACATATATTCTTACATAATGAGACTTTAAAGAATGCAAATAATCTTCATCTATTTACAACACATATCCACCCTTAATAATACTCCAGTCGGTCTGGGGGTTTCCTGGCTCTCTGAGGTCTAGGACTGCGAAAGGGCACTTGCACAGTGGCAGGCTCCGGTTTAGGAGTGCAAGAGGGCACATGCACAGCAACAGGCCCTGGTCTAGGAGTGCAAGAGGGCACGTGCACAGAAGCAGTCTCCTCCTTGTTTCCTGATGTAACCTCTGGAACCTCCTCTTCACTTTATTTCTGACTTCCACCTACAGGCTTCTCTCCTGATGTTCGAGGAAGTATCAAATTTCTTGTCTCCACTTGTTTCTTTCTCACAGGTCGCAATTGATTGATATGCCTCTTATACACGACGCCCTCGCAACCTATAAGGTAGTGACGGTAGCTCAATAATTTCAAAATGGTACCTTTTCACCGTTTAGGTCGAGTTGCATAGTTGCGGAAATAAACCTCGCAACCTGTAGTAAACTGCTCCTGCCTTCTTACGGCCTCATGAAATACCTCTCGCGGATTTCCCATCTTGGTATTAAATTCTAGAATCTTGATCTTAAACTTCTCTTCATTAGCAGTTCCGCGAGGGAATTCCTTTTTACAGTTTGGGGGAATGCTCTATGAGCAAATAGGAATCTTTGTAGATTCGTCTCTGAATCATCCTTCCCATTATTCTTTCTCAAAAGGTTTTTAAACTCTCTTACATATCTCTCAGCTAAACCCTTTGTACTAGGATTATACGGACTGGTCTTAGTGTGCCGTAAACCATTCATTTTGGTAAATTGCTCGAATTCACCGGAGACAAACTGTTTTCCGTTATCTGTTACCAAAAATTAGGGCAATCCAAATCTGGCAAAAATTTCTCTAAGATGATTTATAATCGTTTTGCTGGTAATATCTTTGATGATAAAAATTTCTACCCACTTTGAGTATGCGTCCACGAGAACCAAAAACATTCTTCCCATGAACGGACCCGCTAGATCAAGATGAAGTCGATGCCACGGTTTTTCGGGCCAAGTCCATTCCGAGATGGTAGCCGGGGCAGGCTTGCCGATTCTTGGCATGCTCTACATTCTCTAGTTGACTCTTCGATGTTACTGTCTATGCCTGGCCACCAGAAAATACCGTCTGGCAATCATCTTCATTTTAACAATCCCCATGTGTATTTCATGCAAGTCATTTAAAATTAAAGATCTAATTTTTGGGGAATTACCACTCTTTCACGCCAATGAAGACAACCAAACTCCAAACTTAATTCCTCATTGATCTTATAATGAGGAGCTAGTGAGTTTTCTCTCGGTACCCTTGTAAATTTCCGCGCGGTTTCCTTCTCTAACATTCCTTAATACTATAGACAGTATTTTATCTTGAGGCGTCTCATATGCCACCTCCATAAAAAAGAACGGTACCGCATTCAGCTTCCTGAGAAAAGGTACCTGGTCTTCATCAAGAGACTCCATGACACTCGATTCTAAAGGAAGACGTGACAATGCGTCAACATTGGAATTATCACTAGTTTTTCGAAATTCCACAGTATAATTAGATGCAGCTAATTTTAAGGACCCTATTTTAATTCTGGATGATGCACATATTGGAATTGGTTTATGAGGTGAAAATATATGAATTAAGAGTCGGTTGTCTGTGACTAATACAAATTTCGTCCCAGTAAGTATTGTCTGAATTTTGCAACGCCAAAATTTATGCTCAACGCTTTCTTTTCTAGTTGAGAGAAACGTTTTTTCCGCTTCAGTTAATGTTCTAGAAGCAAAAGCTATAGGAAATTATTCCTTTCTATCATTTCTATGACTCAGAATTACGCCTAGTCCATAGTCCATTAAAAATGATTTACATTTTTTAAATAACATTCGATATTCTTTCGTCCAATTCCTTCTACAATTTTTATTCAAAAGTTGATAGAATAGCGCTAAAATGTTTGCTATATTCTTTATGAATCTATAATAATAAATTAAGAGTCCTATAAAAGATCTTAATTGCGAAACATTATTTATGTTCAGGCGCCTCTATCACTGCTTTAATATTATTTTCTAAGGGTGCATCCCTACCTTTTCCATTCACAGGGGATATCTTGGCCACTAATTTATCTTGTAATTCTCTTGTATTTATCTCCGCCAGTTCGAACGAGATCGCCACTGCAAAACTTTATCCACGGTGACATCGTCGTTTTCTTGTAGTAGCTTCTTTTGCAGGCTTTGCAACTTGATTCCAGCCACAAAACGGTCTCGCATCATGGTTCCCAGCATATCGCCGAAATTACATTTTATTACTAAATGTTTCAATTTTCTATGATATTCCGAAATTGATTCTCCTTCCTGTTGAATTCTCTTTAAAATTCTGCATCGCTGTGGTATCACTTTCTTCTTTGGATCCAAATGCAGCTTAATTCTTTGAATGATAGTATCATAGGGTTGATCTTTCATTAGACCAGGAAGAAAATGTCGTTTCCATGCTTCAACGTTTCAGAATCTGGTAGCGAGGTAAAAATCAGCACTTTAATCTCCTCCTTCAGATGCCAAAAAGAAAGCCTCAAATTTTTGTACAAAAAGATCGAAGTGTCCTCCACTGGGCTATAGCATCTAAAAGGTACTATTAACTTTGAACTTGTCATGCTGAACTTTTCTACTCCTTTGTTTTCTTGATCCAGATAGTTTAAAAGATGTAGTTGTTATACTTGCATAGACGCCGTTTTCCTCAGCTTTTTACTGGCTCTGTAGTTCGCGCATCCTAGTCGCCACTTTTGTTGTGGCGTAATTAGGCGTACAAGAGCTCAACAATTTATATATACATATATTTTTACAAAATGAGGCTTTAAATAATACAAATAATATTCATCTATTTACATAAACAACAGTTAATATATAGCGAGAAGAGTAGAGGACTGAGCATAGATCCCTGAGGTACACCAGCCCATGTTCTTCGGTCCTTGGAAAATGTTCCATTGACCCGAACCTTTTTCCTTCTTTCCCTTAAGAAGTCTGCAATCCAGATTAAGGTTTTTCCTCTTACTCCGATGTTGTGCAGCGTTTAAAATAATTTTTATACTCGATCAAAAGCTGAGGTCATATCCAGGAATACGGCCGTTGTCTTCTTTGGGCGGTTTTTCCTAGAAATCTATTATTGATTGACAGAAGTAGAACAGTTGATGTGTCTCCAGAACATGTGTCTGGATCTATAGGAAGTTTGGTAGAAGTTTATTATTTCTAAACGGTAAAATCTTCCCAATTACATGCGTGGCAAGGATAAAATACTCAGGAGATAAGTTTCTTCAAATGAAGAAACTTATCTCCTGAGTATTTTATCCTTGCCACAGAAGTTTATTATATTATTGTTAGTGAGCCAGACTATGAGCCTAGAGTGGATAATTCGTTCTTTTATTTTACAAAGTATGCTGGTAAGAGCAATTGGCCGATAGTTCTTGGATTCCTTGGCATCTTTGTTTGGTTTCAGTATTGGCACTATAATTGATATCTTCCAATTCTTTGGTAGTTTACCAGTTTGCCATGAAATCTTCAGTATTCGTAGGAGTTGATTTTTAGCTTTGTCTCCAAAGTGTTTAATCATTTGACCAAAGATTAGAGTATCTCCAGGTGACATCTTGTATTTAACTTTCCTATTGATGAGTTTAGCTCATTCAGTGTGAAGTCTCTCGGGTAAATATCTTGTGTGTTGATGGTAATTTCTTGCTTGTTTAACTAACCTTGTTACATTATTTTTAGAGTCCTGACTCCATTCGTATAGCTGAGTCTGGAAGTGCTTGAAATATATCCAGCAATTATTTCAGCCATCTGTTTGTTCCTTCTCGCTATTCATATCGGTTAGAGTATTGGAGGATTAGTGTTGGTTTTGATTGTTTTATAACACTAATTATATTCCAGTGATGGCTTTCCTTTTTTGGATCCATTTTTTTTTTTCGCAGAATTCTGCCCATTTTTCTCTCTCTTGTTTGAATATCCAAATTTCTTGTTTTATTTTGTGACTAATTTCAATGAGTTCCTTTATGATTTCTTCTGTTTTATTTGTTTTGAGAAGTTCATTGATATTGTCTCTCTCTGCAATCATTGCCTCGATATTGTGGTCTATCCAGTAAAGTATTCACAGGTCTTTACGTCTACCTCTAGGTATCGATACTTTTGCAGCTTTGGATATGTTCGAAGAGAATTTTTCCAATTTTTTGTCAATCGTTCTGTGATTTAATTCTTCGTTGCACAGTTCTTCAATCTTTTCTGTGAATTTTTTCCAGTGTTCTTTTATTCTGTTGGACATTCTCAATTTTGAATTTTAGGGTTGTTAAAATTGGTCTGTGGTCACTGATTGCACTTTTCAAAATTTTCCATTGTGTTGTGGGTGCGAGGTTGTAATTTATCGCTGTTATGTCTATTGCGGATTCTGTGCCTGTGGACTTGGATAGATAGGTGTTCTTTTCGTTATTTAACGGTGTAAGTTCGAGGTCGGTTAGCATGTCCTCAACCTGCTGACCTTTGTTATCCTGGACAGGTGATCCCCAAGTTGGTCTTTCGGCGTTAAAATCACCAAGTATGATTGCGATATCCGAAGACGCTTCACTTAATGTCTCTATCAGGACTGTATTGATGCTAGTATTATCGTGGTGATAAACATTTATGATTGGAATTGTTTTATCTGTAAGATAGATTTCTATTGCCTGAGCTTCTGTCGTGCTTTCTCTAGGCTTACTCTGATTATAGGCGATTTCCTTAAATTTTATTTCTAGAGTTTTAATCAAAACGGCAAGTCCTCCTACGAATTTTCCCGGTCTGTCCTCTCGTAGTGTTGTATAATCTTTTATATTGAATCTCAGATTCTGATTCAATTTTGTCTCCTGAGGACAAGTAATATGTACATTGTTGTCACAGAGAAGACAAGTCAGCTCTTTATTTTCCTCTGGGTACCATTTATATTGAGTTGTAGTAGATTGAATTGTGTCCTCGTAGTAGATTTCTCATCATGAGCTCGAGCTGCAGCTCCTGACGCGGCGGTTACCCCGGACGCGGTAGTATTACTGGAGATATCAATTTTGCTCTTCATTTGAAAATGGGTGCCGTTGCAACGTTAGTCATCTTGGAAACAAACCAGAATTTGGTCAAATATTCCAAGGGTCCAGGGGGAACCGCAAGGAGGTGTGGTCGGACTTCTCCCCTTCTCCCTGGAATGCCGTCACTACAGGATAAAGCACTCTTGATGAATTATTTTTAATTGTGATTCAGAATCTGCCACTGAAGCTTTACGAGCGTTTCGTCCCTTTAAAGATATTCGAAGCGGTGAAGGACCAATGAGTTGCTACTCTCTAAAGCGATTGATTAAAGATTTTGAGGAAACTGGATCTCTGAAAGCAAAACCTCGGAGTGGAAGACCATCGACATGCAAGTCAGTAACTGTTACGGTTTTGCAGAATGCTGAAGCTATTGAAACGTTATCCACATATGGAGAAGTAAGTGCTAGACAAGTTTCTCGACAAACGGGGATTTCGTATGGAACAGTTTGGAGAGAACACATATTTAGAATTTTTCTATAAAAATACCCTAACAAAATTCAAAGTTTTCACGAGTTGAAAGTCAGCGATTTTGAGAAGCGTCAAGAATTCGCTGCATGGGTTTTCCGGCAAATTGATATTGATGAAAACTGGCTGTCAAATGTTCTAAGAATAGATTATGCTCACTTTTATCTAAAGGGAGAATTTAACATTCAAAACTGCCTCATTTTGGCAACAGAAAACCCTAGGAATTTTACAGAAATACCACTTCATCAGCACAGAGTTACAGTTTTGTGTGGGTTCACTTCTTCTTTTAATATTGGGCCATTTTTCTTTGAAAAATTCAATGGAAGAACCTTTAAAACCGTTTTTGTAACTGGTGAACGTTATGTTCAACTTTTGAGAGAAAAGGTTATTCCCATATTGCAGGACAGACAAGAACTAAGCGAAATAACATTCATGCAAGATGGAGGACCTCCTCATATCTCCCGCGGTGCCAAACAATTGCTGAAGGATACGTTCGGTGAAAATCCTGTGATAATTCGTCACTTTATATACCAGTGGCCTCCAATATCACCACACTTGAC
Source organism: Cordylochernes scorpioides (assembly GCA_030710605.1). Classification (NCBI taxonomy): domain Eukaryota; kingdom Metazoa; phylum Arthropoda; class Arachnida; order Pseudoscorpiones; family Chernetidae; genus Cordylochernes; species Cordylochernes scorpioides. The sequence goes on from CP092864.1 coordinate 35,793,204, forward strand.
GTCTTACAATTTCGGTTATGGGGGTACATTAAGTCGCGTTTTTATCGATGCCGGCCTACCACATTGGCCATGTTGAAGGCTTCTATCAGATGGCATGTTTTATAAATTTCAACTATTTAATTGTGACCATTCTGTCATCTATCGTCTGCAGGAGGTGTTTGAGAATGAAGGGCGCCACATTGAGCAAGGATTTGTTTTGGGTTATGGGAATAATAAATGCTGTCCTCACATCTTGACTCTTTTTATTTCTGTGAACAGTAATACTTTTGTTTGTCATTTGCCCACATCTTATATTATGTCGTGCAGGCCAAAGTGTTATAACTTCTCGAATAACACTGGTATACACAATTTTACCCCTTATGTTTAGTTTATCGCTTTTCGCTCATTAGAAGAAATAGCATAAGGAATATTCTCTGTATCCCCCCCCCCCCCCCAACTTTAGAAATTTTGCGCAAAATAAAATACAAAATGATTTTACTACCACGTTTTTCAACGCAAAAGGTCGATTTAAAAAAAAAAAATTTTTTTGAGGGAATACATTTTCAAAATTATGTACAGTATAATAAACAATGATAACATTTGACAAACCCATAGGAAATTTGGAATAAAGTACGACAAATATATTTTGTCACTCCCCTCTATATTTCATTTTTAGATCATGACAAATATCCAGTTATAAATAGTCAAGAGTGTCGCCAATTAGTCAAGAAACTATACATTCCTTATAGCACGAAATCCTATTAGTAGTGCCATCATAATTTTTGGTACTATATTAACATTTCAAAAATTGTGTATTGATATCAGTATTTATTTTCAAACATTCAATCTATTTCACAAAACTCCATCTAAAATATAAATATTTTTGCTACATGTTTTAATTTGCATATACCAATTTTACATATCTCAGATTGTATTTAAAAATCGTCTACCAATTCTTCTAACTTTTGGCGAAATGGTGTTTATTAATTTATCATTTGATATTATAAGGGTTCTTTCCTGGTATTCAAAAAGGAAAAATACGTGTCGTTCAGTTATATTTTTCAATCAATCAAACAATTTGGCCGCTGAATCTCTGATTCTGGTAGAGCGCCATCTAGCGAATAAAGTTGTAACTAAAATCAATTTCGAATTTTTCATTATTTGCCATAAAAAATCCCATTGCATCCTGAACACAATGGTGTTTACCGCATTGCTCTAGCGCAAATATTCGCGGAGTTATTAATTTTTAAAGTTGTGCGGGACTTTTGGATCATCCTGTATATAACAAAATCTCTCAACAAGCAATCCAGGGCCAGGTACCTATTTTTTATTTATCGTAAAGATAGAGGCTGCCTGGACGGCATTTATATTTATATGAAAAATAGACACTTCGGCCAGTTGTAGGTTTTTATTTTCTCAACGTTTCAACAAAAATCTTTTGTCTTCGTCAGGAGAAGTAAATATAAATAAAGCATTTGGCAAGGCGTATTTCATATAAATATTTTTTTATTTCCCTAGCTTTCGTGGACCAACATGCCCTTCAACAGGAGACCTGGAAGTCGTACTTTTAGGCCTCCTGTTGAAGGGCATATGTTGGCCTGAAAGCTAGGAAAATAAAAAAAGTAGTTAAAGAAACCTGGGCCTGGATTGACTGTTAATTTTGTAGAATTGTAAAGGCAGGGATAAATATTTTATTATATACATATAAATAAATTTAATTACATAATAGATTTTTATAAATAAGAAAGAGAGAGAGAGAGAGAGAAATATGGCTAAAGTGTAGCATATTGATTATTGTACCGATTTTAAAAAATTCCAGGCTGTAAGAGAGCATACTGATGTATAATCTACTATAGGAAATATATATTATTTACGGGGCTGTTAACCAAAATGGATGTTATTGAGCCCCAAAGCGGAATATATACAAAGTACTATATACATTGCACTGTTGGAGGGGCCTGAGGATGGGTGGCCAGGGATAATCTACTAATAATAATAATAATTAAAGGGAACACACAAAGGTATTACACCTCTGGTGAAACAAAAAGCAAACAAAAAACACTACACACGAAGGGAAAGGTCTACCCGCACTGCGCCACTATGGATGTAATGACGTTGCGATCATCATCTGGCTCTATTCTGGCTTCTCTCGACGGTGCGGTCCTACAAAACCTAAAATTAACCTAGGGAGCTCCCCTATCTACAGAAAGTTCTTCAGGCGATGAGGAGGGATTTTCGAAAAAAATCATATTTTTTCAGTATTTATTCTTATTTGATTTATTAATCATTGTGACACTGATGTCAATATTAGCCATCTCAGTCTCTCTGTTTGTATGCGTAAATATATCT
>CP092864.1:35795631-35811471 GCA_030710605.1 Cordylochernes scorpioides
TCGTGAAGTAACTAGTAGCGACATCTTTCTCTCAAAATTAAACTTTGTATTATTGTACACATCTCTTTCTTTTTTCAATAAACGTTTTAACAATAGTGTTGTGTTGGTCGTGCAGCTGTTCTTCCCAAGTTCGACGTTCGGTGATAACCGTGTTACATACTCCATCTCCTTCAAGAATGGAGCCGAGTGGAGGAAGTCCCGGGCTCAGCTCTCGCCCAATTTCAGCTCGTCCAACCTCAAGCGCGTACGTCCAGCTCTTTCGAATACTTACAATTGTCTATAATTGCCCTGGTATGTGTGTGTGCTAACCACAAAAACCTTTAACGAATATTTATTGATTTGAATCTCCTGGACATAAATTAAATAATTAAAAAGGTTTCTGGAGAGAAGTGTCTTTCTATTTTGTAAAACGACGTTTGACAAGTGTTACCGCAAATGTTTATTTTGAACGAAAAATCGTAATTTATTTTAAGGAGAAATAACGACTATTTCTATCCTTAGGGATGAAGCATGAAAGGATGAATTATGAAGAGTAATAATAAGTGGAAAAATAAAAGTGTCCAGGGAGTAGTTTCAAGCTTTCGGGGATCTCTGCCCTACTACAGGAGAACATAAATAAACACCGCCTGATACCATACTGTTTGACATAAACATATCCCTAGATTACTTTTGCAAAATAAGAGGATTTTTGAAATGTAAATTCTATTTGAACACGATGGCCTTCAAGTGGTCGATTCTAATTTTCCAAAACTGATGGGAAAATGGATTTCATGGTAACCGCAGAAGTTTTTCTTTATCAGAACATTTTATTGCTAATTTTATTTCAATATCTTGTTACGTTCTTAGAATATGATGACGAAGGCAATCCGAGGTGGAGGAATAAACTTCAAAGCGAGCTTGAAACACGAGCTTAGCGCTACAATACTACAGCCAATCACTAACAATCTAGCATACGGACTGATTTTCGATTTGAGAAATTTTTAAAAAACTTTTTAAAAAATTATATGTAAAATATATACTGGCAGTGGTGTGAATATATATACACTCAATGTCTTCATAGAGTTCTTGGCCCTCTCTAGACCAGCTCCTATCTAATTTCAAACAATCTCAGGAACAATGGTCACATAGGTGTGTATATATACGTTCAATGTCTTCATAGAGTTCTTGGCCCTCTCTAGACCAGCTCCTATCTAAATCCAAACAATTTCAGTAACAATGGTCACATAGGTGTGTATATATATACTCAATGTCTTCATAGAGTTCTTGGTCCTCCCTAGACCAGCTCCTATCTAAATCCAAACAATTTCAGTAACAATGGTCACATAGGTGTGTATATATATACTCAATGTCTTCATAGAGTTCTTGGCCCTCTCTAGACCAGCTCCTATCTAAATTCAAACAATCTCAGCAATAATGATCACATAGGTGTGTATATATACGTTCAATGTCTTCATAGAGTTCTTGGCCCTCTTTAGACCAGCTCCTATCTATATCCAAACAATTTCAGTAACAATGGTCACATAGGTGTGTATATATATACTCAATGTCTTCATAGAGTTCTTGGTCCTCCCTAGACCAGCTCCTATCTAAATCCAAACAATTTCAGTAACAATGGTCACATAGGTGTGTATATATATACTCAATGTCTTCATAGAGTTCTTGGTCCTCCCTAGACCAGCTCCTATCTAAATCCAAACAATTTCAGTAACAATGGTCACATAGGTGTGTATATATACACTCAATGTCTTCATAGAGTTCTTGGTCCTCTCTAGACCAGCTCCTATCTAAATCCAAACAATCTCAGTAACAATGGTCACATAGGTGTGTATATATACACTCAATGTCTTCATAGAGTTCTTGGTCCTCTCTAGACCAGCTCCTATCTAAATCCAAACAATCTCAGTAACAATGGTCACATAGGTGTGTATATATACACTCAATGTCTTCATAGAGTTCTTGGCCCTCTCTAGACCAGCTCCTATCTAAATCCAAACAATTCCAGTAACAATGGTCACATAGGTGTGTATATATACACTCAATGTCTTCATAGAGTTCTTGGCCCTCTCTAAACCAGCTCCTATCTAAATCCAAACAATTTCAGTAACAATGGTCACATAGGTGTGTATATATACACTCAATGTCTTCATAGAGTTCTTGGTCCTCTCTAGACCAGCTCCTATCTAACTCTTCAAACAATCTCAGGAACAATGGTCACATAGGTGTGTATATATACACTCAATGTCTTCATAGAGTTCTTGGTCCTCTCTAGACCAGCTCCTATCTAAATCCAAACAATCTCAGTAACAATGGTCACATAGGTGTGTATATATACACTCAATGTCTTCATAGAGTTCTTGGTCCTCTCTAGACCAGCTCCTATCTAAATCCAAACAATCTCAGTAACAATGGTCACATAGGTGTGTATATATACACTCAATGTCTTCATAGAGTTCTTGGTCCTCTCTAGACCAGCTCCTATCTAACTCTTCAAACAATCTCAGGAACAATGGTCACATAGGTGTGTATATATACACTCAATGTCTTCATAGAGTTCTTGGCCCTCTCTAAACCAGCTCCTATCTAAATCCAAACAATTTCAGTAACAATGGTCACATAGGTGTGTATATATACACTCAATGTCTTCATAGAGTTCTTGGTCCTCTCTAGACCAGCTCCTATCTAAATCCAAACAATCTCAGTAACAATGGTCACATAGGTGTGTATATATACACTCAATGTCTTCATAGAGTTCTTGGTCCTCTCTAGACCAGCTCCTATCTAAATCCAAACAATCTCAGTAACAATGGTCACATAGGTGTGTATATATACACTCAATGTCTTCATAGAGTTCTTGGTCCTCTCTAGACCAGCTCCTATCTAAATTCAAACAATCTCAGCAACAATGGTCACATAGGTGTGTATATATACACTCAATGTCTTCATAGAGTTCTTGGCCCTCTCTAGACCAGCTCCTATCTAAATTCAAACAATCTCAGCAACAATGGTCACATAGGTGTGTATTTATACACTCAATGTCTTCATAGAGTTCTTGGTCCTCTCTAGACCAGCTCCTATCTAAATCCAAACAATCTCAGTAACAATGGTCACATAGGTGTGTATATATACACTCAATGTCTTCATAGAGTTCTTGGTTCTCTCTAGACCAGCTCCTATCTAAATCCAAACAATCTCAGCAACAATGGTCACATAGGTGTGTATATATACACTCAATGTCTTCATAGAGTTCTTGGCCCTCTCTAGACCAGCTCCTATCTAACTCTTCAAACAATCTCAGGAACAATGGTCACATAGGTGTGTATATATACACTAAATGTCTTCATAGAGTTCTTGGCCCTCTTTGTACCAGCTTCTATCTAAATCCAAACAATTTCAGTAACAATGCTCACATGGATGTGTGTGGTCCGTACAGATCATGCCACATATCCTGAGGGAGATCAATACATTCATTGAGGTCCTCTCCAAACTCCCCAGTCGAGACATTCGGATCTCCTACCTGTTCGAGAGGTTCATGCTGGGCACAATGTACAGCGTGTGTCTGGCCAACGACGTGGGCGTCCAGGAGCCTGGGCCTCATAAACTTCGAGATGCCATTCTGTTCGAGGTCAACAAGAGGCTCTCCGACTACAACATCTTCACTGTCCGTGAGTATTTCATTTCAAAGTGGTGTTTTCTTCCTTAAATACATCCTATGGTTTTGATACTCAGAAAAATACTTTCGGTCTATTTCGCTTTTTCCTTCCAACTCTAACTTCGGAATATTGTTACACCAGGTTGCTGTTTAAAAGGGTCATTACTCTTTATTTTTCATTACTCTTATGAAGCAAATTTCCCCGTATAAGTAAGTTAAAACCAATAAATGCAAAGGTAAATGAGAAAATAATTTAAAATTACAATTTTCTCTCAAGATAGTTACTCTTTTTTCTTGTAGGTGCTATATGGCCTAAAGTTCTTCCTTCCCCTTGTTGAATGCTTATTGAAGACGGTCCCTACTCACGCCAACCTTCATAGTGATGTGCCGTAGAGACAGCGCGTTAATGATTATAAACTATTCTATATACAGTTACGAGCGTCATGCGTTCTTAATAATTCTTCATCTCTGTCACCGTTTGCTTTTTTTTTTTTGGAATGGCGCTCTCCTATTGGTTGGCTACGATCACGCCACCTTTGCCCCCCCCCCCCCCCCCCCCCCCCCCCCCCCACTCGCTTTTTGGTTTTTGTAACTATTGTGTTGAAGCGGGTCGCTCCTTAAATAAATGCATATATTAGTTAATAACTAAATGGAATCCTCTCTTTCTTTTTCCCAGTAAGAGACGCCTACGGAAGCCAACAGTACATAGACAGATAAAGCACATAGGCTATAGTTATTAACTAATATATGCATTTATATAAGGCGCCAATTTATAATTGTAACAAATAGTATTTGAATAAAAACATTCAATCGGATAAAACACGGGCGTTGCACGGGTCATTCGGCTAGTAATAATATACTCTGTGAAAAAAAAAATATCAGAATGAAGATCATTTTATAATATTAATATTTATAATAATAACGAATAATTTTTTTAAATAGTGAATAAAAATATGCATATTAAAAATGATGCAGCATTATAGACCTTAATTACATATAGTCTAGCAAAAAGGTATTGTTAACGTTAAATAGAGAGTTCATATTATTGTCGTCTTGTGTGTAGTTCTAACTGCTGAATTCCCTGTTTGAAACAGAGGGGGAGAGATAGAGTTTTATTTCAATCTTGGTATTTAAACCCTTGTAGATCCCTAGAATCTCAAATATGTAAACAAAGACTGACCAACTTCGGACACATAATTAGAGCAAATAGATCACCTCCTGTCATATCTATTCACCATCTCTCAAAGATATCAGATTTGGTGGATGTTCTGAATTTGTTAAAGTTTGTGTCTGAGTCTCCAGAGACGCTTGAGACAGTTTTTGTTATAAAAGGAGAGGTGACGATATAATCCAATATATCCATATTCCATATATCCATATAATCCATAATGTATGTTTATATAAAAACAGCACACCTCTAGATTTCCATAATTAGAGCAAATGGAATAGTAAAAAATATATGATATTGGGTAAAATTGAATGAAGAAGAACAAAAGGAAGACTTCCAATTTAGGCTGGAAGGGGTCAAGAAAGCTACAGGAAGATTACGAGATGAGCTGCGGATTGATGGTCTCCAACAGATTATATTTTGAATAACATCTGCCCATATAATCACCAAAGTTCGGCTTAATAGACACTAACAAGAGTTTTAAGACGAGTTGTATCCCAGTGGCATTCCCCTACTTGGAGCCGCTGCTGACCCCGGTGAGGAATTTCTTCAACTGGCGGCGTTATTTCAGCTTCACCAGCACCTCCTACGTCATGGATTTCATGACAGCTTTCGTCCAGGCCCGGATGAACAGCTCGGAGGAGGTAAAGTCTTGAATCCGTATTCTTATATATATATATATATATGTCGTAGCCAGATTATCCTGTCGGCTGATAGATGTACTATATAGCAGTCATAGGGTCAAAGTGGTTTCAGGCGTCAATGGGTAACACAAAGGACGAGGGCAGGTTGAATGTCATCTCAAAGAGAGGTTAGCGCCGAAGACGTGAACAAGGTTCAGGAGGGTGTGATCTACATTGAAAGGAAGAGATGATCTGTTGCCGTCCGGTCGTTAGGGAGAGGGGTAAATAAAACTAACTAACCAACGACTTCTGAAATAGAACCTTTCCTGTCTTGGGCGCGGCGGACTCTCAATAAAACTTTATTGCTTTGTTTATGAATACATGATGACCAAGTTGGCGTGTTGAATTATATCTACATTTTGGGACTGTTGTATTATTTAAAAATTTGATACATTTGAAAATCAAATGTATATTGAAATATATTACTACATATATACATACATATGTATATATAAAGCCTTAATAAAAAAATAAAAATCACCCCCTATATTTTCTTAAATTAATTATAATGCAATAATGCGCCATCTATATATAACGAATCAAACCATTAGGCACAAATGTTTCTTTTACACATTAAATCAAACTTTCTATTGTCCTTACTGCGATGAAAAATAGTGAGAGGACTTGGCTCGTCAGGGGTGAAATCGTTAATACAGCATAAGAGCTCTAAAAAGCGGTCTGATGGATTAAATTGGCAAAACCGCTGGGAGGATTCACCAATGATAAGCCAAACTCTCCCACAGTTTTTTTAATCGCTGCAAGGACAGTATAAAGCTTGTTTTTATGTCTAACCTAAACATTCATTTATTAAAATAAAGGCTGTTTGACGAAGTTTCTCCTTTATTGTTTGAATAGATACAAGCATCCACAGAAAATCCCTTTCATTACAAACAATATAGCGCTAATCTAAGTGTTATATCGTTATTGCTTGTTTATGATCGAATTGCTCGAACACTTTCACCATTTCCAACAATAAAAGATACAATTTGCCTCAACAAAACTACTATATTTACTTTTAAAATCCTAGAATATGGTGAAGTTAGAAATATTTTTGCTTTTTTCTTCTTTAAGAAATAGAATGGAATTTATACATTTATAAACTGAAGGTACAAAATATTGAGAAGAGAGAGAGAGATTAAGATTAAAACAAATCTATTATAATGTCCATATAAGATTATATAGGTTTATATAAATACAAAAAAATAAATATGAATAAATAAGATTATATAAATATGGATAAAAATAGATGATTATGTGTAAAATAGAAAACTGATAAATATACAGATATATAATATACACAAGGTCTTCATTGGTAGCGCCTACTGCGGGAAAGACTCTGCTGAAGAGATAGAGCTCACGTGGATGCTGTCTAATTGTCTAATTGGTCGATGCTCATGATCAACTTTGCCACGTAGCGACATCTTCAAACCCCACTCTTTGGCTGTTTTTATTATGACGTCATTTTGAAGTTTGGATACAATTTTACATGGTGAATGGGGATAAACATATTGAATATTCATTGTATCTTACATTTGATATTACGAAGAATCTATCCTAGATATGACCTAACATACAATATACAAATTAGGATGCTACAGATTAAATAAATAAAGATATGGTCTATAATAAGAAATATTGGGAGTGATAGCAAATAGAAGCCATGCACATTTTAATAGGAGGGCATGATCTTAAAAACTAATGAATCTAACTTAAATAATTAAAGTGTTAGTGTTATTATATTGCACAAATTAAAATATACTACATATAAATATATGTATTAAAAATGGCATATCCTGACCAGGAGCACATGTGCTTTACAGAAGGCAGAGCGCCATCTGGTGGAACAGAAATCAACTAAACATTGATTTAGCCTGTTCCCTGATATTTGGCCAACCCAATTTATTGATAAATAAAGAAAAGCCAACCACGAACGCGTTTCGCGCTTTTGGCGCTCGTCAGCGTGGAGTGACTCAGTGGAACGTGGAGCAGACTAAATCAATGTTTAGTTGATTTCTGTTCCACCAGATGGCGCTCTGCCTTCTGTAAAGCACATGTGCTCCTGGTCAGGATATGCCATTTTTAATATTGATTTCAACACCTGATCTTTTTATCTTTTATTTTTTCTTTCGTTTTTTCATAGATATATGTGGTAACCGAAAGGAAATTCGGGGTGTGGAGAGCACCTTGGAAGACCTTTAACAGCTCTCACAGAGTACAGGCAGTCGTGGTCGAGGCAGAATGGAAAACTTGGGAATCTCCACAAAATAAAACTAAAGGACACAGTGGTAGTAGGAAAATTTTGTGAACAGAAAGAGTTGAGCAAGCAGCAAGAGATGGCGAGGGTTAAAATATTTCTTACTTTTCTATGATGGCATGATCGAGCACCAAAGGATGAAGTGGCGAAGGCTCCCGCTGACTTGGAAGTGGCTATGCATTTCCGGGATTTTATGGCTTTATATATCCTCAGATGCGGGAGTACTGAGCCTTCATATGATGCAATAATGGCGTGAATCAAATAAGAGAGGTCATTGTATTCTCTTAACGACTTTCTGGAAACTTCCGACATCTTTAAGCCTCGTTCTTACATGTTGTTGGACTTCTACATCTCACTTTCTGTTATTTAGATCAACTATTCTTCTATTATACAGCTTTATTTTATTATCCTCAGTTTGTACAGAGTACATTACATATTGTGATGCAATGACACATGTATAACATGGGTATAATTATTTACAGAGGTGTTTCTATTTTACAACACGTTTTACATCATACAATCTTGTTATACAGGGTGTACCAGGTAAATTGGGAATTTTAACAATGGTATTTTAAATGAAATTTTTTGCAAGTAAAAATTAAAATATCCGAATGAAATTTGACACAGTAGTATATAAAAGGATATAGTTTTTATTTATTCAATGTAGTTTCCATTATTAGCTACAACAGTCTCGAGGCGAGTGCGGAATGAAGAACAGGCCTTGGCGACGATGACCTTGTCCATTTGGTTCATCACCGTGTGAACTGCTTTCTTGACAGACTGGATGGTGGTATGAGGAGCTTTGTTGACATCTCTCTCAACAACGCCCCAAACATAGTAGTCGAGGGGATTGCAATCTGGAGAATTAGGGGGCCAAATATCAGGACCCCAGTGACTAGGGAGGTTAAGTGTCAGCCACGATTGTGTCTTTTTTGCCTTATGGACTGGAGCTGAGTCCTGTTGGAAGACATACTTCCTTCCTGCGGCCACCATGTCCATCCAAGGCTTCACAACGGTCTCCAGAACATTGATGTAGGTGTCAGCGTTCATCCTAAGGCCCTTCTCAAAGAAATGGGGAGGCATGACATCACCTTCACTGCTGATAACGCCAAGGACCATTACGGAGGCAGGAAATTTCGTGTGCATCACGACAGGTATCTCTGAGGGGTCTTTACAGATCCAGCGATCATTCCTGGGATTTACCTTTTGGTCCACGTCAAAGTTCTTTTCGTCAGAGAAGAACCTTAGCATGCCAAAAGAGTCGTGTTTCAGGTTGTTGAGGAGGGCAGCAGCCTTTCCTTTTCTGTTATTCTTCATATTCTCAGTCAGCAACTGACCTTTCCGAAGGGCATAAGACTTGAGACCAAGGTCCTCATGGATAGTTCTGACAATTGTCATAGAGCCAACGTCCATTTCCTTGGCTATGGCCCTCATGCTCTTCCCAGGGTTTCCATCAATCTTCTCCTTGACATTTTTGACAAATTCTTCGCCTCTTACCCTGTCCGATCGACGCGAGTGCTTTTTCCTTGTAGCTATCCCCTCTTTGTTACTGTCGGCCTCATCAAACTGCTTCTTGACACGATAAATAGTGGTTTTGGGCAACTTAAGAAAATCCACTATCTCTTTGGGGCTCCTTCCGGCGCGCAGAGCAACGATGATGGCAGCTCGATTTTCAAATTCTCGGTTACTCTTCATCACTACACTGCGCACACATGTACTGTTGCATTTTACATGAATATGGCTACGTAATGAAAAAAAACAAGTTTTTAATCTCAAGTAGTTTTTGTTTTATGGACTGTCAAAGTTAGTCCCAATTTACCTGGTACACCCTGTATTATACCAATATGGGGTTTTTGTTGGTTAAAATTACCATATATATAATATTATAACAAATGACTATAGCTTTATATTTTCACGTGGAAAATTAGTGAAGACAAAAACTTCAGGAGGAGATAACAATTTATTTCAGGCAAGGACAAACTATGAATGGTAAACAAAAGATAAGCCAAGAGGAAAATTTCCAGAGTAGAAAAATATAAACATAAAAATGACCACTCTGTTAATAAAAATAATAAAATTAATAAATACTATGTTACAATATGTATATATTTCCCATACAACTTTGTAAATTCAAATTTCTCACTCTTCTCTCTCTCTCTTTTCTACTCCTTTTCTGTATCATTCAGGAGAAACTTCATTTTCCGTTATTTCAATATCCATTTGTAACACATCCCTTGTCACACAATAGTAGAGACATTAATTGTTTAGTTACAAAAAGAATCCAAATTTTCACTAATCGATAGAACTGAGGAGTTATCTGAGAGTATTCGTACTTGCAGGTGTGGAGCGACATATTTAAACCTGTCTTCACTCAGCTCAAATCTTCAGGTACGTGTCAACTTTTCTATACTTTTCTTTATATCTATGATTTTCTCTCTTGGTTAAACAAACCGTAATTGCCAAACTAGGTATATTTTTTGTGTTTATTTCATTAGTTGGTTGTAAATTCAAGCATGATTTTAATGTCCTTTCCTTTATTTTCTTCTTTAAACTCTACTCAAACCATGTAATTATTCAATTGTTTGTGTAATATAGTATCTAAGTTTAATGTTGTTTTTTGACGTAAGCATCCCTTGTGAGGATATCGCGTCTGATTTGATAATAAATAAATAAACACATTCAAAATCTAATAGGAAGTTGCCGAAATGATGAATTTTGAAGGTTAGAATGTATTTCTCTATCTTTTCTAATATTTACCCTTTCAAACACATACGTATTTAAATTTTAATAAATATCAACTAAAATGCATTTTTTAGAAATAGGAATTCATATTTTAGAAAGAGAAAAGATAATGCTTTAGCATTTATTTTATCTTTCTTTATACTGTGTATATATGTTGGCGCGATAAAGCTGACAGCCCTAGTTGCCCTTAAATTCAGATATCGAGGGACCACGTGGAGACAATTCCAAACTATAAAAGAAGTTCAGTAAGAAGCCCGAGACAACCTCACTTCCACACTGACCTTTATTAATCCAATTTTTTCCTTCTATCCTAACCTATTTTACATATATTTCATACGTACATTACAAAACCAACGAAAAAGATAATAAATTTACATAATACTTATAATTTAGGTGCGTCTGATATTAATATACAAAGACAACAATTTCAGTCTTATACAATATATACAGTTAAACCTGTCTATAGCGCCCCCTCTTGTGACTCACCAAAATAGGGTGCTATAGAGAGGGGTGCTATAGACAGGTTGCTTAATATTAATGTAAATCGCATTGTACTACGTATTTAAAATCGGGCGCTATAGAGAGGAAGGCGCTATTTAGAGGGGGCGCTATAGACAGGTTTAACTGTATATATTATTCTAACACGTTTTGAATTTTGCTGCAGTACTTGATAAAATAACTTTCTGCATCAATAATATCGATAAACACTGGGATTATTAACATATATATGTGGTTTCCAGGTGAAAAATTGAGCAAAGAAGATATTGAAGTGCTTGCAAGCAATCTCTTAACTTTTATTCTTGCTGGGTAAAACCATTTTCTAATGCAACACTATTTTAATAATATGTGTGCTAATTAAATTTCATAGGATTGTATTATGAATACAAAAGTAACTTCCTAACAAGTAATAAATGTTGTTAGTTGGCGTTTAGCTATCCAAGAATCTGTGTTATCTATTTATTGCCTAAATATTGATGGAAATTTTGCCGGGAGGATATTGATCTAAAGAGACAAAGATTATATAAAGATTATTATTTATATTTAAAAGTTATAAATTACATACGTGTTTTATCTTTGTGGCAGTTTTGATACTTTGGGAATCACCCTAACTCACATGGCACGGATCCTGGCTATAAACCAGGAGCTTCAAGACAAGCTGCGGGAAGAAATCCAAGCCGTATTTGGTGAAGAGGTGCGTTGACAATATTCTTTGTCCTGTCTTCCTCGATATTTAGAGTTATTTTGAAAATAGAGCAATCCATAAATAAATATTTAATTAAAAAGGCATATATTAGATCAAAATATCATTAATTTTACCAATATTTCATTTGGCTGAACGCCAACCTTTATCAAGGTGTTATCCAATATATGCTTTTTTAATTAAAGATTTAGAGTTATGAAAATTCTAAACTATTATAGACGCGCATGATTTTTTTTTATTTAAACAATTTTTACTGCCCCTTACTGTAATGAAAAATTAATAGGAGGACCTGGCTTTAGAGTTTATTTAGATTTTAGAGTTATAAATAAAATTACACTTCTTTACAAAAGTGAAGCACAAAATCAAAGAGTGGATCGTAATATTTTAGAAGTAAAACACCAATTTATACTAATGGACAAAACTTAAAGAAGTAATAACACCAAATCTAAATAAATAAATAATGTGAGACTTTGTTACCATCATCAGACAAAAGTACTGAATAGAATATGATGAAAATTGTGCCATATCATCGTGTATTTACAATATGAAAATTTTGATTGACACCCATGGACAAAACTTGAGGAAGTGGAAAGTCTTTTTTGATTTTTCCGGTCATGTTTTTTTTTTTTTTTTGAAGAAGAAGAAGAAGAAGAAGAAAAAGAAGACGAAGGCAATTTTGTTCCCCATTGGTTATCTCGTGTGTCCTCAATAAAGGTCACTGTGTATCAAATATATTTCAGAGTTATTGTCTGAATCCCGTTATATGAGCTAAAGGGTACAATTTCCTTAAGTTTTGTCCTTGAGTGTAGTGTTCAAATCATAGACAAAAATTATTACACAGGTATGCAAGGATATCACCAGACAAGAACAAGCAAAGAGCATGCTTTTACAAGGTTGTCCCAAAAGTTCGCAAACACTTGCAAAAAAATTGAAACACCAATATTATTCTCCATGATATTATTCGCCGTTATGTATAATGTCTTTGTATGATGTATAAAGTAATTGTATTATGTATTATTATGTATTAGCCGTAATAATATTATTCGCAAAGAAAAACGTTTTAAGAAAAACACGAACTTTCGGGACAACCTTATAAAGCGTCTCCACACAACTCTCCAAGAAAAGGTCCTCGCATCTGTCCATGTCAATCGTTAAGGTTAATTGGACAATAGTGTAATTGGTCATCTAACTTCAGAGGTCCTTGCATCACCTTTGAACCTCTTATGTTCAAACATGGCTACATTCGTTCAATGAGAAGGCGTGGTAAAATCAGTTCGCTAATCAAATACGAAACTTTTTCCCTTGGGAAACTTTTTAACTTGGGAAATTTTACCCAGATAACAAAGACTCTAAAATGTTTTTTTTTTTTTCAAAATAATTTTACAGGTCTTATAAAAAATATTTAGAGTTCTTCTAACAGTTCGTTTGTGATATTTATCCATTTTTGCTTGATTGGACTGTTTGTTTTGAGGAAAGGCTGATTGGATAAGAGCATCTAAACTTATCCATGGTGAGACAAGTTGTAAATGTGCAGGATATAGACTACGAGCGTCTTCCCCGCCTGAAGTACCTCATGCAGGCCATGAACGAGACTCTGAGACTGCATCCTCCAGCTACGACGTGAGTACTGTAGATATATGTACCATCTCAGGAGTCCAGGTAGTAAACACTTCGAGAGGTGATTAAAGTACCTACGGAACAACCCTATGTACACACAACAACATGTATTTATACCATTCCAACACCAATATGTATGCATAAGTAGTCGAATCTATTATGATAGGATTAAAACCCTGCAGTTCTATAGAGATAATCATGTTTACACTATGAGAAGGAATTAGACTACTTGTGAGGTGTGACAACAACAACTTGGGAACCCTACAAATACACACAGAACATATTCAATCATTAAAAATAAACGTTCTTTCCTGATGTATAATATGATTTTAAAAAAGCTTCCAGAGTTAAGTTTCTTGTTCAACTTTTTATTTTCAAGCTTTCGGAATTGTCAGTCCTTCAACAGGAGTATCACGATAATAAATTGATGATAAATACTATTTTTATATACAAATTATTATTTACATATTTTAAATATTTATGATATTGAAAGGGAGTGAAAAATATATTACATTCTTTGTGTGTTAAAAACAAATTTTTGAAATCAATTTATCATCAATTTATTAAAGTGATATTCCTGTTGAAGGATTGACAAGTCCGAAAGCTTGAAAATAAAAAGTTGTACAAGGAACTTAACCCTGGAAGCTTTATTTATTCTATAATATTCAATCATTCCCTCGAAGCTAGATGATAGTAAGGACACATTATGATCGTTTATGTCAAATTAGCCCAAGTCAGAATACAGCTTTGTATAGATTGCTCGAAGCATATTATATATTTATAATTATATGTAATTCTGCTGTCCTAAAAGCTTATGTCCATAGTTCAGCTAAAATACCCATTCGAAGAGTCAAGCATCAGTATCACTATAAAAGGAAGTTCCAAAAATGCAATATAACAGCGGTATGGTAGATTAAACTGGCGAAACCGCTGGGAGGGTTCACCACTGATGAGCCAGGCCCTCCCTTTAATTTTTCCATTGCAGTAAGGGCAGTAGAAATTGTTTTATTTTAAAAAGAATATTACGCGTCTAAAATAGTTTTGTAATTTGATAACAGATGGCGCGCTAGTGCATCGAAATATATAGAAATAGTAAAGAAAATGTTTTTCATTGGCCCCTTTCAGATTCCCATAAAATTTCTCTAAAATTTCAGCCTTTCATCTTAATATATCAGAGAAAATTTTAACATTTTAAAAGTTTCTCTGGCGCACCTACAGATCAAGCTCTGTCGATATACATTTCAATTCATTATCACAGAATTGAAGATTTCGACAAATTATATTTAAAAAAAAAAAAAGAATAAGACTTCGCAACTCTTTGTATTTACTTGATTATATGAAAAGCTTTCGGAAAAGCCCTTCTTCATCTATAACTAAACGTTTTAGTTATCTGAAGAAAGAATTTTGCCCACAATTTACCTTTAATCAAGTAAATAAAAAGGAGTTTCAGGTTTTGTGCATTTGTAATACATCTCAATTGTTGATATCCGTTACCAATCTTTGCATGAATTCTCAGGATCAAGAAATCCCGAATCTATTAAATTATAGATTTTCACATTGTCTCATTTCATTCCAATTATTTTTAAAATGCCTTATTCTATTTTTACTATAAACTTCTTTAACATTATTTATTTTGTTTATTTTTAATGAGGATTTTTTTTTTCTAAGCATCTAATTCGTCCGGTGTTAAATGTGAATTGTCATCTATAGTTTATCTTTTTTTCTGTGTGAACAAAAGTCAATATTTGACCAAATAAATTCAGTGTTAATAAATATCACTTTAGAATGTACTATGGAGTTTTAGTACTCAGCCTTACATTTGTGTATTTCAGTTTCATCACCAGGGTAGCATCAGAAGAGTTCAAGTTTAGAAACTGGAAGTTCCCCGCCAAAACAGTCTTCCAGGTCCCCATCGCGGCCTTGCACCGTCTGCAAGACCTCTGGGCCAACCCTGACACCTTTGACGCCGATAGGTAAGGATTTAGAAGCTGATAAGTGAGGACAGGTAGATGAATTCAAATATCTGTGAGCTTTCCTTAGGAATTTCAACAATAATAGGAAAGTATTTCCCAGGACCTTCACTGATAATTAGGAACTTCCCGAGTCTTGCAGTTTCACAGGTCCGTCCTGTCTCCAGGTTCGATCCTGCCAACAAGCCGGAGAGTATCTTCTTTCAGCCCTTCGGCGCCGGTCCACGTCAGTGTATCGGCCTAAGACTGGCTCGGCTCGTCTTCCCCGCACTCTACGCCCAGATGCTCCGAAAGTTCAGAATCAAGCTGTCCAAGAAGATGCCAGGAGTCAGTATTCTTTTTATCTAAATGTTAAAATATTCAATCCAACAAAATAAATATACAATATTATGAGAATTCGGAACTATTATGTATGATTCTTTTTAAAATTAAACAATTTTATACTGCCTTTACTGTAATAAAAAAAAATAATTTGAAAAAATCATTGCAGTAATGGCCGTAGAAATTTGTTTAATTTTTAAAATAATCATACCCGTCTATAATAGATTCGAATTCT
>CP092864.1:35811571-35833827 GCA_030710605.1 Cordylochernes scorpioides
AATTACAATGTTTTTGTTGTAATGTCCACCAAGTCGTTTGACTTTTGATGAGGACAATTTGATCTAAAACAAGGTAATAAGACCAAATAAATAAATAGTGTGTGACGTTTCGGTAACAGCGTTGTTACCATCTTCAGACAAAAGAACTGAATGAATAATTTCACCACAGCATGTTTTAAATAGCTACTGTTATCAAGTGTGTAAACAAGATAACAGTAGCTATTTAAAACATGCTGTGGTAAAATTTCTCATTCAGTACTTTTGTCTGAAGATGGTAACAACGCTGTTACCGAAACGTCACACACTATTCATTTATTTGGTCTTATTACCTTGTTTTATAATCTATAATGCCATATCGACAATTTGATCTGTTGCTGACCATAACTCTCAGCTCATCCAGTGACCTGGTAGTTTTCTTGACCCTTCTAGGCAGCAAATTGCAGGTCTTCCTTAAAAATTTTTTCTCAGCAGTGCTCTATACCGAATTGGTTTGCCAATGCCTTCTTCCATTTATTTGGGTCCTTTGAAGTGATTTCTCTCCCCAAGGACAAGAGATTGTCCTTCATTACAAGAATGAAGTTAAACTTATCCCGGCTTTCATTCGGTCCACTTTTATGTTAGCCATCCCATTAGAAATATTGTCTTCCCTTTACTGGAGTTGTATTCACACATAACTTGCCATTGCCTTCTTCCATTTATTTGGGTCTTTTGGAGTGATTTCTCTCTCCAAGGACAAGAGATTGTCCTTCATTACAAGAATGAAGTTGAGGCTTATCCTGGCTTTCATTTGGTCCCTTTTATGTTAGCCATCCCATTAGAAATATTGTCTGCCCTTTACTGGAGTTGTATTCACACATAGGGGTTTTCCATTCATTAGGATTGAGACCAGAACATACAGTTAGTAAGTGCAACAGTCAAACTGCTTTCCATATATGATGCACTTGCAGTAAAAGAAGTTTCAAACTTCTAGCTACCATGAGCATGGCCTATACTCTGTGTACTCGAGGGATAATAACAATAATACAAATCTGATGCAATTAGGATTATAGATAAGAAACATAAAATAAATAGTAGCTTGTGACATTTTAGTAACAGCAGCGTTGTTTCTGACAAAACCATTCAGTACTTTTGTTTGAAGAGGGTAACAAAGCTGTTGTATAACATCTATAATTTACTTATTTGGTCTCTTTTTTTTTCACCTTATGGTTTCAGGCTAATGATCCTTGTCAGTCCAGGGCGACTTTATTTCATAAGATTCACAAGGGATCAAATGAAATCTTCACAATCTGCCAAAGTGAGGTTTAGCTGGTAGAGTGACTAGGCCAAATAGAGCCTGAAATTCTGGACTGTGTAGGTCTTCCCATCAGGGTGGACCTGTTTGAGAACACCGGCGATGCCGAGTGTTGAGGCGTTACAGTACACCTGGCATGGCAGACCTTCTTTGTAAAGGTCTAAAATGGGGTGTGTTGTAAGGCTTTCTTTCAGGCTAGTGAACGCTTTCTGGCATTTGTCATCCCAGACCCACATGACATCCCTTTTTAGAAGGTTGACAAGTGGCGTTCGCAAGCGGGTGTAGTCCGGAATGAACTTTTTATAAGCGTTCACAGCGCTTAAGAAAGATCGCAATGTTTTGTGATTGTGTGGTTGTTGGATGGCGTGGATTGTTTCTATGTTTCGTGTAGATGGTGTGGTTGTATTGTTAGTGGTTGTGCATGTGTTTGCGTGATGTTGTTGTCGCCTTTTGGTGCGAGTGTCGCGCTTGTTACGATGTTTGTGCGTGTGACTTGTGTGGTGACGTGTGGTCACACGTGTGAGAGTTGCCCTGTTGGAGGGACACATTTTGTGCCTTGTCGTTGTGATTTGAGGCCGTTGTGGCCTTGAGAATTGAGGGCATATAATACAGGCAATTGGCCTTAGTGAAAAAATTGTGTTGTGCGTGACTAGATTGGCATGTTGGTGATTGGGTTTTGACCAATGGATGCGCGCATTGGGTGCCATGTGCGGAAGGTTTGTGTACATGGTGAGTCCTTTGTGACACTGCTTGGCAATCCCAATACGTGCATTCATTGGGTACATGGTTGAAGTGGTAGGTAGGGGTAGGCAATGGAGCGCCAAGCTGGAACATAGTGCCTTGGTTGAAGTCTATTGCTATTTTAAAATTACGGAGGGTATTTATGCCGAGAATTCCAAATGGCAGAGGTGCTTCCACCACATGGAAATTCTCCTTTTTAGTTAGTTTACCTATTGTCAGGGGGAGGACTATTTTACCTATTGTCGGCACAAGACCGTTTATGGCCTGTAGGTCTATTGGACTGTTTCTTTAATTTTAAATTAGGGAGGTTAGTTTTTAGAATTTTATAGAGATTATGGGGCACTATGTTCAAACTTGCGCCTGTATCAATTAGGAAAGGGGGTGACAGTTCAGGGGTTAGGGACAGTTTCATCGTCAATTGGTTGACGACAAAGGGTTGATGCCTTCCTGCCTTAGTGACGAAAGGCTTGTACGTCTCGGGCGTGTTGTGGAGGTGTGGGACGCTGGGGGTGCTGTTGAGTTGGGGCTGTTTGCACTGCCCGCGCTTTCGCGTGTTGAGTTGGGGCTGTTTGCACTGCCCGTGCATTCGTGTGTTGAATTTGTTGGGATGGGCCAGTCCACATACTTGTTTTTCTTTGGTCGTTGGCGTAGGGGTCTGGCTTGGTGGCTCCTCGGGGTGGCGCGTCAGGCCACAGGGCGGCGGTAGCTCCGTCCATCTCCCGGTCAGTCGCTCGGAGGAGTCTGTGGGCGGCGTATGTCATGTCGGCGGGGCCCGGTACATCCCCTCGCGTCGGGTCAACTTTACTTCCTGGAGGGCAGCAATCAACTGAAGTAAAATCGCTGCTAGGGTGCGTCCTTCGCCTACTCCGCTGGCTTTCTTCCTCTCCCTTGTTACTTGGCCGTTCTGTTGGTCTCGTTCGTTTTCCATTTTATCCTGTCGACTCACTGTAATGTTCGGGCCTTTTTGGTGGTTGATCGAGTGATTGATGGTTGGTTGTTTGTTGTAGTAGTAGTAAGTAGACCCTGTTGACTTACTTGGTGGTTGATGTGGGCGCAGTCGTTTGGCTGAATTAGTAAGGTTTTCTCACAGGAAAAAAATAACGAGGACACAGGATTGGATTAAGAAATAGGCCAGCGATCAAGGGAGAAAGGGGTGAGACTATTGGGGTTCTTGACTAAGGCTAGGCTGTTCACATATTGAACATGGGACTTATCTGGGTGCTGGAGAAAGATGGTGGCTAGCTCCAACTTGTTGCGATGGTGCCGAGGTCCTGACTGGGTGATGAGAAGGGCTTGAAGCGTACTGCTTGCTGCGGTGTCCAGCTCCTAACTGATTAACCTGAGTCCGAGATTTAACTCGTTAACTCTTCAGTGCTCTCATTGGAGGATTCTCCTCTCGTGGCGATCTCTCATTGGCTCTTAGCTAGTCCTGTTGGACTCTGATTGGATCTTAGCTATTCCTTTGTCTTGTTTTAACATGCTCCCGGAAGAAGAGGTTCTTGAACTCAGTTTTATGAGTTCCTGGGTAATAACTTTTGCTTCCTGGATAATGAAAACCTGCTAATGATCGTTTCTTCTCTGATGGCCTTTCTCCCAGATTCGCTAAGCCTAGCTTTTATTAAAATCTTTAGATCATACATTGCATACATATTGTGGTGGGGTTACATCCAGTTATATACAAATTATGACATGTATGTACCTCTACAGACCTATAAGCCTATGTCCATAGGTTCACTAAACACCCTTAAGCTGCCTTCCATAGAAAATGCAGGGTATATCCCAAACCAATAGTAGAGCGGTCTAGAAATATATTTGGAAAAAACCGCTGAGAGTGTTCACTACTGATGAGTCACGCCCTCTCATTCAATAACTTATATCATTGCAGTAAGGTCTGTAGAGATAATATTTGATGCTATTATTGAAAAGAAACACATTGTCAGTAAATTTATGTTTTACAAATTTTATCAATAGATGGCAATTGAATTTCTAAATTTAATATCTGCCATCTAAATAGCACATGTGCTCCTGGTCAGGATATGCCATCTTTATTTCTAAATTTAATATTACAGTTAAAACTGTTTATAGCACCCCCTCTAAATAGCGCCTCCCTCTCTATAGCGCCCGATTTTAAATACATAGTACGATGCGATTTACATTAAAAGTGACCTGTCTATAGCACCCTATTTTGGTGAGTCCCAAGAGGGGGCGCTATAGACAGGTTTAACTGTATATCAATAATTTTCAATATCTCCAATTTTACATAAATCCAACCCCACCAGTGAGTGCAAGTATCCTAATGGAGCTTTTGTAAGTGCAAAAATCAAACAGGTGGTATAGACATGTGATGTAAAGGCAGTCATAAACAACTACCCGCCATGATTATCATGTCCTGTATTATGTGTACTTGGAGTAAGTTTTTAAAATGTGTCATCGTGAAGTTGGTCTTTCCTAATTTTTTTTTTTACATTACAATATCATTTATTTAAAAAATAATAACAAAAGGGATAAAAGAAATAGCTGATGAGAATAAATAAGTAGTTTAGTTTTTTATTATCCCTAGTAAACGTGGTACAGGCCATGATAATCATGGTGGGTAGTTAATGACTGCTTTTACTGTAAGTGCACCACATGTGAAAAGCAGTTTGACTTTTGCACTTAAAATTGTGCCAGAGCCCCGTTTGGTTACTTGCACTTGCTAGTGGGGTTGGACTTTTGCAAGATTCGGGGGCCATTGAAGCATTTTTTAATTAGAAAAAAGTGCCCAATGTGGGATTATATTAATCCCGGGTCATAGCAGTTGAAAACCAATGGTTTAAACCACCTTTCCACTGACCCCCCGAGTAGTTTAGTAGTGCAATTAAGACATCCTATGGCTGCATAACCCCCCACAATAATTTCCTTGTTGTTTCTTATCCCCTTGTGTAAAGATTACACAAATTCCAGAAGTTCATACTCCTTGAGCTGTTTTATGATAAGCAGCTGCTTCTCCCAAAGATAATTGCCTTTTTAACCAGTAGAGTATAAGCCCTTTCTGTTGGAGAGTAACTTCGCACATCAGCTGTTGCCTAGCAACGACACCATCCTACCAGACATCACGTGACCTGGCGCCACACTGTCTATACCTGTAGTTTAAGTTTTGGTTTTCTTCCTGCTACTGCGCTTGCCTTTTGTGACTCTTTTTGTTCCTTGTCATCTTAATATAATATTATTGTTAATTAAACAATACTTTTGAGATCCAGCCTCTGATTCTCTTACACTTTCTCTAAAGGACATCTAGTTGTAGATCCAAAGTGTCTTTTAGAGAGAAGTCTCTTCTAACTGGAAAGCTGCTAATTGGTAAAAGATAGTAATTTTGGTGATGTCCTTTGTAGAGATGTGTCCACTACTAGCTGGATTGTCTGCATATGGAGCTTATACTGTTATAATAATTTTTGGTATTCTTTAATTATCATTTTTTATATCAAACTAGCAGATGTACCCGGCAGGTTTAACTTGAGTGAGTTTGCCTAACGAATATTTGATAGAAAATATTTTTTGAGCAAACATTCACTCTACTGAATTGATTTTTATAGATATACTAGACGAATGACCCGGGCAACGCCCGGGTTTACCCGATTAAATGTTTTATTCAAACACTATTCGTTACAATTATAAATTGGCGCCGTGGATGTCACTCTTGTGAAACGTCCCGCTCCAAACTTTACAGTCAGATTAGTGTTACGATATAAATCTTCAAATCGAGCGAGCGTCTATAAATATTTCGATTTAGATCAAGTATTCTAATTATTAAGGGAACCACTATTATTAATAAAATTTTGAGAAGATTTCGATTTTAAACGTATTTATAACCTTGATAGAGGGCGCTGTTCGTGAGCTAAGTAGAATAATTTGAATATATAGTTTTAATATTTAATTTATATATAATTTAAAATAGCCTATCGTTTTCCTCGAAATTGACTTATATATATAGAGATTAGTGTTTAGGTATTTGATTTAATTCATATAGTTGATATAATAGTATATATTTATATTATATTTTTTATAAATTAGTTTTAAAAATTGTAAAAAAAAAAATGCATCGGCCGGGAATCGAACCCGGGCCGCCCGCGTGGCAGGCGAGCATTCTACCACTAAGCCACCGATGCTTTAAAAAAAATGGCCATATTTAGGTATTCATTCCATTCCGGATTAGTCCGCGTAAAAAAATAGTTCTTCAAATTAAAAAAAGAAATAGCCAAAAATAATAAGCAAAATATAGCCAAAAATTTTCCTCAGGTTTATAAAAAGCGACATGCAAAATTTGGAACCAATTGGTTCAGTAGTTTTTGAGTTTATCGCGAAACAGACAGACAGACAGGAATTGACTTTTATATAGAGAAATATATACACTATGATCTTAGCCAACTGGCCGAGAAGTGATATTTTATATATAGAGATGACCTGGCTTTATCTGTATTCTGCTCTAGTGAATGTTTTGCTGTTAGAATTTTGTTCCTGCACACTTAAAATGATGATATGGCTTCGCCCCGTGGTCTGCTTTATGGAATTTTCCCATGAAAGAAGTTTGTTTCTGACAATCAACCATGATACAGCAATATTGTTATCATTTTCTGACTAAAAAATAGCTATTTTTGCTTAGTACTTGGTAAATTTTTCTTGGCTAAAAGTGCGACAATAAACTTAACTCTATGTCCTTTGTTACAATTTCAGCCAGATTAGGTACTAATTGAGGACGTGTATAACTGACAAACATACATACACTGACTTTTATATAGTTAAACCTGTCTATAGCGCCCCCTCTTGGGACTCACTAAAATAGGGTGCTATAGACAGGTCACTTTTAATGTAAAATGTTTAAAATCGGGTGCTATAGAGAGGAAGGCGCTATATACAGGTTTAACTGTTTATAGGGATAAAGATAAATTACACTAAATGAAAAAAAAAAAAAATAATCCATATTATTTTTGCAAAATATAAAAAGAAAATTTATTACATATTGATTTTTATATAAGATATATAAAGACTATTTAAAACAAAACATCCAAATGTATATCATTAGGAGAAAATGTACTAGATCAATGAGAGAAAGAAACTATATACAGAAAGTCAATATGCAAGCATGTCGTATATTTATATAAACAAACCAAAATATGAAACACTTTAAGTAAGGGTAGGTGTGACAAAACTTTATTACCATTATTGAATAATTTAAAAAACATAAATGTTTGAGAGATATATATATATATATAAACATAGATGGAATTGAAAACTTTTATACTTATCTAAAAGGTGTATTCATTTTAAATTATATTTTCAAAATGGTACAATTTGGATTATAGATAAGAACAACAAATGGCTTAGGTATTATATGTACATACCCCTGTATGTTTTTTTTCTTTCATCATACACAGACATTAAATTACAGTAGAACCTCCCTGTAAAGGACAACCTAATTGCAGAGCCAAAGTATCCTTTAGGGAGAGGTGTCTTCTTACCAGAGAGTTGCTATATTGTAAAAATGGTAATTTTGCAAATGAAAACTGTCCTTTGTAGAAAGGTGTCCACTAAAGGGAGGTTTTACTGTACATTTATGTGACTAATTACTTTAAATTATGCTTATAACAGCTGCATTATTATTAATAGCTTTCATTTTACTCTTAGGAGACTTTGAGGTGAAAAAAATCCTTATATAAAACTATATTAAAAATGGCATATCCTGACCAGGAGCACATGTGCTTTACAGAAGGCAGAGTGCCATCTGGTGGAACAGAAATCAGCTAAACATTGATTTAGCCTGTTCCCTGATATTTGGCCAACCCAATTTCTTGATAAATTGGCCAAATATCAGGGAACAGGTTAAATCAATGTTTAGTTGATTTCTGTTCCACCAGATGGCACTCTGCCTTCTGTAAAGCACATGTGCTCCTGGTCAGGATATGCCATTTTTAATATTGATTTCAACACCTGATCTTTTTATCTTTTATTTTTTTCTTTCGTTTTTTCATATAAGACTATGTCTTAAAATAAAAACTGGGTGATGTATCTATAACAAAAGTGTTGCCATTTTCAGACAAAATCCCAGAAATCTTGACTGAAGATGGGAACAATGCTGTCATTGGTGAAGTATCACATCTATAATGAAAAAGCACAATTTGGATTATAGACTAAAGATAAAAGATTTGGATTAAGTCTTATTTTCTTGTAAATATAATCCAAATTGTGCTTTATAATTTTTGATAGACTTCAATGGACCTAAGAAGTTATTCTTCCTATGAACTGAAGAAAATGAATTCCAAAGTGAATATCAATGTTGATGTCATCACTTGAAGAATCTATTTTAAAGAGTTCAGGATCTGAAGCTCTCCTCTACTTTATTTGGATTAGATCTTATTTTCTTGTATCTCTCTCATCTATAAGTTATAATCTAAACATAAGGTAATAAGACCAAATCCAAATAAATGAATAGCGTGTGACGTTTCGGTAACAACGCGGTTACCGAAACGTCACACGCTATTCATTTATTTGGATTTGGTCTTATTACCTTATGTTTATAATCTACTAGCCGAATGACCCGGGCATAGGTGGCGTGACCGAAGCCAACCAATAGGAGGGTGCCATTCCAAAAAAAAAAAAGCAAACGGTGACAGAGATGAAAACTGACTGATTGATTAGGAGATGAGGAATGACGCTCGTAACTGTATATAGAATAATCCAAATTGTGCCTTATCAAGTTATGATCGAGTTGACTTTTTTAGAAAGTATAGAGAGAGATGAGGAACAGAGTTCAAAGATGACACAAATGGTACAGAAGGAGCAAGTGTTCTTTATCATTACCTCAGTGTTTAATTCTCCTTTTCTGTATATAAATACCATCCTCTTGTAATCTTTTATTCAACTATAGTGTCTTTAATTCATTCAATACCTCATAAGAAAATTGTATCCTGTTGAAAATAATCGGTGTGTTGAATTATATTCAGTTAAATTCCTCTTTGAGAGATTTGAAAAACAGATAAATTATAAAATACACAATTTACTGGGGATAACAACAACACCAAGTAAATACAAGAAAATAAGACCTAATCCAAATAATTTAATAGTGTGCGACATTTCGGTAACAGCATTGTTATCATCATTGGAAAAAAAAGAATAAATAAGAAAAAATATCACAGCATGTTCTTAAATTCACTATTGAAGAACATGCTGTGATATTTTTTCTCATTTTTTTCTGATGATGGTAACAATGGTGTTACCGAAATGTCACACACATTTAAATTATTTGGATTAGGTCTTATTTTCTTGTATCTATAATCCAAATTGTGCTTATCAACACCAAGTAAGTAATCTAAATGTGATATGTTGACAGTTACAGAGTTACATGATACCAATAATAAGGTACAATTTGGATTGTAGAGATTAGAAACAAGGTAATATGATGCACCATCTGTTATAATAAAATCAAACTATTTTTAACACGTATGATTATTTTAAAAATAAATCTATTGCTCTTACTGCAATGATAAAATAATGGAGGATCTGGCTTATCAGTAGTGAACCTTACTGTCGTTTCGCCAGGTATAAGGTAATAAGACCAAATCAAAATAAAATTTGGTCTTATTACCTTGAGGATTAAGAAAGGCTTCTTTGAATTGTCTTTTTTAGTATTTTTTTTTCATAATCCAGTGTTCTTGGGTTTTCTAAATTGAATTTATTGTATCCTGTGTCCTTTCTGTGTTCTATAAGAGTAGAATTTTCAATTCTATACCACTTCAGAGCATATTTATGGTTTTCCATGGACATCCAGAACTTTAAAAGAAAGGATGGAAAACCATAAATATGCTCTGAAGTGGGATAGAATTCAAAATTCTGCTCTTGTAGAACACAGAAGGGACACAGGAGACACAATAAATTCAATTTAGAAAACCCAAGAACACTGGATTATGAAAAAAACTACTACCTTGAGGATTGTTACCACTATCTTGTTATAACAGAGTACAATAATCTGACTAAAGTCTAACTTATCTGGTATGAAGATGACAACTATAATGATGCTGAAACATCACATATACATTGAATATTCAACTTTTTAATGATGTTTCTTCTAGAGTATGTATAATTTTAAGTTAGCCCTTTACATCAACAATAAAATATGAAGTTATTCATCAAATAAATATGTTGACATATCTTCTATATGAAGAATTATTATATACAATATACAGGGGATGTTGCCAATATGCACATATATTAATATACAATTTGAATAGTCACATCTATTAGCTGTAGTGTATTGACACAAATGTGAAAAAGGGATGACAGAGTTGGAACATTGAAGGAAAGGTTGAGATATACATAGGAGTTGTCTTTAATTTAGAGTTATTGTTGTTTTACTATTATGGTGTGTCTACTAAGAGTATAGATTATAGCTAAAAGAAAATAAGACCTAATCCAAATATATTAATAGTGTGTGACGTTTCAGTAACAGCATTGTTTTTTACCATCATCACTATTATTTATTTGGATTAGGTCTTATTTTCTTGTAGCTATAATCTATGATCCAAATTGTGCTTTATCAGAGTATAGATTACTATTTAAAGTTTTATTATTTTAATTCAATAAGGTATACAATTTGGATTATAATTTAGAGAAACACAAGGTAATACGACCAAATCTAAATAAATAAATAATGTGTGACATTTTCGTAACAGCATATTCAGACAAAAGTACTGAATGTACTTTTTTTGATCAACTACCCATTCAGTACTTTTGTCTGATGATGGTAACAATGCTGTTCCCTCCCAAAATCCTATCCTACAGCCTCAAAGTGGCGTGAGGGTGTAAACGGGTAGCAAAGGACGTCGGGAGTTTAACTCCTGGTAGGGCCACCCTGTACCCGGCTAATGTAGGAAGGTATCAATTGTCTGTTCTCCATAGGAGCGGGTACACTCATGTCAGGAGACCAAAAGAAGCAAAGTCACACTGAGTGGTACCTCCAGGTCTTCAGACCAACAGCAGGTGCACCCCTCTTTCCTTCTCCATGATGTCTACATCTACATGCTGTTATTAGTCAGACTTTCACTAAAGTGTTCCTGGATCATGGTGCTATGATCAACAAAAGCTACACCCCTACATCCCATTCCATGAGATCATTGAATTTGTGTAATCTTTACACAAGGGGATAAGAAACAACAACAATTGCTGATATTAAAACACCAAACATCTATTTATTTATTTGGATTTGGTCTAATATTACCTTGTGTTTCTTAATTCAATCTCTAAAGAAATCCAAATTGTGTGATATTAATTCACAATCCTACATATTTATTGAACTATACGTAATGAAGTTTAATCTTGTGAGTCTGTCATCCGAAAGAATTTGAACAGAGTATTATATTCTCAAACACAATAAAAAGAAAAGCTTTATATGTAAGAGAGAGAGGGGGTACCTAAGAGATAATTTTTGTTCCTAACTTTGGTATAAAAGTTTTGACTTAGCTTGGGACAGTTCTTTTCATGTGCCTCTCTATAGACACAGACATTTACAAATTTTCTTTATTTAAAAAAATAATGTTAAAAAAAAAAGAGAGAGAGAAATAAAACTATTTACAAACAAACAAAAAATGTGTAGGAAAAAAAGTTTTCAAAGCTCAATGAGGTTTGCTTTGATAAAATTAAAATAAAAATTCTTTGGAAGACCTTCGACCATTTTAAGATCTTCTAGCTGGCTGAATTTTCCCTTGAGTATCCTCCAGTTGTATATGGTCTGGGCACAGCAGCATGAGGTTGTAGGCACCAGTACTGTAAGATACAGTACTCATAGAGGGATTATTGAAATCTCTCTTACAAGTACAAAAAAAAAAAATGTCTTGAACCACAATTGTCCTACGCGCGTACATGAAAAAAAAAAAAAAACATCAATATATATATATTTTTTATTTTATTATTTTTCAGAATCACCTTGCATTCTTTATTTTTAGCCCATTTGTAAATAGCCAACCATCCAAAAAAAAAAAAGAAACATTTTTAAAATCCAAAATAGTATTTGGCTTAAAGACTGCCAAAGTTATTCCCAATTTACTTGATACACCTTGTATATATATTGATCTTTTCTAAGATTTATTAATAAATTATGGTGTAAATTCTGTCTAGTGGTTTCTCCATTTACAAGTGATGTTCTGGGGGCCTCCCACTTGAACAGGTTGGGAAGATCCTCCCTCTGTCCTTAAATAGGATTTGCCTAGTGTTGTGTCTCCTGTAAAATAAGGAAATGCTACTACTGGAATTGTTGATCTTTTGTCAGTTTCCTCATGAAAGTCAACTGGCTGTGTGGATTCTGAGGGTAGATATTCTTACCAAGGCTGTCTTGCCTCCAATCAGAGGGAGGGACTGGAGTTCATTGATCGGGGCAGCGTTGAGGAACTTCAGGAGGTTCTTGCAGTACTGTTCATGGCTGATACCTTCTTGGGCAATAAAAGGCTTCACTGCAATGCATCAATGTGTTAATGATTACATCCTTTTTCACAGGAAATTTTTTTTTTTAAATGTTGCTGTCAAAATTCTTGAATTTAACAAACTCCCAAAAATGCATTTTTTAAAATGATTTATATGATAAGAAAGATAAGTATCAAAAAAGACATATCCTGACCAGGTTCACATGAACATTAAGAAACATTAGTGTGACACATGTATAAAAATTTAACCCAAGAAGTGTTGTATTATATTTAATTAAAGTATATAATTTGGTTGGGATTCGAAAAAAAAAAGATGGTTAAATTAAAGTGGTTGCAAGACTACAGTAAAACCCCTCTATAGTGAACCCCAATGGAACTGAACCTATGGTTCACTGTAGCCATAGTTCACTGTATTATAAAATAAAAATTGGGATTATTTTGGGTTCATTATAAAGGAAGGTTTGTTATATCAGAGGTTTGTTTTAGCAGGTTTTTACTGTATATGTTCAGTTAAGCCTCACTATAACATCACTTGGGAACAGACATTTTATGTCGATAAGGTACAATTTGGATTATAGATTATAAACAAAAGGTAATAAGACTAAATCCAAAAAAATAAATAGTGTGTGACGTTTCGGTAACAACACTGTTACTGAAACGTCACACACTATTTATTTGGATTTGGTCTTATTACCTTGTGACATTTTATGTCGTTATAACCAAGGCTAAAACAATTTGGAGACTTTCAAATTATGATAACCACGTTGCTGTCATAATGAGGCTTCACTTGCGTATTTGTTGATTAAAATAATTTGCTGCAAAATAACAGCATTACAAAATCACAATATGTGATGAGTGGAAAATAAAATAAATCCATGTCCTCTTTGTTGAAAAGAATATTACATATCATTAAAAATTGGTGGTTTAGTTCACATGGAATCATATACAGTCAAAGCTCCAGAATGCAACCCACCCAATTGAAGACTTTGAAGACAGCTTAAAACTAAGTTTTCTTTGAGAATTACTTGCTGACAGCAGCACTTTTCAATTCTACAAACTAAACTTTACATTCTTAAAAAAAAAAATACAAGAAAATAAGACCTAATCCAAATAATTTATTAGTGTGTGATGTTTTGGCAACAGCATTGTCACCATCATCAGACAAAAGAATAAATGAGAAAAAATATCACCGCAAGTTCTTAAATAGTACTATTATCAAGTGTTTAAATTATTATCTATAATCCAAATTGTGATTTATCATTCCTAAAAAAAAAAAAAATGAAATTTTTAAAGAAACTAACAACTCTCCCCAAGCAATTTTTAAAACTTATTTTCTCCCTATCACAAATTTGAGAACATTTCACAGCGTAAAGAGAGAGGAATAGTGAGAGGATCCTCAACAAAATGGGTCATATTAATATGCAAATAAAGATTAAACTGGCAAAACGGCTGGAAGGGTTCACCACTGATGAGCCAGACCCTCCCAATAATTTTTTCCATTGCAGTAAGGACAGTAGAAATTGTTTATTTTTAAAAAGAATCATACGCGTCTATAATAGTTTTGAATTTTGATAACAGATGGCGCGCTAATGCATTATAATATAAATGTAAATAAAGTGTTTGTCCAACCTTATGAAGAAATTAATGACCCCAGGGCTTAAAGGTAAGGAAAAAAAATCTTATATAATCTCTCTCTCTTATAAAAAATCCTCATATTTATTATTTAAAATATTTTTAGTAGTGTGTGTGTGTGACAATAATAATACAAGAAAATAAGATCTAATCCAAATAATTTAATAGTGTGTGACGTTTCAGCAACAGCATTGTGACCATCATCAGACAAAAATTTTGTTCTTTAGTCTGATGATGGTGACAATGCTGTTACCGAAACGTCACACACTATTAAATTAATTGTATTAGATCTTATTTTCTCTTGTATCTATAATCTATAATCCAAATTGTGGTTTATCATTTGTGACAATAATAAATAAATATTCATCATGAGTGAAATTTATGTTTTAGTAAATTGATTACTCTCTACAAAAAGTAAACTTCAACAACAACAAATTCAACCCAACATTTCAAGTTTAACAACAAATACTTACCCTTTTAGCTTGGCTTCCTTTATTATAAGGCTTTTTAAACTTAATTTTCTCTCTCTTTTTAAAAATTGAACCCAAGTACATATAAAGGCTAGTAATGATAATCCTCATGATTAGTAGATAAAAGATTAGTTAAAAACTGTAAGCCCATTATACATATCTCTATAAAACAAGAATTAAAACCATTAGAGCACTAGAATGTGTGTGTTTTTTTTTAATAAAATAAATTTCTATTATCCTTACTACGATGAAAAATAGTGGGAGGGCTTGGCTCATCAGTGGTGAACCTTCCCAGCGGTTTCGCCTATTATATCTACTAGATAGCACACTTCTTAGAGCTCTAATACTGTATTGGATGATTCTGTTTATATATGCTACACTGAAGGTTGGAATTTTAGTTATGATATTTAAGCCAAACTATAGGACCTTTGGGAGAGGCCGCTGCTCATCATAAAACAGCTCGAGGAGCATGAACTCATGGAATTTGTGTAATCTTTACACAAGGGGATAAGAAACAACAACAACAACAACATAAGCTTTTAAGACAGTAGAATTACATAGAAATAGATGGCATGCTATTGCCTTTTTATTAACATTACATATCTACACACGTAGAAAGCAGATTCACTTTTGCACATACAGGTTCCTATTTGGGTATTTACACTTGCTGGTTGGGTTTGAGAGACATTGCTGACAGTATTGGAGGGAAATCTGCAGGGGAAGAGATCGAGGGGAAGGAAACAACAGGGATACAAAGACAATCTAAAACAATGAATGGATGACACACCTACAAGGAGATGAAGAGGATGTATGGAGAGACCATGTGGCCCACCCTCAGTTGAGGAAGGCATTGAAGGAGGAGGTTGGATTTGAGTGGGAGCCAATGAAACAATTTTAAGAAAAAAGTGCCTAATGCAAGATTCAATCCCGAGTCATATGTGTCAAAATTCGACAGGGTGTGCCATTCTTCTACCAGCCCCCAATACTTTACCTACCTATGCACTAAACAGGACCTTTGGGAGAGGCCACTGCTTATCATAAAACAGCTCGAGGAGCATGAACTCATGGAATTTGTGTAATCTTTACACATGAGGATAAGAAACAACAACAACAACTTTACCTACCTACCTTCACAAAACACCCAAACTCTCTAAAGCATTCAAAATTTTCATAAATTTTGTGTGGTTGCCTTGAGGAGGTTTGACTATATAAAATTTACACACATAGCAAATGAACATGTGGCTACATTATACAACTTGAAGAATATTATAGGATTATGTCAATCAAAATATTGGTAAATATAGGCTGGTTATATAAAATGTTTCAAACATTACCAAAAACATCCAATTCTTGATTTA
This sequence comes from Cordylochernes scorpioides, assembly GCA_030710605.1. Classification (NCBI taxonomy): domain Eukaryota; kingdom Metazoa; phylum Arthropoda; class Arachnida; order Pseudoscorpiones; family Chernetidae; genus Cordylochernes; species Cordylochernes scorpioides. Next base: position 35,827,509 of record CP092864.1, read on the forward strand.
AGACAACTTGGTTTTAAAGCCACCATAACACAAATTGTAATTAAGGATGAGGTTTTCTGGTACCAAATACATTTCTAGTAATAGAATAAATCATCACATTTAAGAACAACTTAAATTTGAGAACAAGTATTTAAAGACACAAATTCAATTTCATTATAGGAAAATTGGTTACCCGCGAGACAAAAAAAATATTTTTTTTTCAATTGCATATTAAATAAAATAAAAAAATAATAATATTTAGAACATATCACATAAAGTCAGGGTTTCTATAATAACTCTAATCTGCTTATTATAACAACACTGAAAAAAAAAAAAAAGGCTCTTTCTCTTTGAATCAATCCATACACTTCTTGTCTTGTTAATTTATTAATTACATTAAAACATTATATATTTTGATAAAGCACAATTTGGATTATAGATTATAAACACGAGGTAATAAGACCAAATCCAAATAAAAAAAAATAGTGTGTGACGTTTCGGTAACAGCGTTGTTACCATCTTCAGACAAAAGTACTGAATAAAAGCATTCAGTACTTTTGTCTGAAGATGGTAACAACGCTGTTACCGAAACGTCACACACTATTTTTTTTATTTGGATTTGGTCTTATTACCTTGTCATTATATATTTTGATTACCTCTGCACAAAATATCCACGAAGAAACATCAGCCTTTGCAATTTCCAATCTGTATTCCATGGTTTCAGTATATGGTTCTTTATCAGTACAAGGGCAGTTTTTTCAGTGTCAGTTAATGCCTCTTTGCTTTTATTTGGATGGAGAAAATGACAATCCTCTTCATATATGTGACTAAAAACAAAGCACTGTGCAAGCTTTGTGCAAAAATAAATTTAAAAGGAAATAACCTCAAAATATGTTTACACTACTGTATATAAAATATAAGACCTATTCCAATTACATGATTATAGGTAGGCCAGATAAAAAATGTAAATACAGTAAAACCTCTATGAGAGGACACCCACGCTAGAGGACACCTTTTTATAAAGGACAGTTTTCATTCATAAAATTATAATTTTTACTATTTAGCAACTCTCCGGTAAGAGGACACTTCTCCCTAAAGAACAAATTTGGCTCTGCAATTAGGTGTCCTTATCAAGGAGGTTCTACTGTATTTATATTAACACACACTGTATTCTAAAACAATTTTTAAATGCAATATACACTATTAAAATAGCATTTTATCAAAATGTGTGCATCTTACTTTGTTCTGAGGAATAGTGAGAGGTATTAGTGTGGTATTGCACCTTTATTTTGGGGGGAAAATTTTGGAGATTTATTGGGGAATACGGTTAGGGATCAAACATACTTTCCACAGATAAAATCAACTATATATAAGCAAAACTTCATTTCAAGAATTTATTTATGATTTTACAATCGATTCAAAATATTCATAACATATATATTTTTTTAAAAATTCAATTTTCATTGGAAAAAAAATAATGAGTAGAAAAATCATCACCATTGTTTACACCATACAGTTGAACCATTTTTATAACAACATCACAGGAAACCAAAGCATTCATGTTATAGCCATTAGAGTTAAAACAATTGGGGGGGGACAACATATCACTTGGGACTTTATAGACCAACCATGTAAGTTACCAACCAAATTTGCTGTTATAAGGAGGTTCCACTGTATCCTTCTAAAACCATAAATATATCAAATACACTTTATACAGTAGAACCTCCCTTTAGCAGATACCCTGCTAGAGGACACCTCTCCACAAAGGACAGCAGTTTTCGTTTTCAAAATTACCATTTTTACAATTCAGCAACACTCCTGTAAGAGGACACCTCTCCCTAAAAGATACTTTGGCTCTGCAATTAGATGTCCTTTACAGGGAGGTTCTACTGTAGTATTCCCATGTTAAAACAACCATTTATTAAAAAGAAAGAGTTGAGGATAATTAAGATAGATATGTTATAAACGTCTTCACTTAGGTTTTGTTAAGCTCTTCAGAATACTAGGATAAAAAGATCAAATTTCTCTTCATTGTTAAAGATTTACTAGGCCACACAGAGAGAGGAGACAACAAAGGAAGAAGGATTACATGCCAACTCACTGGAGCACAGTATGCAGGTGCCACCTATAAGAACACAGCCCATGTCTTGCAATACAGGACAAGGAAAGGCACACACAGTACAAGAATCTTCACATTCATAATACAATATAATGCTGCTTATGATTGTAGAACGACATTTGAAAATTATCCCGCATGTGTTTCTTTTGAACGAAAAATCAAAATTTATTTTAAGGAGAAATAACGATTATTTCTAACCTAGATTATTTTCACATCCCTGGCCACTTTTATTTTTTCGGTTTATCATTACTCTTCACAATTCATCCTTTCATACTTCATCCCTAAGGTTGGAAATGGTCGTTATTTCTCCTTGAAATAAATTTTGATTTTTCATTCAAAAGAAACACATGCTGGATAATTTTCAAATGTGGTTCTACAATCTTCACATCATTAGGTGATCCCAAACAAACCAATCAGGCCCTCATCACCAATGTGGAGGTTGTATCTCAAGGACTAACTAACACCAAGGTGGTTAACATAGCAGTGGTCAACAAATACAGGCTCTGAAAGTTAGAAATACATATTTAACATTATTCTTATATTTACATGTAAGCAATAGTTACCCAGAAATTATTCAAATAAGGAAAACTATCTTTCTGGCCGCAAAAAGAGTTTATAATATTGTAGCATTTATTATATTTTATCTACAGAATTTTGATATTTATATCGTTTATATATTGCTAGTCTGGAAACTTTCCTCATTGCTTATCTTATAAATGTTGATTTTTTTTTTTTGCTTATCCCTAGTACACGTGGTACAGGCCATGATAATCATGGTGGGTAGTTAGCGACTGCTTTTACTGTAAGTGTACCACATGTCTACACATGTGAAAAGCAGTTCGACTTTGCACTTATAAATGTGCCAGAGCCCCGTTTGGTTACTTGCACTCGCTGGTGGGGTTGGACTTTTTCAAGAATCGGGGGCCATTGGAGCATTTTTTTTTTAAACAGAAAAAAGTGTCCAATGCGGGAATCGAACCCGGGTCCTAGTGGTCGAAAACCAAACAGTTTAACCAGCCTTCCACCGACCCCCGTTGATTTTGTTCTTGTCTTAAATAAATTGCTGTGTCATCCTGAAGTTTATCTTTTCTAATTTTCTACGTTACAATATATAAATAAATAAACTCTTTGTCAAAAAAGCTAGTTTTCCATATTTAAATATATAATCAAAACTTATATCTACAGCCCTTATACTGTAATAAATAAAAATTGAAAGGAGGACATGGTACATTATCGGTGGTGAATATTCCCAGAGATTAGAATAGTGAAAACACACTAGGTGGGTTAACCACTGATGAGACATGCCTTCCCTTTTTCAATTTTTATTCATTGCAGATTAAGGGCTGTAGGAATAGGTTTTAATCATTCATGTATATATATAAAAGCATAGGGCACCTCTCCTGTCATAACTAGATGTCATCTATTGACCGTTACTGCAAATTAGCAGCCTCAGGTCGGTAACAAAGCCACAACTCCAGTTTTGGCAAACTGAGAAGCGTCCACCTGAAGACCATGGTTTCGGGCTAATAGCCCTCGTCAGTCTAGGGTGGACTTTATTCCAATGAGATCCACACGATATCAAATGGAATCTTCAATGGCGTCTAGTTTTGACGTTTAATTTGATGAGAGAGGCGTCCTATGCTTTTATAGATTAATTTCTTCCAGGCAAAATTTCCATCTATATAGTCATATTAAAAACTTTTTCATCCTCGCTCTAAAAAAAAATAATAATAAATAAAAATGTCTTACCATTCCTGCTCTTTGATTTCTCTGGCATCAACTTGTCAAATTTTTAATCAACCAATGATTCTCTCTGGCATGCTCACATTCATTTTTATTTATTTATTATTTTTTTGCTAGTCCTATTAGTATTGCTTTAGTGCACCCATAACCCATACCCCTTAATCTCTGAGAGGCAATGCATTTATCATTAATTATCATTCGACCTCAAAGGTATAATTTTATTTTTTCAAATCGGCCGCAAAGGTACCTCTTTTTTTCACTTTTGTTTTATTTTGGGATAGATTTCTCAGTATTGCTTCAGTGTACCCATTCCCTACATTGAATCTTAATCTCTATGAGGCAATGCTCTTTTTCTCACTCGATCCCAAAGACATATATAATTTTTTTTTCCCGCGCATGTGCATGTCCAGTATTTATTTTTGTGTCCTCAAGAGAGACTACACATAAGTTGAATATAAACAATACTTAAAATTACACCGCATAAGTTTCTTTTCCATGAAAATCAATATTTATTTCAAAGAGAAATATTTACTATTTCTAACTTTTTTGAATGAAGTATGAGAGGGTGAAAATATGAAGAGTAATGGCGAACGGAAAAATAAAAGTGTCCAGGGGTTCGATTCCCGCCCCTGGACACTTTTATTTTTCCGTTCGCCATTACTCTTCATATTTTCACCCTCTCATACTTAATTCAAAAAAGTTAGAAATAGTAAATATTTCTCTTTGAAATAAATATTGATTTTCATGGAAAAGAAACTTATGCGGTGTAATTTTAAGTATTGTTTATAATCACCCGCCGCAGTCCTTTATAACATAAGTTGAATGCCTAACCAATCTCCTTCATTCTAAAGTTTCCCTGTAAAATGTCTCAATTCGTATTAGCACCATGTTTTGTTGATGAATGCTGCAGAGATGACTTCATTTGCTCCTTTCTTAAAGTCTCTTTCTAATGGCTTCCTTCATTCATTTAACAAGGTACTTACTTACCACCTTTCCCTTCTCATGCACACATCCATATTGTACATAGCCATTGTATGATTGTCCATACCTCACTCTGTTTCATATACACATTCAATTAATTTGTATATAGCCAAATACACACTGCCTACCTTCAAAGAATTTCCTGCACAAATTCTTCTTTGAATGGGAAAGAATGTGTAATAATATATAGAAATGTCTAAAGAAAGATGGCCTGTGTGGAAGTATGAGAAGAGGGAAGATAAAATGACCTGGCCAGAACATCCCCCTGGGTGACCATATGTCCAGCCTTCTAAAAGCACTTTTTTGGGAGCTCCCTCCATCTATCACACCCCTTCTCTCTGGGGACTAAATTAGCCTACTGAGAAGGGTTGAAAAGGACCTGGATTGATGATGCGGAGACAGTTCTCACAGAGGTCCCCTCCACGCTGATGGTTCCCAGGGTGGTCCTCGGACCTTCTCTTCCTTCATTTCCTCAGAGGTTTTTCCTGTGTGTGTTGTCACACAACTACCATGCCTGCTTGTAAAACACCACATATATACATTTTGACAAAGGCATCTACTGATGATGCAAACTAAAGTTGCTGATGTCTTGCACCATGAATAAATATCAATAAATTGTTGATTCTTAATTATTCCAGAATAGGCCAAATGCCCTTTCTTGATTAATCGAGAAAAGCTAACCATGTACGTGTATCAGGTTGTTGGCCCTCATTAGCATGGGGCAAGCTGAAAGGTATTTGGTCAAATCAGAAAAATAATTAAAAATTAGCCTATATTTATTGTGAAAGATGGCACAAGCCAAGCCTTCAGAAAAGTTGCACGATCAGATGACTTTTTCATAATTTATCATCCTGTTTCCACAGTACAACTTCACTTTTGCGCTATTTTTCATTATTTCAATGCGCTATTAGGCTCTTAAACATAGGTTTAATTGACAACTTTAATAATTATTTCCTGGTAAATCACATTTTTATACATATCCTAGATATAAAAATTTCACAATTACAACAGCAGTATATAAAAAAGGCAAATTGCACAAGCAAATGAACATTCAAAATATATAATTTGAAACAAATTTCACCCACAGTGTAAAAGTATGGTAATGACATAGTGTAATTACTAACCTGAAGACTTTGGCCTTCGGCCATGTTTTTTTGGTTCCTGGGCAGGAGGAGGGGGCATGGCCTGTTTAGTGGAAGGTGACTTGGAGACTGCAACACAGCAGAAACAAGTTGGTCAATAATACAGTAGAAATAAATGTTTGTTTCACTAGATGGAACTCTACCATCTAAAATGCTCAAGTGAGTTGTTGTTGTTTCTTATCCCCTTGTGTAAAGATTACACAAATTCCATGAGTTCATGCTCTGATCTAATGGAATGGGGTGCAGCTTTCGTTGATCATGGCACCATTGGTGAAAGTCTGACTTTGCCTGTAGTTTGAGGCCGTTCCTAACATGGAAGCAGATGCCTTTGCTGCCGACTCTAACATGAATACAG
>CP092864.1:35833927-36152884 GCA_030710605.1 Cordylochernes scorpioides
ATTATAGATAATAACAACAAAAGGCTTAGGTATTATATGTACATACCCCTGTAGGTTTTTTTTCTTTCATCATACACCGACATTATTAAATTACACTAGAACCTCCCTGTAAAGGACAACCTAATTGCAGAGCCAAAGTATCCTTTAGGGAGAGATGTCTTCTTACCATAGAGTTGCTATATTGTAAAAATGGTAATTTTGCAAATGAAAACTGTTCTTTGTAGAAAGGTGTCCACTAAAGGGAGTTTCTACTGTACATTAATTACTTTAAATTATGTTTATAACAGCTGAATTATTATTAATAGCTTTCATTTTACTCTTAGGAGACTTTGAGGTGAAAAAAATTCTTATATAAAACTATATTAAAAATTGCATATCCTGACCAGGAGCACATGTGCTTTACAGAAGGCAGAGTGCCATCTGGTGGAACAGAAATCAACTAAACATTGATTTAGCCTGTTCCACCAGATGGCACTCTGCCTTCTGTAAAGCACATGTGCTCCTGGTCAGGATATGCCATTTTTAATATTGATTTCAACACCTGATCTTTTTATCTTTTATTTTTTTCTTTCGTTTTTTCATATAAGACTATGTCTTAAAATAAAAACTGGGTGATGTATCTATAACAAAAGTGTTGCCATTTTCAGACAAAATCAGTGAATCCCAGCAATCATGACTGAAGATGGGAACAATGCTGTCATTGGTGAAGTATCACATCTATAATGAAAAAGCACAATTTGGATTATAGATACAAGATTTGGATTAGGTCTTATTTTCTTGTATCTATAATCCAAATTGTGCTTTATAATTTTTGATTGACTTCAATGGACCTAAGAAGTTATTCTTCCTATGAGCTGAAGAAAATGAATTCCAAAGTGAATATTAATGTTGATGTCATCACACATTTGAAGAATCTATTTTAAAGAGTTCAGGATCTGAAGCTCTCCTCTACTTTATTTGGATTAGGTCTTATTATCTTGTCTCATCTATAAGTTATAATCTAAACATAAGGTAATAAGACCAAATCCAAATAAATAAATATCATGTGACATTTCAGTAACAACGCGGTTACCGAAACGTCACCCGCTATTCATTTATTTGGATTTGGTCTTATTACTTTATGTTTATAATCTACTAGCCGAATGACCCGGGGAACGCCCGTGTTTTACCTGATTGAATGTTTTGATTCAAATACTATTTGTTACAATTATAAATTGGCACCTTAAATAATTGCATATGTTAGTTAATAACTATAGCCTATGTGCTTTATCTATGTACTGTTGGCTTCCGTAGGCGACTCTTACTGGGAAAAAGAAAGAGAGGATTCCATTTGGTTATTATCTAATATATGCATTTATTTAGGAAGCGACCCGCTCCAACACAATAGTTACAAAGACGAAATAGCGAGTGGGGGGGGGGGGGGGGGGGGGGGGGGGGGGGGGGGCAAAGGTGGCTTGACCGTAGCCAACCAATAGGAGGGCGCCATTCCAAAAAAAAAGCAAACGGTGGCAAAGATGAAAACTGATGACTGATTGATTAGATGAGGAATGACGCTCATAACTGTATATAGAATAATCCAAATTGTGCCATATCAAGTTATGATCGAGTTGACTTTTTTAGAAAGTATAGAGAGAGATGAGGAACAGAGTTCAAAGAGGACACAAATGGTACAGAAGGAGCAAGTGCTCTTTATCATTACCTCAGTGTTTGATGCCCCTTTTCTGTATATAAATACCATCGTCTTGTAATCTTTTATTGTATTATTCAACTATAGTGTCTTTAATTCATTCAATACCTCATAAGAAAATTGTATCCTGTTGAAAATAAGTAGGTGTGTTCAATTATATTCAGTTAAATTCCTCTTTGGGAGATTTGAAAAACAGATGAATTATAAATACAAGAAAATAAGACAGAATCCAAATAATTTAATAGTATGTGACGTTTCGGTTAACAGCATTGTTACCATCATCAGACAAAAGAGTAAAATGGGTAAAGATTTTACTCTTTTGTCTGATGATGATAACAATGCTGTTACCGAAATGTTACACACTATTAAATTATTTGGATTAGGTCTTATTTTCTTGTAACTATAATCCAAATTGTGTCACAGATGAATTGTAAACTACACAATTTACTAGGGATAACACCAAGTAAGTAATCTATATGCAATAAGTTAATGGTACCAGAGCATTGATACCAATAGTAAGGTACAATTTGGATTGTAGAGATTAGAAACATAAGGTAATATGATGCATTAGCGCAAGAAATTTAAACTATTTTTGACGCGTATGATTCTTTAAAAAATAAATCTATTGCCCTTACTGCAATGATAAAATAATGTGAGGATCTGGCTCATCAGTAGTGAACCTTACTGTCGTTTCGCCATGTATAAGGTAATAAGACCAAATCAAAATAAAATTTGGTCTTATTACCTTGAGGATTAAGAAAGGCTTCTTTGAATTGTCTTTTTTAGTATTTTTTTTTTTCATAATCCAGTGTTCTTGGGTTTTCTAAATTGAATTTATTGTATCCTGTGTCCTTTCTGTGTTCTATAAGAGCAGAATTTTCAATTCTATACCACTTCAGAGCATATTTATGGTTTTCCATGGACATCCAGAACTTTAAAAGAAAGGATGGAAAACCATAAATATGCTCTGAAGTGGTATAGAATTCAAAATTCTGCTCTTGCAGAAGGGACACAGGAGACACAATAAATTCAATTTAGAAAACCCAAGAACACTGTGGATTATGAAAAAAACTACTACCTTGAGGATTGTTACCACTATCTTGTTATAACAGAGTACAATAATCTGACTAAAGTCTAACTTATCTGGTATGAAGATGACAACTATAATGATGCTGAAACATCACATATACATTAAATATTCAACTTTTTAATGATGTTTCTTCTAGAGTATGTGTAATTTTAAGTTAGCCCTTTACATCAACAATAAAATATGAAGTTATTCATCAAATAAATATGTTGACATATCTTCTATATATGAAGAATTATTATATACAATATACAGGGGATGTTGCCAATATATTAATATACAATTTGAATAGTCACATCTATATTAGCTCTGTAGTGTATTGACACAAATGTGAAAAAGGGATGACAGAGTTGAAACATTGAAGGAAAGGTTGAGATATACAATTAAAGAAACTCATCTTCTGAACCTTCTTAATTGATATACCTTACTAGAAGAGTCTTTACCTTTAATATACATTGGAGTTGTCTCTAATTTATAGTTATTGTTGTTTTACTATTATGGTGTGTCTACTAAGAGTATAGATTATAGCTAAAAGAAAATAAGACCTAATCCAAATAAATTAATAGTGTGTGACGTTTCAGTAACAGCATTGTTTTTTACCATCATCACTATTATTTATTTGGATTAGGTCTTATTTTCTTATAGCTATAATTTATGATCCAAATTGTGCTTTATCAGAGTATAGATTACTATTTAAAGTTTTATTATTTTAATTCAATCTCGATAAGGTATACAATTTGGATTATAATTTAGAGAAACACAAGGTAATACGACGAAATCTAAATAAATAAATAATGTGTGACATTTTCGTAACAGCATAATCAGACAAAAGTACTGAATGTACTTTTTTGATCAACTACCCATTCAGTACTTTTGTCTGATGATGGTAACAATGCTGTTCCCTCCCAAAATCCTATCCTACAGCCTCAAAGTGGCGAGAGGGTGTAAACAGGTAGCACAGGACGTCGGGAGTTTAACTCCTGGTAGGGCCACCCTGTGCTACATACCCGGCTAATGTAGGAAGGTATCAATTGTCTGTTCTCCATAGGAGCGGGTACACTCCATGTCAGGAGACCAAAAGAAGCAAAGTCACACTGAGTGGTACCTCCAGGTCTTCAGACCAACAGCAGGTGCACCCCTCTTTCCTTCTCCATGAAATCTACATCTACATGCTGTTATTAGTCAGACTTTCACTAAAGTGTTCCTGGATCATGGTGCTATGATCAACAAAAGCTGCACCCCTACATCCCATTCCATGAGATCATTGAATTTGTGTAATCTTTACACAAGGGGATAAGAAACAACAACAATTGTTGATATTGAAACACCATACACCTATTTATTTATTTAGATTTGGTCTAATATTACCTTGTGTTTCTTAATTCAATCTCTAAAGAAATCCAAATTGATATTAATCCACAATCCTACATATTTATTGAACTATACGTAATGAAGTTTACTCTTGTGAGTCTGTCATCCCAAAGAATTTGAACAGAGTATTATATTCTCAAACACAATAAAAAGAAAAGCTTTATATATATAGAGAGAGAGGGGGTACCTAAGAGATAATTTTTGTTCCTAACTTTGGTATAAAAGTTTTGACTTAGCTTGGACAGTTCTTTTCATGTGTCTCTCTATAGACACAGACATTTACAAATTTTCTTTATTTAAAAAAATAATGTCAAAAAAAAAAAAAGAGAGAGATAAAACTATTTACAAACAAACAAAAAATGTGTAGGAAAAAAAAGTTTTCAAAGCTCGATGAGGTTTGCTTTGATAAAATTAAAATAAAAATTCTTTGGAAGACCTTCGACCATTTTAAGATCTTCTAGCTGGCTGAATTTCCCCTTGAGTATCCTCCAGTTGTATATGGTCTGGGCACAGCAGCATGAGGTTGTAGGCACCAGTACTGTAAGATACAGTACTCATAGAGGGATTTTTGAAATCTCTCTTACAAGTACAAAAAAAAAAAAAATGTCTTGAACCACAATTATCCTACGCGCGTTTGTACATGAGGAAAAAAAAAACATCAATATATATATATTTTTTTGTATAATTATTTTTCTGAATCACCTTGCATTCTTTATTTTTAGTCCATTTGTAAATAGCCAACCAGCCAAAAAAGCCCCCCCCCCCCCAAAAAAAAAGGAAACATTTTAAAAATCCAAAATAGTATTTGGCTTAAAGACTGCCAAAGTTATTCCCAATTTACTTGATACACCTTGTATATTGATCTTTTCTAAGATTTATTAATAAATTATGGTGTAAATTCTGTCTAGTGGTTTCTCCATTTACAAGAGATGTTCTGGGGGCCTCCCTCTTGAACAGGTTGGGAAGATCCTCCCTCTGTCCTTAAATAGGATTTGCCTAGTGTTGTGTCTCCTGTTAAATAAGGAAATGCTACTACTGGAATTGTTGATCTTTTGTCAGTTTCCTCATGAAAGTCAACTGGCTGTGTGGATTCTGAGGGTAGATATTCTTACCAAGGCTGTCTTGCCTCCAATCAGAGGGAGGGACTGGAGTTCATTGATCGGGGCAGCGTTGAGGAACTTCAGGAGGTTCTTGCAGTACTGTTCATGGCTGATACCTTCTTGGGCAATAAAAGGCTTCACTGCAATGCACCAATGTGTTAATGGTTACATCCTTTTTCATAGGAAAAAAAATTAAATGTTGCCGTCAATTTTAACAAATTCTCAAAAATACTTTATTAAAAATGATTTATATGATAAGAAACATAAGTATCAAAAAAGACATATCCTGACCATGTTCAGATGAACATTAAGAAACATTAGTGTGACACATGTATAAAAATTTAACCCAAGAAGTGTTGTATTATATTTGATTATAAAGTAGATAATTTGGTTGGGATTCGAAAAAAAAAAGGTGGTTGAATTAAAGTGGTTGCAAGACTACAGTAAAACCCCTCTATAGTGAACCCCAATGGAACTGAACCTATGGTTCACTATAGCCATAGTTCACTGTATTATAAAATGGGGATTATTTTGGGTTCATTATAAAGGAAGGTTCGTTATATCAGAGGTTTGTTTTAGCAGGGTTTTACTATATATATTCCGTTAATCCTCACTATAACAACACCACTTTGGAACAGACATTTTATGTCGCTATAACCTAGGTTAAAACAATTTGGAGACTTTAAAATTATGATAGCCAAGTTGCTGTTATAATGAGACTTCATATGCGTATTTGGTGATTAAAATAATTTACTGCAAAATAACAGCGTTACAAAATCACAATATGTGATAAAAATGAGTAGAAAAGAAATCCATGCCCTCTTTGTTGAAAAAAATATTACATATCATTAAAAATTGGTGGTTTAGTTAACATGGAATCATTATACAGTCAAAGCTCCAGAATGCAACCCACCCAATTGAAGACTTTGAAGACAGCTTAAAACAAAGTTTTCTTTGAAAATTACTTGCAGTACTTTTTAATTCTACAAACAAAATTTCCAATCCTGAAAAAAAATGAAATTTTTAAAGAAACTAACAACTCTCCCCGAGTGATTTTTCAAAATTATTTCTCTCCATCACAAATTTGAGAACCTCTCATAGTGCAAAGAGAGAGGAATAGTGAGAGGATTCTCAACAAAATGGACCATATTAATATGCAAATAAAGTGTTTGTCCAACCTTATGAAGAAATTAATGACCCCAGGGCTCATATTTTTTTAAAGGTAAGGGGAAAATTTATATCTTCTATATATATAAAAATCAATGTTTGTATGTTTGTTTGTATGTCCGGTATACAAATTCGCCGTAGTTCACTAATTCAAACCAAAATTTCCATACATAGGTAAAAAAATACGGAGAAGACGATAGGCTATTATAAAAAATGTATAAATCAATTATTAAAACTATATATTCAAATTATTCTACTTAGCTCACGAACAGCGCCCTCTATCAACGATTAAATTATGCTGATGCAAACAAATAGATAATGCTAATAACAAACAATTATTTTTAAAAATCTTATCTAAATATATATCACTCGGGTAGATATGCGCACGGGTCAATCCCGGGGCGAAGCCTGGGTCACCCGTCTAGTAATCTTATAAAAAAAAACCTCATACTCATTATTTAAAAATTTTCAGCGTAGTGTGTGTGACAATAATAAATAAATATTTATCATGAGTTAAATTTGTGTTTTAGTTAATTGACTACTCTCTACAAAAAGTAAACTTTAGTTCAACAACAAATACTTACCTTTTTAGACTTGCATCCTTTATTATAAGGTTTCTTAAACTTCATTTTTCTCTCTCTATTTTTTTTTATCCCAAGTACACATAAAGGCAATAATGATAATCCTCATGGTTGGTAGATAAAAGATTAGTTAAAAACTAATAGTTTTAGGACAACAGAATTACATATAAATAGATGACTCATGATTGCCTTTTTATTAACATTACATATCTACACATCTCAAGCCATTGAAGATAGAAAATAATAACAAAATTTATCCCACTTGCCCAAAATGTAGTTTGGTACCTGCAGCTCCAGAACACATTTTGGCTTGCATTAGATGCACTAAACAGGACCTTTGGGAGAGGCCGCTGCTCATCATAAAACAGCTCGAGGAGCATGAACTCATGGAATTCGTGTAATCTTTACACAAGGGGATAAGAAACAACAACAACACATGTAGAATGCAGATTCACTTTTGCACATACAGGGTGCCCCTCTTTGGGTATTTACACTTACTGGTTAGATTAGAAAAAAAAAATCCTAATGCAAGATTCGATCCCGAGTCATGGGTGTCAAAATTCAGCAGTCTGTGCCCTTTTTCTACCAGCCCCCAATACTTTACTTACCTTCCCAAAACACCCAAACTCTCTAAAGCAACTAAAATTTTAATAATTTTTGTGTGGTCACCTTGAGGAGGTTTGACTATATAAAACTTACACACATAGCAAATGAACATGTGACTACATTATACAACTTGAAGAATATTATAGGATTGTGTCAATCAAAATATTGGTAAATATAGGCTGGTTATAAAATGTTTCAAACAAATACATCCAATTCTTGATTTAAGAAAACTTGGTTTTAAAGCCACCATAACACAAATTGTATTTAAGGATGAGGTTTTCTGGTACCAAATACATTTCTAGTAATAGAATAATTAATCACATTTAAGAACAACTTATATTTGAGAACAAGCATTTAAAGACACAAATTCAATTTCATTATTGGAAAATTGGTTACCCACAAGACAAAAAAATATTTTTTTCCAATTGCATATTAAATAAATAAAAAAAAAAAATAAATAGAACATATCACATAAAGTCAGGGTTTCTATAATAACTAATCTGCTTATTATAACAACACTGCAAAAAAAAAAAGGCTCTTTCTCTTTGAATCAATCCATACACTTCTTGTCTTGTTAATTTATTAATTACATTAAAACATTATATATTTTGATAAAGCACAATTTGGATTATAGATTATAAACACAAGGTAATAAGACCAAATCCAAATAAAAAAAAATAGTGTGTGACGTTTCGGTAACAGCGTTGTTACCATCTTCAGACAAAAGTACTGAATAAAAGCATTCAGTACTTTTGTCTGAAGATAGTAACAACGCTGTCACCGAAACGTCACACACTATTTTTTTTATTTGGATTTGGTCTTATTACCTTGTCATTATATATTTTGATTATCTCTGCACAAAATATTCATTAAGAAACATTAGTTTTTGCAATTTCCAATCTGTATTCCATGGTTTCAGTATATGGTTCTTTATCAGTACAAGGGCAGTTTTTTCAGTGTCAGTTAAAGCCTCTTTGCTTTTATTTGGATGGAGAAAATGACAATCCACTTCATATGTCTGACTAAAAACAAAGCACTGTGCAAGCAAACTTTGTGCAAAAATAAATTAAAAAAAAAAAAACCTCAAAATATGTTTACACTACTGTATATAAAATATAAGACCTATTCCAATTACATGATGTAGGTAGGCAAAATAAAAATGTAAATACAGTAAAACCATCATGAGAGGACACCCATGCTAGAGGACACCTCTCTATAAAGGATAGTTTTCATTCGTGAAATGATCATTTTTACTATTTAGCAACTCTCCGGTAAGAGGACACTTCTCCCTAAAGAACAAATTTGGCTCTGCAATTAGGTGTCCTTATCAAGGAGGTTCTACTGTATTTATATTAACACACACTGTATTCTAAAACAATTTTTAAATGCAATATAAACTATATTTTATTAAAATAGCATTTTTTCAAAATGTGCATCTTATTTTGTTCTGAGGAATAGTGAGAGGTATTAGTGTGGTATTGCACCTTTATTTTGGTGGAAAAATTTGGAGATTTATTGGGGAATACTGTTAGGCATCAAACATACTTTCCACAGATAAAATCAACTATATAAGCAAAACTTCATTTAAACAATTTCTTTATGATTTTACCATTGATTCAAAATATTCATAACATATATATTTTTTAAAAAATTCAATTTTCATTGGAAAAAAAATAATGAGTAGAAAAATCATCGCCATTGTCCACCTTATACAGTTGAACCATTTTATAACAACATCACAGGGAACCAAAGCATTCATGTTATAGCCATTAGAGTTAAAACAATTGGGGGGACAACATATCACTTGGGACTTTATAGATCAACCATATAAGCTAACCAATCAAATTTGCTGTTATAAGGAGGTTCCACTGTATCCTTCTAAAACCATAAATATATCAAATACACTTTATACAGTAGAACCACCCTTTAGCAGATACCCTGCTAGAGGACACCTCTCCACAAAGGACAGCAGTTTTCATTTTCAAAATTACCATTTTTACAATTCAGCAATTCTCCTGTAAGAGGACACCTCTCCCTAAAAGATACTTTGGCTCTGCAATTAGATGTCCTTTACAGGGAGGTTCTACTGTAGTATTCCCATGTTAAAACAACCATTTATTAAAAAGAAAGAGTTGAGGATAATTAAGATAGATATGTTATAAACTTCTTCACTTTACTAATAGGTTTTGTTAAGCTCTTCAGAATACTAGGATAAAAAGATCAAATTTCTCTTCATTGTTATAAGGATTTACTAGGCAACACAGAGAGAGGAGACAACAAAGGAAGAAGGATTACATGCCAACTCACTGGAGCACAGTATGCAGGTGCCACCTATAAGAACACAGCCCATGTCTTGCAATACAGGACAAGGAAAGGCACACAGTACAAGAATCTTCACATTCATAACACAGTATAATGCGGCTTATGATTGTAGAACGACATTTGAAAATGATCCTGCATGAGTTTCTTTTGAACGAAAAATCAAAATTTATTTTAAGGAGAAATAACGATTATTTCTAACCTAGATTATTTTCACATCCCTGGACACTTTTATTTTTCCGTTTATCATTACTCTTCACAATTCATCCTTTCATACTTCATCCCTAAGGTTGGAAATGGTCGTTATTTCTCCTTGAAATAAATTTTGATTTTTTATTCAAAAGAAACACATGCGGGATAATTTTCAAATGTCGTTCTACAATCTTCACATCATTAGGTGATCCCAAACAAACCAACCAGGCCCTCATCATCAATGTGGAGGTTGTACCTCAAGGACTAACTAACCAAGGTGGTTAACATAGCAGTGGTCAACAAGTATAGCTCTGAAAATTAGAAATACATTTTTAACATTACTCTTCTTCTTTTTTTTTTGCTTATCCCTAGTACACGTGGTACAGGCCATGATAATCATGGTGGGTAGTTAGCGACTGCTTTTACTGTAAGCGCACCACATGTCTACACATGTGAAAAGCAGTTCGACTTTGCACTTATAAATGTGCCAGAGCCCCGTTTGTTTGGTTACTTGCACTCGCTGGTGGGGTTGGACTTGCAAGAATCGAGGGCCATTGGAGCATTTTTTTTTCTTTAAACAGAAAAAAGTATCCAATGCGGGAATCGAACCCGGGTCCTAGTGGTCGAAAACCAAACGGTTTAACCAGCCTTCCACCGACCCCCGTTGATTTTGTTCTTGTCTTAAATAAATTGCCATGTCATCCTGAAGTTTATCTTTTCTAATTTTCTACATTACAATATATAAATAAATAAACTCTTTGTCAAAAAAGCTAGTTTTCTTTATTTAAATATATAATCAAAACTTATATCTACAGCTCTTATACTGTAATAAATAAAAATTGAAAGGAGGACATGGTACATTATCAGTGGTGAATATTCCCAGAGATTAGAATAGTGAAACTACACTAGGTGGGTTAACCACTGATTAGCCATGCCTTCCCTTTTTCAATTTTTATTCATTGCAGATTAAGGGCTGTAGGAATAGGTTTTAATCATTCATGTATATATATAAAAGCATAGGGCGCCTCTCCTGTCAAAACTAGATGCCATCTATTGACCGTTACTGCAAATTAGCGGCCTCAGGTCTGTAACAAAGCCACAACTCCAGTTTTGCCAAACTGAGAAGCATCCACCCGGAGACCATGGTTTCGGGCTAATAGCTCTCGTCAGTCTAGGGTGGACTTTATTCCAATGAGATCCACACGATATCAAATGGAATCTTCAATGGCGTCTAGTTTTGACGTCTAATTTGATGAGAGAGGCGTCCTATGCTTTTATAGATCAATTTCTTCCTGGCAAAATTTCCATCTAATTATCATATTAAAAACTTATTCATCCTCACTTTTAAAAATAAATAAATAAAATGTCTTACCATTCCTGCTCTTTGATTTCTCTTGCATCAACTTGTCAAATTTTGAATCAACCAATGATTCTCTCTGGCATGCTCACATTCATTTTTATTTATTTATTATTTTTTGCTAATCCTATCAGTATTGCTTCAGTGTACCCATAACCCATACCCCTTAATCTCTG
The DNA here is from genome assembly GCA_030710605.1 of Cordylochernes scorpioides. NCBI lineage: Eukaryota > Metazoa > Arthropoda > Arachnida > Pseudoscorpiones > Chernetidae > Cordylochernes > Cordylochernes scorpioides. The sequence continues at coordinate 35,845,571 of CP092864.1, forward strand.
AGGCAATGCATTTTTTTAAATCATTCAACCTCAAAGGTATAATTTTCTTTTTACAAATCGGCCGCAAAGTACCTCTTTTTCTCACTTTTGTTTTATATTGGGATAGATTTCTCAGTATTGTTTCAGTGTACCCATTCGCTACATTGAATCTTAATCTCTATGAAGCCGTGCTCTTTTTCTCACTCGATCCCAAAGGCATATATAATTTTTTTTTTACGCATGTGCATATCCAGTATTTATTTTTGTGTCCTCAAGAGAGACTACACATAAGTTGAATGCCTAACCAATCTCCTTCATTCTAAAGTTTCTCTGTAAAATGTCTCAATTCACCATGTTTTGTTGATGAATGCTGCAGAGATGACTTCATTTGCTCCTTTCTTAAGTCTCTTTCTAATGGCTTCCTTCATTCATTTAACAAGGTACTTACTTACCACCTTTCCCTTCTCATGCACACATCCACATTGTACATAGCCATTGTATGATTGTCCATACCTCACTCTGTTTCATATATACATTCAATTATTTTGTACATAGCCTAATACACACTACCTACCTTCAAAGAATTTCCTGCACAAATTCTTCTTTGAATGGGAAAGAATGTAATAATATATAGAAATGTTTAAAGAAAGATGGCCTATGTGGAAGTATGAGAAGATAAAATGACCTGGCCAGAACATCCCCTGGGTGACTATATGTCCAGCCTTCTAAAAGCACTTTTTTGGGAGCTCCATCTATCACACCCCTTCTCTCTGGGGACTAAATTAGCCTACTGAGAAGGGTTGAAAAGGACCTGGATTGATGATGCGGAGACAGTTCTCACAAAGGTGCCCTCCACGCTGATGGTTCCCAGGGTGGTCCTCGGACCTTCTCTTCCCCATCTCCTCAGAGGTTTTTCCTGTGTGTGTTGTCACACAACTACCATGCCTGCTTGTAAAACATCACATATATACATTTTGACAAAGGTATCTACTGATGATGCAAACTAAAGTTGCTGATGTCTTGCACCATGAATAAATATCAATAAATTGTTGATTCTTAATTATTCCAGAATAGGCCAAATGCCCTTTCTTGATTAATCGAGAAAAGCTAACCATGTATGTGTATCAGGTTGTTGGCCCTCATTAGCATGGGGCAAGCTGAAAGGTATTTGGTCAAATCAGAAAAAATAATTAAAAATTAGCCTATATTTATTATGAAAGATGGCACAAGCCAAGCCTTCAGAAAAGTTGCACGATCAGATGACTTTTTCATAATTTATCAACCTGTTCCCACAGTACAACTTCACTTTTGTGCTATTTTTCATTATTTCAATGCGCTATTAGGCTCTTAAACATAGGTTTAATTGACGACCTTAATAAATTATTTCCTGGAATATCACATTTTTATACATATCATAGATATAAAAATTTCACAATTACAACAGCAGTATATAAAAAAAAGGCAAATTGCACAAACAAATGAACATTCAAAATATATAATTTGAAACAAATTTCACCCACAGTGTAAAAGTATGGTAATGACATAGTGTAATTACTAACCTGAAGACTTTGGCCTTCGGCCACGTTTTTTTGGTTCCTGGGCAGGAGGAGGGGACATGGCCTGTTTACTGGAAGGTGACTTGAAGACTGCAACACAACAGAAACAAGTTGGTCAATAATACAGTAGAAATAAACGTTTATTTTGTTTCACTAGATGGAACTCTACCATCTACAATGCTCATGTGGGTGATCAGGATATGTCTCTTTTGTTTTTAATATTTACATACACCTATCCCCCGATTTACACGGTACTTGTTTTACACGTTTTCGCTTTTACACGGTTTTCCAAATAAGTTTTTTTTTTATCGCACTATACTAAATGCTACTGTGATTGAACACATGCGCTGTGTACACATCTCATGAGGAATCCCGAGCTTGTGTGCTGACTTGCTGCACACGCACACTGTGTCTGTATTTCTTCGCATAAAAATTTCGCGAAAATTTTTAATTTTCGATTTACACGTTTTTCTCAGGAATGTATCTACCGTGTAAATTAGGGGATAGGTGTATATTTTTTGAAAATAGAGCAATCCATAAATAAATCTTTAATTAAAATGGCATATATTGGATCAAAATATAATTTATTTTACCAATATTTCAGTTGGCTGAACGCCAACCTTTATCAAGGTATTATAACATATTTAATGTGCGTCAACAACAAACTCAGCGCCACATAACGTCAACAGAAATAAGTTTTAAAAATATTTTGTTATATTCAATGGTGAGAAAAAAAATTTGATATATATATTTATTTGTAAACGAGGTAAAATCTTCCCAATTACATGCGTGGTAAGGACAAAATACTCAGGAGATAACAGAAGGCAGAGCGCCATCTGGTGGAACAGAAATCAACTAAACATTGATTTAGCCAGTTCCCTGATATTTGGCCAACCCAATTTCTTGATAAATCAAGAAAAGCCATCCACGAACGCGTTTCGTGCTTTTGGCGCTCATCAGCCAAATATTATGAACAAAATAATATCACACACACATCGATCTAAAAATTTCACAATTACATCAGCAGTCTGAAAAAAAAAAAAAAAAAAGGCAAATTGTACAAGCAAATGAACATTCAAAATATATAATCTGAAACAAATCTCATCTAATGGGAATGGCATAGTGTAATTACTAACCTGAATCTTTCTCTTGACAAGACTTCGGCTTTCTGCCACGTTTTTTTGGTTCCTGGGGAGGGGGCATGGCTTGTTTGCCGGGAGGTGGCCTGAAGACTACAACACAGCTTTATGGAGAAACTGCCATTTAACTCAGTGGAAGATTATACAGGGAGCTTACAGGATGTATTCTTTGGCATTTTTGCCTGGGAGGGAATATTGGGATTAAAAAAGGCTAAGTCTATTCAAAATTGAAGAAAAAAAAAAAACTTCACAATCTATTGATCATCTCTCTCTCTCTCTCTCTCTCTCTCTGCAATTTAACACATTAAAAACTTTCACCTATAGACTGTGGATTTGGGCTATAGACCTCAGCAGGCTTTGATTTCATGAGATCTACCAGATATATTCAGGAAGTCTTCAAAAATTGTCAAAGAGGTGTTACGCTGGTATAGTGGCTAGGACATTGCTATGGCTAAAAACTATACAATAGAACCTCCCTGTAAAGAACTCCTAATTGCAGAGCCCAAGTGTCGTTTAGAGAGAGGTGTTCTCTTACCGGAGAGTTGCTAAATAGTAAAAATGGTAATAAAAGAAAATAAGACCTAATTGTCTGATGATGGTGATAATGTTGTTGCCGAAACGTCACACACTAATAAATTATTTGGATTAGGTCTTGTTTTCTTTTATTATAATCTATAATCCAAATTGTGCTTATCAGTAAAAATGGTAATTTTGAAAATGAAAACTGTCCTTTATAGAGAGGTGTCCTCTAGCGTGGGTGATCTCTCATGGAGGTTTTACTGTGTATAGATGGAAATTTTGCTGGGAGAGGATATTTATCTAAAAAAAGAGAAATCTACCTCTCTTATCTTGTAGATACCAGTTCAAACTGTATGTGGGTAACTATTGAGTATAATGGCATCCCCCCTGTATACCATATATAGCTTTTTAGAGAGGTAAAATGAATGTTTCAAAATGAAGTTTGCAGAAGTTATAATTGCTTAGGACACACACACATCCTCAACCACTGGAGTAAATAACACCACCTTTCATAGGCTCTGCTCAGATGGATGTTGTAGATTCAGTTCATCACTAGTTCTGCTTACCAAAATTGGTGGATGCCACATGGGAATTGTGTCCAATGTATGAATCAGTTAACCCTACTTCTCACTAGTCATTTGATAAACAGGATGCAACTGATTTAAAGAGCCACAGCTGAGGGAAACTTTGGTGGCAACCAGCACACAACTAACAGTTGGATTAGTAATAAAAGGTAATAAGTCCAAATCCAAATAAATAAATAGTGTTTGACCTTTCAGTAACAACATTGTTACCATCATCAGACTGAATGATGATGGTAACAATGTTGTTACTGAAATATCACAACACTATTTATTTGGATTTGATCTTATTTCCTTTTGCTTCCATCTGAGGTAGAACCTCCCTATAAAGGACAAGACCTAGTTGCAGAGCCAAAGTGTCCTTTAGGGAGACGTGTTCTCTTACTGTAGAGTTGCTAAATAGTAAAAATGGTAATTTTGCAAATGAAAACTGTCCTTTGTGGAGAGGTGTCTGCTAGCGGGGTGTCCGCTAAAGGGAGGTTCTACTGTACAGAGGGTGTTCACACTTATAGGAAACAAGTTTTATTATAAAATATTACAAATTAACACCATATTTGAAATTTTGCAAATGTTCTATTTGAAAGCCTTTTTGTTTATTTACAGAACGGCACCTGATTTTCCACGATAGCAGACATTTTCTGATCATGGTCATACTCAAAAGATCCCATTCTTCCTTTAACACTTTCCAGAGACCTTCAATTGTCCTAGGGTGTCTCTTTCCAAGTGCTCTTTTAAGGCATCCAAAAAATGCAAAAATCCATCGGGGCTAAATCAGGAGATTTTACAGGGGTTCTGTTCTTTGGAATAGTGTTGATTCCTGTTTTTGCCTTAGATCTTCCAAATAAGCTTGGGTTGAAGATAGGTATGACTTGTGGCGTTATCATGGTGAAACCAGACTTTGTTGCTCTGTTTCCATAGATAGAGGGAATATCATTTAAAAATATAGGTTCTAAAATGTTGTTTTGATAGTACTCCGAGTTTATTTTGGCATTTCTTTCAACTTTTCTTATTTTAAATTTTCCTTCATATGATATACCGCATGCCACCATAAATCCTTTAAGGTAACTTTCGGCACATTCCTTATTTTCATAAAAATATCTGCTGATAGTGTGTCGCTGACGAATATGGCTCTAAAACAATTTGTGAACCGCATGTTTTTTTGTAGCTTTAAGGCCTAAATCTTTATTTATTATTTTATTTATTACTGACACTGATGTTCCTATTAATTTGGATATATCTCTTTGTGGCATAGGATTTTCTTTTGTAATATATTTTTTCACTTTTTTGACAGTTGCAGGAGTTCTCACAGATATAGGGTGATAATCTTTTGTCCATTTCTCCGTAGGTGCTTTGAATAAAAACTTGATATTTTTGTCGTGAATAATATTATAAATACCTTTTTTAGAAATGTTGATATCATCTTGTTTGCATATTTTAATTATGTCCAAATAGGTAAGATTAGCTCTGGAAAGTGGTAAAGGAAGAATGGGATCTTTTGAGTATGACCATGATCAGAAAGTGTCTGCTATCGTGGAAAATCAGGTGCAGTTCTGTAAATAAACAAAAAGGTTTTCAAATAGAACATTTGAAAAATTTCAAATATGGTGTTAATTTTTAATATTTTATAATAAAACTTGTTTGCCCTATAAGTGTGAACACTCTCTGTATAATATCCAAATTGTACCTTATCAGGTTAGATAAGTCCATATACACCAAGGTCCAACAATATAATCACTAGGGAGCTCCACCGGTTTCCTCTGCCTACATCCTCCTGCCCAGGAGGTAACAATGGAACCTACAGGGGGAGTTGGGCTTCAGCAGAAACCTTGTCTTGAGAGTGGCCATCATGGCAGAGTTACGGGTAGACCTCTTGGGCAACAAAAAGTCTTGGGCAGGCTTCTTCGGCACCTGGGGTGGGGTCAGCTGGATGGACAATTGGGGCAGTCCTGGGGAACTGAGGAGATCTTCAAACAACACAGAGTTACAACCCACAGTATATTACCTGGTTGCAGTGTCCCATAGAGAGGTATCAATTTACCAAAGAGCAAAAATAGTCATTTTGGTGATGAAAATGCCATTGAAGCAATTTTTTTTCTTAATCCTATTTGGAAATGTATTTTTAATCTATAATCCAAATTGTGACTTATCAAATCCAAAGAGCTGATTTATATCTGATTTTTTGGTAACAGAAATTATAATTATCTTTAAGCAAAAAAAGTACTGAATGTGTCAGTAATTTTTTTTTTGCTTATCCTTAGTACATGTGGTACTGGCCATGGTAATCATGGTGGGTAGTTAGCGACGGCTTTTTTTTTTACTGTAAGCGCACCACATGTCTACACATGTGAAAAGCAGTTTGACTTTGCACTTACAAATGTGCCAGAGCCCCGTTTGGTAACTTGCACTCGCTGGTGGGGTTGGAATTTTACAAGAATCAGGGGCCATTGAAGCATTTTTTTAAACAGAAAAAAGTGTCCAATGCGGGAATCGAACCCGGGTCCTAGTGGTCGAAAACCAAACGGTTTAACCAGCCTTCCACCGACCCCCTCAGTAATTTTATAAAATGTTACTACATCAACGAAACTTGACATATAATTAAGTTATTTAAATTTGTTTCCCACTTTGTGTAGATTCCTATATATAAAATCTGTATCTCATCAATAACTTGAGAAAAAACAAATACCTACTTTGATCCTCTGTAATGACGGGGAAAGGATCCTTAGATGTCAGTTCTGGTGTGAGACTGATGTCTGGACAGAGCACAAGGCTTTTTGAAAAAAAAAAATAGCAGAGAAGTCAATCCTGCAATTTCTACACATAGGTGTCAGGCTAAGGTTCTAGTGCATTCGAAAGAAGCCTTATTTTAAAAATTTTTAAAACTCACCATCAATGTCTTCAGTTTGAAGAGGCATTTTTGTCATAGGAGTCAGGAAGGTTTCTGAAAAAAAAAAATAAATAAATAGAAGAAAGTAGTTTTATTTATAGTTTTATTAAGTAATTTTTTAATCTATTTGTACTCCAATACAGGAAAATAAGACCTAATCAAATAATTTAATAGTGTGTGACGTTTCGGCAACAGCATTGTCACCATCATCAGACAAAAGAATAAATGGTTTAAAATCATTTATTCTTTTGTCTGATGATGGCGACAATGCTGTTGCCGAAACATCACACACTATTAAATTATTTGGATTAGGTCTTATTTTCCTGTATTATAATATATAATTCAAATTGTGCTTTATCATCTATTTGTACTCTTTTTTTTTTTTTTTCAAAAAAAAAAAAAATTATAGTGTTGCCTTTATTTATTTTTAAAAATCCTGACACCACAATTAATTCCCCTTCCAATTACCACCTTAAATCAACCCCACAAAGATTAAATACAATACAGTCAATACAATGGAACTGTTATAATGGCCCTTTGTTACGGTAACTTGGTTAGAACATACATCCTAATTCTAAGATCCCAACAAGTTCCATTATTTTAACCCTGGTTACACCCACATAGTTATAATAGCAGTCCCCAAGTGATGTTATAATGAAGTTCGACTGTAATTTAAAAGTGAATTGGCCTAAAATATATACAGTTAAACCTGTCTATAGCGCCCCCTCTAAATAGCACCTTCGTCTCTATAGCACCCGATTTTAAATACTTAGTACGATGCGATTTACATTAAAAGTGACCTGTCTGTAGCACCCTATTTTGGTGAGTCCCAAGAGGGCTCGATATAGACAGGTTTAACTGTATATATATGTCATAATTTGTATAGTTAATGCCAAAAGATATAATTTATTTCCGTCAAACTAAGTATGTAAATATGTTACCATTGTGTTAAAATGTAAATATGTAAATTCATCCATGTATAAAGGTGGTACAAAAATTAAAGGTGGCAGACATCGCGGGTGCGCTGTTCGCTAGGCATAACGGCTGCGCCTCTTCATTTAGCTACGACATATATATATATATATATATATATAAAGAGACAAGGGTCGCCTCTCCCGTCAAAATAGACGTCTAAAACAGACGCCATCTATTGACCGTCGCCGCAACTAGCGGCCTCGGGTCGGTGACAAAGCCACAACACCAGCTTTGGCAAACTGAAAAGCGTCCACCTGGAGACCATGGTTTCGGGCTGATGGCCCTCGTCAGTCCAGGGCGGACTTTATTCCATGAGATCCACACGGGATCTAATGGAATCTTGACAATCTGCCAAAGAGGTGTTTTGCTGGCAAAGTGGCTGGGCCATATCTATGGCCAAAATATAGATGGAAATTTTGCCGGGAGGAAAATGATCTAAAGAGACAAGGGTCGCCTCTCCCGTCAAAATAGACGTCTAAAACAGACGCCATCTATTGACCGTCGCCGCAACTAGCGGCCTCGGGTCGGTGACAAAGCCACAACACCAGCTTTGGCAAACTGAAAAGCGTCCACCTGGAGACCATGGTTTCGGGCTGATGGCCCTCGTCAGTCCAGGGCGGACTTTATTCCATGAGATCCACACGGGATCTAATGGAATCTTGACAATCTGCCAAAGAGGTGTTTTGCTGGCAAAGTGGCTGGGCCATATCTATGGCCAAAATATAGATGGAAATTTTGCCGGGAGGAAAATGATCTAAAGAGACAAGGGTCGCCTCTCCCGTCAAAATAGACGTCTAAAACAGACGCCATCTATTGACCGTCGCCGCAACTAGCGGCCTCGGGTCGGTGACAAAGCCACAACACCAGCTTTGGCAAACTGAAAAGCGTCCACCTGGAGACCATGGTTTCGGGCTGATGGCCCTCGTCAGTCCAGGGCGGACTTTATTCCATGAGATCCACACGGGATCTAATGGAATCTTGACAATCTGCCAAAGAGGTGTTTTGCTGGCAAAGTGGCTGGGCCATATCTATGGCCAAAATATAGATGGAAATTTTGCCGGGAGGAAAATGATCTAAAGAGACAAGGGTCGCCTCTCCCGTCAAAATAGACGTCTAAAACAGACGCCATCTATTGACCGTCGCCGCAACTAGCGGCCTCGGGTCGGTGACAAAGCCACAACACCAGCTTTGGCAAACTGAAAAGCGTCCACCTGGAGACCATGGTTTCGGGCTGATGGCCCTCGTCAGTCCAGGGCGGACTTTATTCCATGAGATCCACACGGGATCTAATGGAATCTTGACAATCTGCCAAAGAGGTGTTTTGCTGGCAAAGTGGCTGGGCCATATCTATGGCCAAAATATAGATGGAAATTTTGCCGGGAGGAAAATGATCTAAAGAGACAAGGGTCTGCAATATGATGCCATTTCCATCTATATTTTGGCCATAGATATGGCCCAGCCACTTTGCCAGCAAAACACCTCTTTGGCAGATTGTCAAGATTCCATTAGATCCCGTGTGGATCTCATGGAATAAAGTCCGCCCTGGACTGACGAGGGCCATCAGCCCGAAACCATGGTCTCCAGGTGGACGCTTTTCAGTTTGCCAAAGCTGGTGTTGTGGCTTTGTCACCGACCCGAGGCCGCTAGTTGCGGCGACGGTCAATAGATGGCGTCTGTTTTAGACGTCTATTTTGACGGGAGAGGCGACCCTTGTCTCTTTAGATCATTTTCCTCCCGGCAAAATTTCCATCTATATATATATATATATTTTTTTTTAAATAATTCATTGCAGCAATCAGAGCAAAAAAGTATGTTGAATTATAGTTGGCTTAGCTAGAGATGTTATACTGCAATAAATAAAATAAAAGGCCTAGAGGTAGAAAAAACTATTTCTGTTATAAGGAGCAAGAATACCATATTGAAGCTAGAACAATGGTCGAGTAGAAGTATGTGAAAGAGATTCCTAAGTACAGGAGTCCATAGTACTTACAATACCATGCTGCCATCATCCTAAAGAGAATGAGCTAGGCCTACGGCATACATGAGTCATGATTTGAGAACTCTAGGTGTAAAATGACACCCAGGCTCTAAAAGCAGAAGCTATTCCTTTCCTGTTTCTCTCAGAATAAGGACATAAATTTGTCTTGGCCTCATTTTTGAATAGGGAAATAAGAGTACTCTAACAAAATTCTATATAACACACACAAAAAAAAAAAATGTTTGTTAATTGCACTCACTGGTGGGGTTGGAGTTGTGCAAGAATATGGGACTATTGATGCACATTCTTTTTTAATTCAGAAAAAGTAACCAAAATACAATAATTGATTCTTAGTTATAGTTGTCAGATATTGACAGCCTATATAGTATAGAAACTCTCTCTAAAGGACACATAGTTGCAGAGCCAAAGTGCCCTTTTAAGAAAGGTGTCCTTTAATTGGAGAGCTGCTAATTAATAAAAATGGAAATTTTGGCGGTGAAAACTGTTGTAGGGTGAGTATCCTCTCTCATGGAGGTTCTATTGTATCACCAATCGCTGAAAAGAAATATGATGTGATGATGGGTGATGTGTTATGAAGAAATCCTCAACCAAAGTGAGGAGGAGCAAAAGAAAGAGAAGCAAGATCAGAACAATATGTGCTGCTGCACCACCCGATAAAGAGAAGGCATTTGACAAAGCTGAATTAATGCAGAATTAGGATGGGGTTCCATTTGGATTAGGTCTTCTTCTTTCTTGTCTCCACTCAATCATATTACGGCATCAAGCTTGTAAAGTTTACAACCATCATGATTAGGTGAAGTAAAATGCGTCTGCCTTTGTCATTAAGACTGGGAGCACTACTCAGTGGCAGGCCGACTTAGCTCCAAAAGAAATGGCCGCCTCTGACATGAGGAACAGACGCCATGTGCAGCCGCTCCTAACATGGAGTAAGGTATGGATTAGGTACAAGGTAACAATATCAAATCCAAATAAGTAAATTACACAATGTTCCGATAACAATGTTGTCTTCAGACAAAAGTGCAGAAAGGTTAGTTTCTTCTTCTTTCTTATCTTCACTCAATCATATTAGAGTATCAAGCCTGTAGAGCTAGAGATTATTGATGATGTCTTCTGGAGATGAGTAGAGTTCATCAAGAGATTGACAACCATAATGATTTGATGAAGTAGAATGTGTCTGCTTTTGTCCTTGAGACTGGGAGCACAACTCAGTAGCAGGCCGACTTAGCTCCAATATGAAATGGCCACCTCTGACATAAGGAACAGACACAATATGCAGTCCTCTTAACATGGGAGTACAGACTCAACCTGTATCCCTGAATCTGGAGCCCTTACAGGGTAATATCAGCCGGGCCAGCTGAGCCCAAGCACAGGCTTGGGACCAGAGCAAAGGCAGAGTTTGAATTTTGTCTGAAGATAGTAACAACACTGTTACCTAAACATCAGGTATAAATTCCTTATTTAGGTTTGGTTTTGTAACCTTGTGGATACAGAACTATTTAGTGTTTCATTAACCTCTAACATGAGTGCCTGGACCTTTGGGAGAGTCCACTGTGTATCATAAAATAGCTCGAGGAGCATTGACTCATGGAATTTGTGTAATCTTCACACAAGGGAATAAAAACAACAATGAGTGCCTAATGGTTCAGATCAAAGTAAATGGTACACAGAGAGAGCAGAAATTATGGGAACTTACCTTTGTCCTCTGTGATGGTGGAGAAAGAAGCCGTTCGTCTTTGTTCTGGTGTGAGCATAATGTCTAGACACAATTCCTTTGGTTTACAGTGGCTCTTAACAACTGAAATGGATTAAACTTTATACAGAAGACGAAGAGCTATTAAGAAAATTTGAAAGCTGGCGCAATTTTGTCGAATAAAGAAATTAATCGCAAGGTAATAAGATCAATTCCAAATAAATAAATAGTGTGCGACGTTTCGGTAACAGCGTTGTTACCGAAACGTCATACACTATTTATTTATTTGAATTTGGTCTTATTACCTTTTGTGTTTATATAATCTATAATCCAAATTGTGCCTTATCGAAATTAATCGCTATCCGTATATAAAAAAAACTTAGTTGCAGAGCCAAAGTACCTTTAAGGGAGAGATGCCCTCTTACTGGAGAACTCCTAATTAGGATAAATGGTAATTTTGATAATGTAAATGATCTTTTGTAGAGGTGTCCTCTAAGGGCGGGTATACTATAATGAAAAAAAAAAAAAGATCAAAATGTTAACAAAAGTTTTACAATTAAAACTTATCGATAGAATTGGTCTTATACTGAGAAGATAAGCATTGTCCCTATGCAAGAATGAAGCTCAAAATTGCCAAAATTTCCAAGTGGAGACAAGTATAGTAGTCTTAAATTAAAGTTGAAAAAAAAATGGTTTGTGTTATAAAACAAAAGGTATATTAAAGAAAATAACCCAAACGTGACACATCCAATCAGTGGTGACACCATTATAAAACCCAAAATGACACAACCATACATAAGCTAACCAACGAGAGACCAGGTATATTCATATTAAATATATACTAAACATTATAAAAAATCATAAGGCACAATTTGGATTATAAACACAAGGTAATAAGACCAAATCCAAATAAATAAATAGTGAAACAAAGCTAACAATGCTGTTACCAAATTGTCACACACTATTTATTTATTTGGATTTAATCTTATTACCTTGTGATTATAAAAAATCATTTAAAAAAAAATTGACTTACCAATATTTTCAATATTTGCTAAGGGCCGGGAACTCTTTCTTTTTTTGGAAAAAGGTATATCTGAAAGAAAAAAAAAATTGTCTAAGATAACTCATTTAATCTAAATATATATATATTAAACCATATACAGCAGAACATCTAGTTGTAGAGCCAGTGTCTTTTAGAGAGAGGGTTTCTATTACAGGAGAGTAACTAATACATAAAATTATTAATTTTTGATGATGATTACCTTTGTAGGAGATGGTGTTGTTGTTTCTTATCCCCTTGTGTAAAGATTACACGATTTCCATGAGTTCATGCTCTGATCTCATGGAATGGGGTGTAGGTGTGCAGCTTTCATTGATCATGGCACCATGATCCAGGCACACTTTGGTGAAAGTCTGACTTTGCTTGTAGTTTGAGGCCGTCCCTAACATAGAAGGAAACGCCTTTGCTGCCGACTCTAACATGAGTACAGGAGATGGTGTACTCTTGACTTTTGCCAAAAATGACAATTCAACTAAAAATGTTCAGAAAAATAAAGGTTGAATTTAGTAGATAATAATTTTTAACACTTTTGACCCAAGGGATGCGAATTCACTGTGATCTTGTCCCATACCTTCTTGTCTATCTATCAGTGGGTTGGGGGGATGTCAGCTGACCTAATGTACCTGTGAAACATCATGTGCAATCGCTGTTCCAGCAGCCCCTATTGCCTGTCTATCTTTCTTCCTTGTTTGTTCATTTTTCTTTGTTTGCTCGCTTTTTATTATCACTTTCCTATCGCATATTTTAGATGAAACCTGTACCTAGTACATTTACCACAGGGGGTCGGTGGAAGGCTGGTTAAACCATTTGGTTTTCGACCACTATGACCCGGGTTCGATTCCCGCATTGGACACTTTTTTCTGTTTAAAAAAAAAAATGCTCCAATAGCTCCCGATTCTTGCAAAAGTCCAACCCCACCAGCGAGTGCAAGTAACCAAACGGGGCTCTGGCACATTTGTAAGTGCAAAGTCGAACTGCTTTTCACATGTGTAGACATGTGGTGCGCTTACAGTAAAAGCAGTCGCTAACTCTATGTTATAGGTATATAATTGATGTCAAGTGCCTCTGTGTGTGAAGGCTGCTTCATAGTTTACCATACTAAGATAAGCTATTGGAAGTCATTTTTATATCGTTTAATCTTAAAATAAATATTATAGAAATGTGTAAATAGCTTAACTGATAATATTTATTTTACCATTTACTCTCTACTTACTGTCTATATAGTACTTGGAGTGAATTTGTATTTAATACGATCTCAATAAATAATTAAGCAACATTAAAAAAAAAAAAAAAAAATTTATATGATTTTTTAAATTTTTATTTATTATATCAAAGTCTATAGATTATATTAAAATGAAAATTGCATTTTTGAAATGAGTTTTTTATTTATTAATTTTTTTTTTAAAACAACTCGATTTTCATACGGCCCAGTGGACCATACAACTGTGGAATCGTCCGTCCTCAAAGTGTTAAAGAATGGTTTATGATATGGATTATTGAGGAAATCGGGTAGATATCTAAATTTGAAGGATATCATCAAAACCAAAGGTGAGATATATCAAGAATGAGTATGTTAAAGTAGAAACATTTACCATTTTCTTTGTTTTCTTCTGAAATTATGTTGACTGGCGACAATTCTGAAAAAATATATATATATTAGTAAGTAATATATATTTATCTTTTATTGATAAAGTTGAAAAATATTCGGATCAAATTCAAAGAATATCATTAAGACTCAATTCAAAATACAGTATAACACCCTCTTAAAAGCAGACCTAGTACTTTAGTATCATTTGTAGAGAGGTGTCCTCTAGCGGGAGTGCCCTCTCTTGGCGGTTCAACTCTGTATAAGACCAAATTCAATGGAGAGATATCATGACCAAATTCAAATGAGTAAATGACATTTCTGCGCAGAACGGTTTTCATCAGTGTGTGTGAAAATTCCTATTAAGAGTACACCTATCCCCCAATTTACACGGTACTTATTTTATACGTTTTCGTTCTTACACGATTTTCCAAATAAGTTTTTTTTTTGTTTTTATCGCACTATACTAAATGCTACTGTGATTGAACACATGCGCTGTGTACACATCTCATGAGGAATCCTGAGCTTATGTGCTGACTACATATTTTAACCTGTCAATGCATTTTATTTTAATTTCTGTGTACACCTATCCCCCGATTTACACGTTTTTCTCAGGAACGTATCTACCGTGTAAATCGGGGGATAGGTGTATTTAGTGAACACGCTCTTGTTGCAATAGACCCAAATCCAAGATCCCACACCACAAGGCTCTAACCATGTAAATATGTAAATATGAAGAGCCTGTACATATTGCCACGTGGAAAATTAGGGAAGATCAACTTTGGGATGAGACAGCAATTTATTTCAGGCAAGAACAAACTAGGAGTGATAAACAAAAGATAAGCAAAGAGGGAAGTTTACAGAGTAGTATAAACATAAAAGTGATCCTCTGCTAATCTATATATATAAAAATGAATGTATGTGTGTGTGTGTGTGTCTCTGTCCTTTATGCCTGACCAAACCACTCATTGGAACGCCATGAAACTTTAGGAAGTTATTTAGCATAGTACTGGAAAGGTTTCTAGCAAATAAAATTTTTGAAATAACTTTTCGCTTTAAAATAATCAAGATAAATATTCTAATTTATCTGTTATAATTCAACAATCTGCTCTAAATATTATCATGATGATACGATGATTTTGTAATGTAGAAAATTAGGAAAGACAAAATTCAGGATGACACGGCAATTTATTTGAGACAAGAATAATGATACAATTCCAAGGCAAGATACTATTCCTTTAACTTCCAATTACCGAGGGAACCAATTAATATTGATTTTATTCAACTTATTGAGTATTTTTCAAGGGACCGGGAAAAAATGTTCACTTTATCGAGAGATTCGTTAGAAAAACCTTTACTCGGGTAAAACCCGGGCGAAGCCGGGTACGTCCGCTAGTAAAATAATAAATACTTTGTTACAATATTATCCATTGTAAATATCATAAGCTAAGTTGCTCTTTTTTTAGTGGTACCAAATAAAGTTACTTTTGAATTGGAACTGGTTGCAATAGAGAAACCCAGTACTTCACATCTCTAAATATGATTTGGATTAATAGTTGAGAAATTCTTACCTTCCTTCTTCTGACAGTAAGATGCCCTCTTGGGGTTCAGGAGAGCCTGTGTTTTTTGAGCAGAGGCGATGGCTGAGAACCTCCTCTTTGAGGGTGAGGTTCTTGGGGTTGAAGACCTCCTCCTGGCTGAAGACCTTCTCTTCTTGGTACTGCAATCTGTAAAGCTCTTCTTTTCACACTGATCTAAAAGAGAAGATAAAAAAATGTATTCTTCCCTTTATTATATAAAATCAAGTATACATTAGATGAGTTATTGAATAGTCAAAGCTACATCCACATACTCTGGTCATTCAAGCAGAAAGTCTGACAGTCACCTGGCTAAAACCTTCCAACTATCAAATGTGTTTCAACCTTTTGATTAGTTAGTTGGCAAGGTCTATGCAGCTGTTTGGTGGAATAGGTTCTTTTTTTCAGGGTTTAGGCATATATTAATAAGCATCCTGTGAAAATTTTAGCTAGGGATTATTTTCTGAATATGCTTTATAAACACAAGGTAATAAGAACAAATCTAAATAAATAAATAGTGTGTGAGGTTTCAGTAACAGCATTGTTACCATCTTCAGACAAAAGCACTGAATGTGACGTTTCGGTAACAGCGTTGTTACCATCTTCAGACAAAAGTACTGAATGTGACGTTTCGGTAACAGCGTTGTTACCATCTTCAGACAAAAGAACTGAATGTGACGTTTTGGTAACAGCGTTGTTATCATCCCTCGATAGCTCAGTTGGCAGAGCGGAGGACTGTAGATGTAACTCAACGGTGATCCTTAGGTCGCTGGTTCAAATCCGGCTCAAGGGACTTTTTTCATTCAGTACTTTTGTCTGAAGATGGTAACAACGCTGTTACTGAAACGTCACATTCAGTACTTTCATCTGAAGATGGTAACAACGCTGTTACTGAAATGTCACATTCAGTACTTTCATCTGAAGATGGTAACGACGCTGTTACTGAAACGTCACACACTGTATTTGGATTAGGTATTATTTTGTTATATCAATAGATGTTGAATCCATGTATACCCCCAGAGTAACAAAGAGCAATAAACTGAGGTTACCTGCCACTATTTTAGGGATAATAGCTGAGCAGTGGTTGATCACCATTGCTTGGACTTGATTACGGAAGGGACTACTGCAGCACAACAAAACATTTAGCAACAACAACACACAGCTGGTATAGAATAAGTAATACTTTGGGCTTGAAAAACATACATAACACAATATCTCTTTGGAATATACACGCCCTTCTATACTGCACACTCAACTGTGCAATCAAGAGTAATATTTATGGTTTTTTTGTTATTGGTAGTTAATTTTACTGTAATAGGTTCTTTTTTTTTTTTTTTTTTCAGGGTTTGGGCATATATTAATAAGCATCCTGAGGAAATTTAGATAGGGGCTATTTTCTGAATTAGGCCTTTGTTTCAAGAAAACACTGACAGGCCACTCAATTCAATAAAGTATGGTGACTGTGGTTTAAGCTCTAGGGAATCCTTTAAAATCACTCTCCAATCCTCATGAAAAAGAATCCTAGTGTGGAAGATGGAAGATAACTATCCAACTACAAATGGTTACATCAAACTCTTATTAAAAAGATCTGCAAGTCTGTAAAAAAAAAAGGAATGATTATACATATTAAAAGAGGGAAGAGATTTTAAAAATCATTAACATTTTTATATTACACAATATTATTTCCTTTTTATAAAATTAATTTTAATTAAGACTTTAAAATATAACATCAAAACAAAGATTTGAAAAATGTTTATGTACTTTTAAAAGCTGCTTTTGAAAGTTTTCTTTGAAAAATGCAGTTTGAAAGATCATAGAATCAGGATGAGATACTTTCATGTTTTGTTTTTAAAGCAAAAACTAAATATATATATTTTTAAATAGTAGTTTTGTTAGAGGGAAGGTTGCCTTCAGAAAAGGTCAGAGGTCTTATTGTGCTGGTTAAGAAAAAAAAAATCAATATTTTAAAATTATAAATAGAAAGAGAGTTCTTACCTTAACACCACAGATGACTTTAGACGAGCTATTGAATGTGAGGGAGTCTGTAGAGGTCTTCTGTTGTATAAAACTGGGGTGCAGAAATTCATTCTTTTGCTATCTGCAAACAGCAGTATATTGTTTCCATCCTTATATCAACCTACTGAAAGTTCTTTCTTTACCCCGAGGTAGGGAGTTGTTGAGTGGAGCTCTAATGGGCCTTGCCCTCATGGCATCCTGGGCAAAGTTGAGGGTCTCTTGGGTCTCCACCACATGGCCGACATAGGGACTGATACAGGCGATCATAAGGGTGAAGTGCTCTGCTGTCAGGGAGTCCTTTAGTAGCCGGGTCAGAACATGGTTGCGGGTCGAGGGGGTCTCGCCCGCTGCCAGACTCCTGATGACCTTTCCCAGCTCCAGCAAACCTTTGTTGATGCTGATTCCTGGGAACCACTTTTAAACCTCAGCAAACATTGTAGATCATGACAACTTAGCTATCCTGGACCTTCCTAGTCTAGTTGATCCCTGGGAACTAGTTTTAAACCTCAGCAAACATTGTAGATCATGACAACTTAGCTATCCTGGACCTTCCTAGTCTAGTTGATCCCTGGGAACTAGTTTTAAACCTCAGCAAACATTGTAGATCATGACAACTTAGCTATCCTGGACCTTCCTAGTCTAGTTGATCCCTGGGAACTAGTTTTAAACCTCAGCAAACATTGTAGATCATGACAACTTAGCTATCCTGGACCTTCCTAGTCTAGTTGATCCCTGGGAACTAGTTTTAAAACATTGGTAATGTGATCTTTCAATACTATCACTAGGGTAAAGATGTAATCATATCCTCTCCATCTCCACCTGTTAGCATTTAGCTGGAAATGGTCTTCACACCTTGGGTGACCAGCTCCAGGAGTACTGACATGTACTTTCCACACAGACACTCCCAGTTAAGCAGGACTAGTGAGTGTAAGTAACCAAAGATCTTGTTAGTTCTAAAGTTGTCAACTGCTTGTACTGTGTAGACCTGTGGGAAACTAACTGCCCATCATGGCAATCCTAAACTTGGGATAAGAGACAACATGCCTCTGTCAGAACTCACCCTCTTGTAGCATGGAGCCTTGGGTTTTGGCCTTGCCCACACTCTCCGAGCCTCCCAAGTCCACAAAGTTGAGCTTCACTCCTCGACTGCAACATGGTTCATATAAACATGGCATTTCATGGTACAAGGGTGTACTTCATTTATACAGTGTGTGTTTGAGGAAGTTACTTCAAACTTCAAGGTGCTTTACTTAGTGTCAACAAACAAACTGTCATTGAGCGTAGTGATGTGTGTGTATGTGCGCCCCCCGAGGGGATTACAAGAACAATCTCTTTCATATAAAAAATGCTTTTATTAAGGTATTTTATAGTACAAAAAAAACTGGGAGAGATACACATACAAGCTGTTGACACTGTGTGAAATCCCAAGGGACTGTGTTGACCATCAGTTGTCAATAATAGGGAAAATATCCAGACTGTTAACACCAGGTTTTGATAATAGAGGAAATCTGAACAGAAAAAAAGATGGCTGCCTATTCATTTTTCCTAATCCTTAAGGCAAAGGCAAATACTGGGTGTTCCTCAGTGATAACTAGCAACCATTACAGCATTTTCAAATGATTATCATTTTTGTCATTTGTTTGTGTCCATATTGGGCTCGTAAAATTTTAAAATAAAAAAAAAAAAGAGAGAAAGAAAATAGAAGCTATGATTAGCCACAATTTCGATAAAAATCACAAGGTAACAAGACCAAAAATCCAAAAGGGTAAATTATAAATGTGTCTGTACTGTTATTACTTTCTTCACACAAAAGTACTGAAATTCAGCACTTTTGTCTGAAGATAGTAACAATGTTCCTGAAAATGTCAATACCATACTAATTTATATTAGGTCTTGTTACCTTGTGTAAAATGCCAATGCACTCATGGATAATAGACAATTTGGATTATAATTTAGACACATAAGGTAACAAGACCACATCTAAATAAATAAATTATGGGGGGTGTTTCAGTAACAATGTCGTTAGAATCTTTAGACAAAAGAACTGAATTAGGAAAAAATATATATATATAAACAATATACTGTATTTGATACTTTTCTATTTTTCTTTTCTAGTTTACACAATTGATAACAGTACCAATTATTTGAAAACATGCTGCTGAATTTTTTTCTCATTTAGTGCTTTTGTCTGAAGATGAAAACAACAACAATGTGGTTACCAAGACATCACACATCACTTGGATGTGGTCTTGTTCCCCCTATGTTGCCAATGTACTCACTCAATATGTTACCAAGACATCACACATCACTTGGATGTGGTCTTGTTCCCCCTATGTTGCCAATGTACTCACTCAATATGTTACCAAGACATCACGCATCACCTGGATGTGGTCTTGTTCCCCCTATGTTGCCAATGTACTCACTCAATATGTTACCAAGACATCACACATCACTTGGATGTGGTCTTGTTCCCCTATATTGCCAATGTACTCACTCAATATGTTACCAAGACATCACACATCACTTGGATGTGGTCTTGTTCCCCTATATTGCCAATGTACTCACTCAATATGTTACCAAGATATCACGCATCACTTGGATGTGGTCTTGTTCCCCCTATGTTGCCAATGTACTGACTCAATATGTTACCAAGACATCACGCATCACTTAGATGTGGTCTTGTTCCCCCTATGTTGCCAATGTACTCACTCAATATGTTACCAAGACATCACGCATCACTTGGATGTGGTCTTGTTCCCCCTATGTTGCCAATGTACTCATTCAATATGTTACCAAGACATCACGCATCACTTGGATGTGGTCTTGTTCCCCATATGTTGCCAATGTACTCACTCAATATGTTACCAAGACATCACGCATCACCTGGATGTGGTCTTGTTCCCCCTATGTTGCCAATGTACTCACTCAATATGTTACCAAGACATCACGCATCACTTGGATGTGGTCTTGTTCCCCCTATGTTGCCAATGTACTCACTCAATATGTTACCAAGACATCACACATCACTTGGATGTGGTCTTGTTCCCCCTATGTTGCCAATGTACTCACTCAATATGTTACCAAGACATCACACATCACTTGGATGTGGTCTTGTTCCCCCTATGTTGCCAATGTACTCACTCAATATGTTACCAAGACATCACGCATCACCTGGATGTGGTCTTGTTCCCCCTATGTTGCCAATGTACTCACTCAATATGTTACCAAGACATCACACATCACTTGGATGTGGTCTTGTTCCCCTATATTGCCAATGTACTCACTCAATATGTTACCAAGACATCACACATCACTTGGATGTGGTCTTGTTCCCCCTATGTTGCCAATGTACTCACTCAATATGTTACCAAGATATCACGCATCACTTGGATGTGGTCTTGTTCCCCCTATGTTGCCAATGTACTGACTCAATATGTTACCAAGACATCACGCATCACTTAGATGTGGTCTTGTTCCCCCTATGTTGCCAATGTACTCACTCAATATGTTACCAAGACATCACGCATCACTTGGATGTGGTCTTGTTCCCCCTATGTTGCCAATGTACTCATTCAATATGTTACCAAGACATCACGCATCACTTGGATGTGGTCTTGTTCCCCATATGTTGCCAATGTACTCATTCAATATGTTACCAAGACATCACACATCACTTGGATGTGGTCTTGTTCCCCCTATGTTGCCAATGTACTCACTCAATATGTTACCAAGACATCACGCATCACTTGGATGTGGTCTTGTTCCCCCTATGTTGCCAATGTACTCACTCAATATGTTACCAAGACATCACACATCACTTGGATGTGGTCTTGTTCCCCCTATGTTGCCAATGTACTCACTCAATATGTTACCAAGACATCACACATCACTTGGATGTGGTCTTGTTCCCCCTATGTTGCCAATGTACTCACTCAATATGTTACCAAGACATCACACATCACTTAGATGTGGTCTTGTTCCCCCTATGTTGCCAATGTACTCACTCAATATGTTACCAAGACATCACACATCACTTGGATGTGGTCTTGTTCCCCCTATGTTGCCAATGTACTCACTCAATATGTTACCAAGACATCACACATCACTTGGATGTGGTCTTGTTCCCCCTATGTTGCCAATGTACTCACTCAATATGTTACCAAGACATCACACATCACTTGGATGTGGTGTTGTTCCCCCTATGTTGCCAATGTACTCACTCAATATGTTACCAAGACATCACACATCACTTGGATGTGGTCTTGTTCCCCCTATGTTGCCAATGTACTCACTCAATATGTTACCAAGACATCACGCATCACTTGGATGTGGTCTTGTTCCCCCTATGTTGCCAATGTACTCACTCAATATGTTACCAAGACATCACGCATCACTTGGATGTGGTCTTGTTCCCCCTATGTTGCCAATGTACTCACTCAATATGTTACCAAGACATCACGCATCACTTGGATGTGGTCTTGTTCCCCCTATGTTGCCAATGTACTCACTCAATATGTTACCAAGACATCACGCATCACTTGGATGTGGTCTTGTTCCCCCTATGTTGCCAATGTACTCACTCAATATGTTACCAAGACATCACGCATCACTTGGATGTGGTCTTGTTCCCCCTATGTTGCCAATGTACTCACTCAATATGTTACCAAGACATCACACATCACTTGGATGTGGTCTTGTTCCCCCTATGTTGCCAATGTACTCACTCAATATGTTACCAAGACATCACACATCACTTGGATGTGGTCTTGTTCCCCCTATGTTGCCAATGTACTCACTCAATATGTTACCAAGACATCACACATCACTTGGATGTGGTCTTGTTCCCCCTATGTTGCCAATGTACTCACTCAATATGTTACCAAGACATCACGCATCACTTGGATGTAGTCTTGTTCCCCCTATGTTGCCAATGTACTTACTCAATATGTTACCAAGACATCACGCATCACTTGGATGTGGTCTTGTTCCCCCTATGTTGCCAATGTACTCACTCAATATGTTACCAAGACATCACACATCACTTGGATGTGGTCTTGTTCCCCCTATGTTGCCAATGTACTCACTCAATATGTTACCAAGACATCACACATCACTTGGATGTGGTCTTGTTCCCCCTATGTTGCCAATGTACTCACTCAATATGTTACCAAGACATCACACATCACTTGGATGTGGTGTTGTTCCCCCTATGTTGCCAATGTACTCACTCAATATGTTACCAAGACATCACACATCACTTGGATGTGGTGTTGTTCCCCCTATGTTGCCAATGTACTCACTCAATATGTTACCAAGACATCAGACATCACTTAGATGTGGTCTTGTTCCCCCTATGTTGCCAATGTACTCACTCAATATGGGTGCCAGACTTCCAGAGATAGAGGGTGAAGATGGCGTGGGAGCGGCTGGAATGGGCGTTTGTCTCAGTTCTGCCAGTCTGCCGCGCCTGGCAGCCACGGTGGAGGATGTCCATGGCCTGCTGCATGTCCGTCACCAACACCGGATCCACCCCGACACACTGCAACGGAGCAGGTTAGATTGGTGCAGTGCTCCAACTTATAATCATATAGGAACATCTTTTTGGTAATCTAATATTTCACACATTTCTAATCCTTCAGCCCTCCCAAAATCCTATCCCACAGCCTCAAAGTGGCGGGAGGGTGCAAACAGGTTGCACAAGCGAAGTATGTCGGGAGTTTAACTCCTGGTAGGGCCACCCTGTGCTACATACCCGGCTAATGTAGGAAGGTATCAATTGTCTGTTTTCCATAGGAGCGGCTACACTCCATGTCAGGAGACCAAAAGAAGCAAAGTCACACTGAGTGATACTTCCAGGTCTTCAGACCAACAGCAGATGCACCCCTCTTTTCTTCTCCATGATGTCTACAACAACTAATCCTTCAGAACTAACAACAATTTTCTATTGAGATGATTTAAAAGCCATTAATATTGGCATGTGTTCATTTGATAATTATATAAAAAAGGTGATATATCCAGTAAAATACCTCTATAACGATCCCCAATGGGACTGAACTTTTGGTTCAGTATAGATGGTTATTTTATTATTATTATTATTTTTTTACTTTTCAAAATTTTAGGACCGTATAATTAAAGGACAAACACAAAAATTGGTGTGAAAATTATGCAAGATGACGCTCTATTTACATTTTGCCAAGAGTTGAAAGTAGAAAAGATCTGGGTGTGAAGAATGAAAGAGCATCTCCTAATCATGCAACTAAATGGTTGTTATGATGATTTGCTACCATCTATCAGTAAAAATACCAATTGAACCTCCCTTTTTTTCAAATAAATTTTTGGGAAATTGGCCAATACCTTTTTTTGAATCATCAAGCCAACCATGTGCATTTTTTCACTGATAGATGGCAGTAAGCTATCAGCAACATATATTTGGATAAAATGTAGTAGAGGGGGTTTCCATCCATCAGCTCAGAACCTACTCCGCCTTTGCCGGTCCCAAGCCCGAATGAAAAAGGAGGAGGGGGAGCAGTAACAAGCTCACTAAAAAACCTGGGCTCAGCTGGCCCGACTGATAATACT
This sequence comes from Cordylochernes scorpioides, assembly GCA_030710605.1. Taxonomy (NCBI): domain Eukaryota; kingdom Metazoa; phylum Arthropoda; class Arachnida; order Pseudoscorpiones; family Chernetidae; genus Cordylochernes; species Cordylochernes scorpioides. The sequence goes on from CP092864.1 coordinate 35,869,710, forward strand.
CTGTAAGGGCTCCTAATCCAGGGATACAGGATGAGCAGCGTTTGTACTCCATGTTAGGAGCGGCTGCACATGGCGTCTGTTCCTCATGTCAGAGGCGGCCATTTCTTTCTGAGCTAAGTCGGCCTGCCACTGAGTAGTGCTCCCAATCTTAATGACAAAGGCAGATGCATTCTACTTCACCCATTCATGATGGTTGTCAAAGCTTGATACCCTAATATGATTGAGTGGAGATAAGAAAGAAGAAGGGCTCAGTACCAGGAAGAGCTGGCTAACCTTGATGACATTGTTGTGTTCCCGGATGTAGACTGGCTTGCGGGTCTCTGGAGGTTCCAGGAGGTTGAGGACAGAATCTATGTGCACCTCCATGAAGGTGGCAGCCAGCGAGTACTTGTCCTCAAGCTGGTTGAAGAGATACTCTATCGACCTGGGGATGATGCCCTTGTTCATATCATCAATCATACGGCTGTCTGTCCCCATGGTGTAGGTCTTTCCCGACCCCGTGGCACCGTACATCATGACAGTGATGTTATGGCCTGGACACATAATATAAAGTTGTGGGAGGATGGTATACATGTACCAAAAGAGGCACCTCTCCCTTAAAATGGTATATAGGTTTGGCTTTTGTCTGTTTTTGCCTCATTCTTTATTTACCACTTTTACATTTTGTACTGGGGTGATAAACAACGTGTATTATTTTATTTCATATTTAAAGGGAGAGGTGCCTTTTTTATATATATATGTGAGTCGAAATTTGACAATTATACCGCAAATGTTTCTTTTGAACGAAAAATCGAAATCCATCCTAAGGAGAAATAACGATTATTTCTCCTTAGGATGGATTTCAATTTTTCATTCAGAAGAAATATTTGCGGTAAAATTGTCAAATTTCGTTCTACAATATCATAAGCCGCATTATATTGTATTATATATGTGGGTGTTTGTGCTCAATGAATATTGTTTTAACAAATGTTGTTTGTTATGAAAAAAATATATTATTTTAAAATAGAGAGAGAGTAGTAGTCCTTAAGAAAGGAATTTGCTAATATATCATTATTTTAAAAATTTAAAAAATATGTCAATTAATTTGTGTCTCGAGCTAAATCGCTCATATTATCACATTGTAACCACACCCACCAACAATGGTAGCAATTTAGAGATCCTTCATGTTGCTAACCTATCAGAATAAATACTAACTAGATGTGGAGATATATAATGATGAGCCAAGCCCTCCCAATATATTTTTTCATCGCAGTAAGGACAGTAGAAGTTTGTCTTATGTATAAAGAAACATTCGTGCTTTTAAACCTTTTCATTTTATAGGAAGTATATAATATTACTAGAAAAATTTAGTCAGATTTAACCTTACTCTAAACTAATTTAACTGTTCTGAAACTAACCCAATTTAACTGATCTGTGAAACTAACCTAACATTATTGATGCTTGAGGAATCAGATTTTATTTATTCTATATTTTTCCAAGATATTCTAAATGATAAGGCACACAATTTGGATTATAAACACAAGGTAATAAGACCAAATCCAAATAAATAAATAGTGTGTGACATTTCTGTAAAAGCATTACCTAAACGTCACACACAATTTATTTGGATTTGGTCTTATTACCTTGTGTTTAAGATAGTTTAAAAATCATAATATATGAAGTATTTGTAAAAATTAATATAAAACTTATTATATATTACACGCTAATATTTTGTGTAAAATATTGAAATCCAAGCTATACAAAGTTTTATATGGAAAGAAAACTTTTATAAGAATGTATACAAATTTTATAAAATAATAAACAAGATAATATGACCAAATCTGATGTAATCCAAATTGTGCCTTATCAAAAGTTTAAACAAGAAAACTTATTTTTAATAAAAAAAAAAAAAGGATATTATTATAAAATTGAAAAATAATTTATTTAATTTTTTTACTGGAAAAAAAATGATAAAAGCACAATTTGGATTATAGATTATAGATACAAGAAAATAAGACCTAATCCAATTAATTTACCACACACTATTAAATTATTTGGATTAGGTCTTTTTTTTTTTGTATTTATTGGAAAAAGTTAAAAAAAAAAAAAAAAAAAGAGCATGAAAATTATACACAATGACACTCTTTGTTTACATCCTTCTTTTTCCATTGTATATTCACAAGGTAATAAGACCCAAATAAATAAATAGTGTGTGATGTTTCTGTAATAGCGAAAGTAACTGAATGTTCAGTACTTTTGTCTGTAGATGGTAACAACGCTGTCACACACTATTTATTTATTTGGTCTTATTACCTTGTGTTTATAATCTATAATCCAAAATGTACCTTATCAACAACAAACTTTAAGATGTGAATGTTTCTTTCACATATAAATCAAATTTCTATTGTCCTTACTGTGATGAAAAAAATATTTGGAGGGTTTGGCTCATCAGTGGTGAAACCCTCCCAGAAGTTTCGCCAATTTAATCTACCAGACTGCTTCGCTTTAGAGATTTAATACTGTATTGGATCATTCTGCTTATATATGCTACTAGCCGAATGACCCGGGCAACGCCCCTGTTTTACCCGATTGAATGTTTTGATTCAAATACTATTTGTTACAATTATAAATTGAGAAAGAGAGGATTCCATTTAGTTATTAACTAATATATGCATTTATTTAAGGAGCGACCCGCTCCAACACAATAGTTACAAAAACCAAAAAGCGAGTGGGGGGGGGGGGGCAAAGTCAAAAACAAAGTGTCTCGCGTAGTGGCGGCGCCATCGTAGCCACGTGATCGTAGCCAACCAATAGGAGAGCGCCATTCCAAAGAAAAAGCAAACGGTGACAGAGACGCATGACGCTCGTAACTGTATATAGAATACTTTGATCACAGTAAGGTCAGTAGAAATTTGATATGTGTGAAAGAAACATCTTAATGTTTTCATTTGCTGTGACAGAAACTTATAATAGATCATGATAAAGCACAATTTGGATTATAGATTATAATACAAGAAAATAAGACCTAATCCAAATAATTTATTAGTGCGTGACGTTTCGGCAACAACATTGTCACCATCATCAGACAAAAGAATAAATGAGCATTTAATAATATAGCATAAATGTCATTTATTCTTTTGTCTGATGATGGTGACAATGTTGTTGCCAAAACGTCACACACTAATAAATTATTTGGATTAGGTCTTATTTGCTTTTATTATAATAGATCAATAATATCAAGGAAATTGTTTTAACAGAAAACTGGATAATACACTGTTCCCACCCCAAAGCCTCCAAATTTGAGAAATCCCTTTTAAAGATCTACAGTAAAATCCATAAATCATATTAATGACAATCTTCTTCTTTCTTATCTCCACTCAATCATATTAGGATATCAAGTTGTGACCCTTGATGGTGTCTGTTTGACAACAATCATGACTGGGTGAAGTAGAATGTGTCTGCCTTTGTCATTAAGACTGCGAGCATTACTCAGTGGCAGGCCGACTTAGCTCTAAAAGAAATGGCCGCCTCTGACATGAGGATCAGATGCCATGTGTATAGCTGCTCCTAACATGGAGTACAAACTCTGCTCATCCTGTATCCCTGGATTAGGAGCCCTTACAGGGTACTATCAGCCGGGCCAGCTAAGGCCAGGTTTTTTTACCGAGCTTGTTACTGCTCCCCCTCCTCCTTTTTATCCGGGCTTGGGACAGGCAAAGGCGGAGTTTTCATGACAATAACTACAGTTTATTCAGTAATCCTTCATCTATAGTCATATCCTGGTTATCTATATTTTATACTTTGTTTGATATATTGTATTTTCTCTGTAGAAGAGAGAGAGAGGGCTTTTAAGCCCAAAAGCTAAAGATCTTAATTAAACTTTTTAAAAAAGAAACTAATCTCTGAAAGTCTGATGTTTTCACCTTAAACATATACAAATATGTTCAAAGTATGGGGAATAATTAAATGTCTTGCATTGTGATATTATACAAAGGCTGGCAAATCCTTACATCAAACAATCAAAAAAGGAGGATCATATATCAGAATATTGTGTAGGGGAAAGGATTATATATATTTGAGGGTCAACATGGCATAGCTGCTTCTTATTTACCCAAAGTACATATAATCAATGTTGAATCTGTTCTTGCAATTGCCAAAACAAAAAAAAAATAATAATAAAAAAGTTTACTTTCAATTATTTTTTATATATTTTATCTTTCATAATTATACTCTCTCCAAAATCATTATAATTACTAGTTCATTAAATGAGCGAGCCTATTTAAAGCGCCTAACAAGTTAACACACAGGCAACAACAACAAACTGAAATATCATCTTTTTTTAACCAACGCGGACTTTTTAATAAGACGTTTTGAAAATCAATTAGCTCATTTACCTACCTTCAAAAGCCATTGTGAGCAAATTTAAAATGCATCGCTTAAAAACTTCTTCTTGACAAACGTCAGATGGCAATATAGTTTTGAATTTTAAAACTCTATCGCACATGTTGATTGTTTTATTATTATTAATTTGGAATGTAGAAAAAGGATGCAAAGCTTTTTCATTATCTGAAAGGGGTCTGACCCTAACAGCAACACTTATGTTGCTAACATCTCGCATCTTTAATTTTTAGCAAAGCTTAAAACAACACAACTTTGAATTTAAATAAAGTGTCCGTTATGATGGTCAAAATTTTATAAATATTTATAAAATAGAAAAGTATTTTGAGAATATTGAATTGCCTCGTTATTTCTCAATTTATTCGATGAATATATTCATAATAAGAATGTTGAAATATTTCTACTATTTTCCAACATTATAAATAACGTTCAAAATATATTCCAATTACATTACTAATAATATAATTTGTCAACCAGGGAGTTTTTTTTTTCCAACATTATGAGTTTGTTAATTAGTTAAAATAGCAAGTAGTTACTTATAAATTATTCTTAATAGTTGAAATAGTTAATATTATGCCCCTCTCAAAAATAGTTTAAGATTAGGTGAAGATGTGATGTATTATATTTTTTAATTTTTGTATTGAACTATATTCACTAAAACAAAATATTGCATCATTTAATTTACCAATCTTAATGATTTACTTCTACTTATTGCAATGAAATAAAATACGATATGAAAAATTATTTCATAATATGAATATAAATGCTGTAGGATATGTAGGAAGGCGGGCAACGAGAGAGGGGAGTCTGTATAAGACTGGTGTCTTAACAAAGTTATACGTGTTATAAATGAGTGCTGATCAGGAAATCTCAACCTTCAAAATTTTTCATAATGGAAATGTCTTTTCTTTAGTTCTTTTAGTCCTATCTCACCTTTTTTTTATCCACAAGATCTGTGTGTGGGACCATTGGAATAAATATGTTATATATATGAATAATATTAATATGAATATAGAGTGTTTTTAATTTCTAAAGTCAATTTAGGCAAGATGTGGACCTACTAAAACTATTATTCGAAGTAGATAGATTTCTGATATAGATGAAACAAAAGTTTAAATAAATATACTCCAAGATATATTAGTGTCTCGATAATTTGTGTGTTGAAAATATACTTTTCACCATGATTTTTATCCAGATTTGTTAATTAAGGTTAGAATAAATGTATCGTTAAAAGGCCACTGACGTCCTTCATAAACCTTTATAGCAAGCTATGAAATGTTTAAAATCAATACACACAAAAATCACATATAGGGTACCTCAAGGATCAAATGATAGTTTAAACATTTCACCATATGTGCTGCTGGGGACAAAAAAATTAATGAAAAGAAGCAACATTCAGGTAATAAGAAACTACTCCTCTCTCCTTTATCTTACAGTAACTCTTCACTATGGATATCTCTCTATCACTATAGTGTATATGAGAATTCAAAACTATTATAAACGGTATGATTCTCTTAAAAATTAAACAATTGTCTAAGGCCCTTACTGCAACGAAAAAATAATGGGAGGGCCTGGCCCATCAATAGTGAACCCTCCCAGCGGTTTCGCCAGCTTAATCTACCATACTGATGTTATATTGTATCTTCGGTTTTCCTTTTATACAGATACTGACGCTGTCCTCTTGGAAATGGCATTTTGAATGAAATATGGACATAAACTTTGAGGACAGTAAAAATACAAAAATTATAAATATATAATATGTTTCAAACAGTTGCTCTTCAGCAAACAACAAATTGAGTCTTTTATTAGAACAATTATAATATGATACATTAGGGCGCTATCTGTTATGAGAAATCGAAAATATTATAGACGTGTATTTAACGTGCTTCTGCCAAGGATTCCCTTAGTCTTGAAACTTTGTCCCTCGTAGCTTCGCATCTTTTATCTTGCTGTGTGAAGAGCGGCTTTGGCGCTATAGCGTCAATAGGGACATTGTCTTCTTGTTGGGAAGCCTTAACTTTGATATAGTCCTGGAATCCTGGAGTCAGTATTGGAAATGTAGACCACAGCACCTAAAGCCTCAAGATCTTCTCAGCGATCATCAGTTTGTCCTTCCTAATCTACCCGGCATCTCCACCAAATTTCACGTAGAAAATTATGAAATGACATGGCAATTTATTTAAGGCAAGAACAAAATCAACATTTATAAGAAATAAGATAAGCAATGAGGGAAGTTTCCAGAGTAGCAAAATATAAATAATATTAATATCAAAATTAATAATATTTACTACAATATCACATATATATGTTATAACAGAATATTATATAGATGGAAAATTTGCCGGGAGGAAATTAATCCATAAAAGCAAAGGGCGCCTCTCCCGTCAAAATAAACGTCAAAACCTGACGCCATCTATTGAGCGTCGCCGCAAACTAGCGGCTTCGGGTCGGTGACAAAGCCACAACACCAGCTTTGGCAAATTGAGAAGCTTCCATTAGCCCGAAACCATGATCTTTAGGTGGACGCTTCTCAATTTGCCAAAGCTGGTGTTGTGGCTTTGTCACCGACCCGAGGCCGCTAGTTTGCGGCGACGGTCAATAGATGGCGTCAGGTTTTGACGTTTATTTTGACGAGAGAGGCGCCCTTTGCTTTTATGGATAGAATATTATATATTATACGCAGATTATTAATTTAGATTTTTTTTAAAACCACTTTATATTTTTATATATGAAAAAACAATAGAAAAAAATAAAAGATAAGTGGGTCAGGTGTTGATATCCCTATATACAGGGTGATCCAAAAGTCCCGCACTATTTTAAAAATTAATAACTCCGCGAATATTTGCGCTAGAGCAATGCGGTAAACACCATTGTATTCAGGATGCAATGGGATTTTTTATGGCAAATAATGAAAAATTCGAAATTGATTTTAGTTACAATTTTATTCGCCAGATGGCGCTCTACCAGATTCAGAGATTCAGCGGCCAAATTGTTTGATAAATTGAAAAATATAACTGATCGACACGTATTTTTCCTTTTTGAATACCAGGAAAGAACCCTAATAATATCAAATAACAAATTAATAAAACACCACTTCGCCAAAAGTATGAAGAATTGTTTAACGATTTTAATTACAATCAGAGATATGTAAAATAGGTAAATGCAAATTAAAACATGTAGCAAAATATTTATTTTTATATGAAGTTTTGTGAAATAGATTGAATGTTTGAAAAAAACTGCTGATATCAATACACGAATTTTTGAAATGTTAATATAGTACCAAAAATTATGATGGCACTAATAATAGGATTTCTTGCTATAAGAAATGTGTAGTTTCTTGACTGATTGGCGACCCTTGACTATTTAACTGGATATTTGTCATGATCCAACAAATGAAATATAGAGGGGAGTGACAAAATATATTTGTCGTACTTTATTCCAAATATCCTATGGGCTTGTCAAATGTTATCATTGTTTATTATACTGTACACAATTTTAAAAATGTGTCCCCTCAAATAAAAATAAATTTCAAATCGACCTTTTGCGTTGAAAAACGTGGTAGTAAAATCATTTTGTATTATTTTTTTTTTCACAAAATTTCTAAAGTTATTGGTGTACAGAAAATATTCCTTATGCTACATGTATTTCTTATGTATGTATTTCTATGTTATCTATTATCTATGTATTTCTTCTAATGAGCGAAAAGCGAAAAACTAAACATAAGGGGTAAATTTGTGTGTACCAGTGTTATTCGAGAAGTTATAACACTCTGGTTTGCACGACATAATATGTGAGCAAATGACAAACAAAATATTACTGTTCACAAAAAAAAAGAGTCAAGATGTGAGGACAGCATTTATTATCCCCATATCCCAACACAAAGAGCTGCAAAATATTGATAGATAATATTATACATGGCGGCTTATACAACACATGAGGTAACTGCCTTCTCTCTTGTATTAGGTCACAATACAATCACCGCCTGCAGACGATAAATGACAGAATGGACAGCAATAAATAACATATCTGTTAAATTGATAAAGCGTGCCATCTGATAGAAGCCTTCAACATGGCCAATGTGGTAGGCCAGCATCGATAAACACACGATTTAATGTATCCCCATAAACAAAATTCGCAAGGCGTCAAGTCTGTTGATCTTGGAGGCCACTGGTATATAAAGTGGCGACCTATCACACGATTTTCACCGAACGTATCCTTCAGCAATTGTTTGGCACCTCGGGAGATATGAGGAGGTCCTCCATCTTTCATGAATGTTATTTCGCTTAGTGCTTTTACCCTGCAATATGGGAATACCCTTTTCTCATAACGTCCACCAGTTACAAAAACGGTTTTAAAAGTTCTTCCATTGATTTTTCAAAATAAAATGACCCAATAATAAGAGAAGTGGACCCACACAAAATTGTAACTCTAAGCTGGTAAAGTGGCATTTCTGTGAAAATCCTAGGGTTTTCTGTTGCCCAAATGCGGCTGTTTTGAATGTTAAATTCTCCGTTTAGAAAAAAGTGAGCATCATCTGTCCACAGAACATTCGACAGCCAGTTTTCATCAATATCAATTTGCCGGAAAACCCATTCAGCGAATTCTTGACGCATCTCAAAATCGTCAACTTTCAGCTCGTGAAATCTTTGCATTTTGTATGGGCACACACATAGAGACATTAAGTGAAGCGTCTTCGGATATCACAATCATACTTCGGCGAATTTAACGCCAAAAGTTCAATTCGGGGATCACCTGTCCAGGATAACAAAAGTCAGTAGGTTGAGGACATGCTAACCGACCTCGACCTAACACCGTTAAATAACGGAGAGAACACCTATCTATCTAAGTCCACAGGCACAGAATCCGCAATAGACATCACAGCGATAAATTACAACATCGCACCCACAACACAATGGAAAATACTGAGAGGTGCAATCAGTGACCACAGACCAATTTTAACAACCCTAAACTTCAAAATTGAGAATGTCCATTAGAATAAAAGAACATGGAACTTTAGGAAAGCCGACTTGGAAAAAAATTCACAGTAAAGCTTTAAGAACTGTGCAACCAAAAATTGAATTACAGAACGCTTGACAAAAGCTTGGAAAAATTCTCTTCGAACATTTAAAAAGCTGCAAAAGAGCATCGATAACTAGAGGTAGACGTGAAGACCTGTGGATACCTTACTGGAAGGACCACAACATCGAGGCAATGATTTCAGAGAGAGAGACAATATCAATGGACTTCTTAAAACAAATAAAACAGAAAGGAACTCATTGATATTATTCACAAAATATAACAATAAATTTGGATATTCAAACAAGAAAAATGGCAGAATTCTGCGAAAAAAAAATGGATCCATGAAAGGACAGCCAAGACTGGAATATAATTAGAGTGTTAGAGAACAATCAAAACCAACACCAATCCTCCAATACTCTAACAGATATGAATAGAACAGCGAGAACGAGAACAAACAGATGGCTGACATAATTGCTGAATATATTTCAAGCACTTCCATACTCAACTATACGAATGAAGACAGGACTCTAAAAATAATATAAACCAGTTAGTTAAACAAGCAAGAAACTTCCATCAACAAGATATTTTCTCGAGAGACTTCACACTGAATGAGGTAAACTCATCAATAAAAAATCCAAGAGGTCACCAAGAGATAATCTAATCTTTGGTCAAATGATTAAACACTTTGAAGTCAAAGCTAATAATCAACTCTTACGAATACTGAACATTTCATGGCAAACTGGTAAACTACCAAAGAATTGGAAGATATCAATTATAGTGCCGATACTGAAGCCAAACAAAGATGCCAAGGAATACAAGAACTATCGGCCAATTGCTCTCGCCAGCATACTTTGTAAAATACCAGAACGAATTATCCACTCTAGGCTCATAGTCTGGCTCACTAACAATAATAAAATAAACCTCTACCAAACGGCCTATAGATCCCAGCACTGTACAACTGATCAACTGTTCTACTTCTGTCAATCAATAAGATATTCTTTCCGGGAAAAACCGCCAAAGAAGACCAGGGCTATATTCCTTGATATGACCTCAGCTTTTGATCGAGTGTGGAGGGAGAAATTACGTGAAAAGCTGCTCAACATCGGAGTAAGAGGAAAAACCTTAATCTGGATTGCAGACTTCTTAAGGGGAAGAAGGTTAAAGGTTCGGGTCAATGGAGAATTTTCCAAGGAAGGAAGAACATGGGCTGGTGTACCTCAGGGATCTGTGCTCAGTCCTCTACTCTATCTGCTATATATTAACGACATACATCCTTACCTCACTGAAGACACAAAGGTTGCCTGTTAGGCAGATGATAAAGCCATATGGCACACAAGTAGCAGCATAAAAAAATCGTAAAAAATACTGAACACATCAATGAGAGGACTGGAGAAGTGGGCAATGGAACTCCAAATGACCATAAACCCAATAAAACCAAACCTATGCGTCTTCTCCACTCCCAGGGAAAAAGGCATAAATATAACCACAAAATAAGCATAAACAAACAAATAATTGATAAAATTAGAAATCCATAATACCTAGGTGTGATACTGCAGTCCTGGATCTTTCCAGTTGGTCTCGAGGACCACGCCATCACCATCTCCTAAGCGGCTAAGTACGCGATCTACGTATTCATCGTAGATCGCAAAATGCGTGGTGTCGCTTGAGACCCACTGCGATTCTCCACCAAACTCTGCAGCGCTGGCAGAGGCGCCATATTCATTGTACATAGTGTATATAATGCATATTATATTTTTTAATAGTGAAGACTGTGTATGTATTGACAATATGTCAACAAAATTATTTTAATTATTATTTATGAGGAATTTTAATTTTCATAGCACATAATTAGCACCTCAAATAGAGCTATCATAAAACTAAACATTCTGAGAAGGCTATGTGGAACAAATTGGGGAGCAAAACCCAGAATTCTCAGAACAACATATACCACCTTAATAAGACCGATAATGGAATATGCAACACCGGTCTGGGCTCCCTCAAGCTCATCACTAAAAGTAAGACTAGACAGTGTTCAAGCAAAAGCGGCCAAAATAATCACTGGTGCTGTTTCATCCACCAACAATGAGAAAATTCAGAGAGAATGTGTTCTAGACCTACTCGCTCGAAAGCAGAAGACAAAATAAAAACAACTTGGATCGGCACTTCGGAAACGAGGAACCAGAGGACGAGATCTCTCTGACCACTTGTGTTTTGGTGGATCCGCCCTTTTCTGAGAATGAGGTGAAACTGACGGCTTTCAAGTTCGGGAAAAGGAAATCTTCTGGTCCCGAAGGGATCGATAACACGGTCGTGAATGCCCTGGTATGGATGCACCCATCGCTTCTTTCCAGGTTATTCAATAGGTGCCTGGACACTGGTACATTTCCTGAGGCATGGAAGGTTGCCCGAGTAGTGCTTCTCGGAAAGTCTGGTAGAAAGGGTAATTCTCCTAATGATTATCGTCCGCTTTCTTTACTAGTGTGTCTAGGTATGGTCCTGGAAAGCCTACTAGCTCAGCGACTGAAGCACTGGCTAGAGAGTAATGAGCTCCTTTCCTCTTTCCAACATGGTTTTAGGGAAGGGAAGTCCACAACCACAGCTCTGAACGAGGTGTTAGAGGGGGTTGAGATGGGCTTAAATAAGGGTGTTTGGGTTCTTTTCGTGGCCCTGGACATTGATGGCGCGTTCAACTCCATGAGCTGGAACAAGTTGATGAGAAATTTGATGGACATGGGTTGTCCTGATAATTTGTGCAGCTTGATTCGTGACTTCCTGAGGAATAGACGGATTAGCCTCAGTTTTGGTGGGCGGAAGTTGGAAAGAAACTGTTCTAGGGGTTGCCCCCAGGGCTCTTGCTGCGGACCTATTCTGTGGAATATCCTGGTAAACACCGTTTTCCAGGAGGAGCTCCATGAGGGAGACAGGCTGGTTCTCTATGCTGACGACCAGTTCCTCATCATTGAGACTGCTTCGAGAGCGAAGGCTGAGAAGTGTGTTGAAACTTCTCTCCAAATTTTCTCGATCTGGGCCCATGACTCTGGCCTTAAGTTCAATGTCTCCAAAACTAAAGCCCTCAGCTTCAAGCCTAGGGACATAAGAACTAAAAGGAAACACAAGCCGGCTATCCGGATGGAAGGACGGAGGGTAGCGTTGGTCAATAGGATGACCATCCCGGGGGTAGTCATTGATGACAAGATGGGTTGGCAATACCAGGCGGAGAAGATGGTGGCGAGAGGCAGGGAGGCGTTGTGTAGGCCTGTCCTGGTTGGCCCTCAACAGGGGGGGGGGGGGGAGAGAAGGAGGGTACTATTTTTAGGAACCTCTGCCTCTCCTGTGTCGAGCCAATCTTGCTATATGCTTTCGGGACTTGGTAGCGCCGAAACAGGGATCAGAAGGTGGCAACAACTCTAGAGAGAGCGCAGAGGACAGCGGCACTCAGAATCACAGGGGGATATCGCACTACCAGTAGTCAGGCCTTATTGGTCTTCGCTGGGCTTATTCCCCTGGGATTGAAACTAGAGGAGGAGATCATCAGACAGAAGATCTGGGAGAAAAGGGAAGATGCCCTGGGACTTTAAGCGGGGGCCCTGGAATCGAAGAGGGACACAAGGAAGCCTCCGCAGTGGTTGCCAAAGTGGAATTGGAGTCCTAGAGGGCCGACAGGGATTGGCACGGAGGTTTTCACTGATGGTAGTAAGTCTGGAACCAATACTGGAGCTGGGGTAGTGATATACACTAATGGAGAGCTGATCTTCCAAGAAGGTTTAGCACTCAGAGTGGACGAATTGGTCTTTTCAGCCGAGCTGGTTGCGATCAGGGTAGCCCTCAGAGTGTGTGCCGAGAAGAACTTCAGCCCGGACCGCCTCTATTCAGATTGTATGTCGGCCCTCGTCGTTATCAATCCGGAGAAAAGGGCAACTCGCGCATCAAATAATCCAGGAGCTGGAGATGATGACGCGGGCTCCGGAGCTCCCTTGGTTTAGGAGACACAGCCTCATCGAAGGTAATGAGTTCGCAGACAGGATCGCTAAGGCAGGATGCTTTAGAGGTAGATCACTGAGGACCCCAGTGACCAAGAAAGAAGTTTATAGGAGGATCAGGGGTCACGTCCAGGACTTATGGTTGGACAGATGGAGGAACAGTGTGAAGGGGAGAGAGGTATTCAATGGGGTAACAACACCCAAGTACCTCTGTAAGGTAATGTCCCACAAACTCATTAGGGTAGTTCGGAACATGGGCTCTCTTCCCCAAGTCTCCACAGATTTAAAATTAAGAGAAACCCTGATTGCGTCTATGGAGAAAGGGATGTGAATGCACGCCACTTCGTCTTGGATTGTCCAAGGGTAGTGGGTGTGCAGGAAGAGAGAAGGAGGGCGAGGGGCGCGATCGAGAGTAAGCTGCTGAGAAATCACAGCAAGCTTCTTGAGAAAGCTCACGACGTGGCAGCTGAGCTTTTCCTCAGCTGTGAGTGAACAGAGTCGACCGGGGGCTGCCTCCCCGCGGTCCCTGCTGGACACAGTAGATTGTTTCCTATTTTGCTGTTATTAAAGGCCACCGGTATATAAATCCTTCCAGACACGTTGTCTGGGAGGTGGTGTTTCCAGGTACAATGTCCAAGCACAAGCTTGGATACCGTTACTTGGCTTATGAGTTGAACAGAATAGCAGCGAAGGGCATGCTTCGCATGCCGGCTTGTGGACCGAAAGGTCTGGGTGGCCATCTGCTTCTAGGGTGTACCAACTGTGCTTAGGTGGGATCCTCCAGTTCTTGTTTATTTTGGCTGCTGTTTCTATTTATTTAAAAGTAAGTTTATTTTTCTGTAACAAGGGTACTTTTGTGCCTTTTTTCGCCAGCGCATCAGCAGCTTCATTGCCTTCAATGCTAACATGTAAGGGTATCCATTGAAGGTGAATTTTTGAGGTATTGAGAGTTTTTGGAGATAACCAATTATGTTCCTGCTTACTTTGTCTCTAAGTTCCCCTGTGTGACTCAAGTGTTGTATGGCACTTCTACTATGAGTAAGAATCCATATATCGTGATGTTTAGTATTTCTGATGGATTTTAAGACTTCATAGATGGCTATAAGTTCTGATCTGAAGACTGAGCAAAAATCTGGGTTTCTTCTGTTCATTTTTTCATTGCCATTTGTGGGTTTAATGAGAGAGCCACTGCCAGTGTGTCCCAACTCGTCTCTGCTACCATCGGTATAGATAGTTATTGCATTTTTAGGAATTTTATTAATTATTTCTAATGATAATTGTTTTAAGTATTCTGGATTTTGGTATTGTTTGTTGGTGGGTTCGTTTAAAGTGGCATTAAAAATAACATTTTGTTAGTGGTTCGCATGTAGATATTTTTTCAGCTAAATAATATTTTTCCACTTTATATTTTAAAAATCCATTTCTTTTGGCCAGGTGGAGAGGGCCTTCTTTTTTGAGTCTTATATTGGGTTCCCAAATAAGTATATAATTGAAAGTTCTGTGTTTATTTTCATAACTCTTGATTTTGTTTATATATTTTGGCAGATTGTAGCTTATTCTATCCTTTAAGGGCATAATGTCTGCCTCGCAAAGTACAATATTATTAGGGCAGGTATTTCGAAGACCTGTAATAATTCTAGGTGCATTTAGTTGTATCCTTTCCAGTGTTTTTAGATTTGTTTCAGATGCTGTACCATAGATTTGATATCCATATTCCAAGATAGGTCTCATTAGAGATGTGTAAGTTAATTTTAGTGTTGTTGCTTCAGCTCTCCACTCTACTGAAATATATTTCAAGATTTTTAGTCGGTCTCTTCCTTTTCTAACAACTCCTTCAATATGTTTACTGGAGTTAATTTCTGGATCCAGGGTGTAGCCGAGATATTTAGGATGTTTATTATATTGCAATTGTTGTTCTTTCAGAATAATATTTGGTCTTATTTTGTATAGTTTCTTATCGGTAGTAAAAAGACAGGTTTCAGATTTTTGGGGGTTAAATTCTAATTTATGTTTATTAGCAAATTTTTCTAGGTGGAGAATAGTCTTGTTCAAATCTCTTTCAGCTTTTTTCCAGTTAGTGTTGCTGCTCCATAGAATAATGTCATCAGCGAAAAGTCCAATATTGGTTTTATGTGAAAATTTGTCTTCTATGCCTGCAATAAATAGGGTGAAGAGAGTTGGGCTAAGGACTGATCCTTGTGGTAATCCTTGGTACAATTTGAAGGTTTTAGATAGAGTGCCATTATATTTGACCCTGATGTATATATTTTAAAGGGAATCATTTATCCCCAAGTGATAGCTTTTCCATCAATTTTGAAATATGTTTGTATAATTTTGTAATTAACTTGTTTTTCCATACCTTATCAAAGCTTGTGTAAGGTCTAAAAAGCAGCTATGGTGTGGTTAGTTGGCTTTTTGTTTTGTGCATCTTTTACCTTTTGTGTGAAAAATAAGAGTTGGACTATTGTCCCATGTCCTTTCCTAAATCCATATTGTTCTTCTGGTAAGAGATTTCTTGTGTCGGGGTGGTAGGTGAGTCGTCTGAATATAATTTTTTCCATTAATTTGCAGCAAATATTTGTGAGGGAGATAGGTCGGTAGTTTTTTGGGTCATCAGCAGATTTGTCAAGTTTTTTAATGGGAATTATTGTTGCATTTTTACAGTCTTTAGGCAATTTTCCAGTTTTCCAGGAGTTATTGAAAATATTAAGAAGTCTTTCTTTGCCAATTTTGCCCAAGTTTGATATCATTCGGCCATGGATTCCATCTGGCCCAGGAGTCTTGTTTAGGTCAGTGTTTTCTAATGCATAAGCTAACTCTTTCATATTGATTTTTTTCATGGAAAATATTATGAGTGCTAGTGACATTTTTACAGTCATGGATAATCTTTCGGGCTTTTTTTCAACCTTGATTTTACTACTTATTTGATATGAATTACCTAAAGGATTGGCAGCAATTTTGTCATTAGTTGCTGGTGTACCATCTGTATTCTCAATCATATTTGTGTTTTCAGTTTGTGGCTGGACTCTGCCAATTTGTTTTGCCAAATTCCAAAGTTTTGTATTTGGGTTTCTTGGGTTCAGGTTTTCACAAGTTTGTTTCCATTTTTCCCTTTTCACATTTACGTATAATCTTTTTAATTTTGCAATCACAATGTTCAGTTCAGTTCTACAATTTGTTTGGTTTTGGGTGCACTTTTTTGTAGTTCATTTCTTTTAGTTATAAGTGTTTGAATATTTTTGCCTGGTGTGTATAATTTGGAATCCATTTCTTAATATAACCTCTTTGTATTGAAACTTTGGCTGCTTTAATAATGGTGTTTTCGAAAGATATCATATTAGCCTTTTTGAAGTTCCATAATTTTTCTTAATTGAGCTAGTTTTGGTCTTGGTGCTAATTTCTATCAAATTAGGCAAATGATCACTTTCAAAACCTTTTAATATTTGCTATTTGCATTTGTGGAAAATGTCAGGATAGTAAAAACTTATATCAAGGGCTTGTGCAGTATTATAGCTGTAGGAATGATGGGTAGGATTCCCATCATTTAAGCACATGAAGGCATTGTCGTAAAATATGTTTGATAGTATTTTGCCTCTTGGGTTTGGCATAGAACATCCCCATAGTTGATGTTCGGCATTAAGGTCACCTAAAATAATAGTGTTGTCTGTAAGAAATTGAGCCATTGTTCCATCGTCAATAAATGTATTGTTTGGAGGGTGATACATATTGTATATGTTGATGGCTTTGTTTTGATTGAGGTAGACTTTGATACCTTGGGTTTCGAGGTCTAATGTGTTTGGAATATTAACGGCTATGTCCTCATAGTACAAATTCTTGATTAAAATTGCTAGGCCACGCCCTTCAACAGCATATACAGATGGATCTTCAGACCTTACCCTGAGTAATGGAGGGGCCGGAATTAACATAATACTGCAAGATGGAACAAACAACAAAATCAAAAAAGGAGCAGGACAGATTTCGTCAAACTTCACTTGTGAACTGACAGCTACGAGTCTGGAAAGCCCTTGATGTGTGCCTTAACCAACCATCCCTGCATCAAGCAGAAGGAATTTTAATATACAGCGACTCCATATCCGCTCTAGAAGCAATTCAGAAGGGCAATACTAAAATCACACAGAAAATACACTCGTTACTTACCCAACTGGAACCATTGGAGAATAACTGCATTCTACATTGGATCCCTGCCCATGCTTGGATCGGGGGTAATGAAATGGCATTTGAATTGGCAAAGGAAGCCAGAAAGTTGAGCCAAAGGAAAGAACAAATGTCATTATTTGACGCTGATTCTTTGTCAGAATACAAGATAATATTAAACAAAAAAAATGAGAAAAGATCAAAATGCGAAATAAACTCTGAGAGAAAAATGACAAAAACTATAACAAGACTTAGAACAAAACACTATAAAGGAATGACAATACATCCAGATGGCACAAGAACCTATAGGGCATGCAACAATTGTCCTGGTGTGGAACTTACACCTACCCACATATTCTCATGTCCAGCAATGGCCGCAGCCTTGCAGAAATTTGACATAGACCCAGAGCAGCAGCTTTACACACCCAAGATAGTGGACATTGCTGCTGATGTGATGGAGATGCATGGTACATCTGAGGCTCTTTATTGGACACGACAACAACAACGGCATTCCAGAGTAAAATAAATTATCAGAGATAGATACATATTTTTCAAATGAATTAAAATAAATATAATCGATACTGAGTGAGAGTTGAATTAAAGATATTAGAAATTTATTATCTTCGGAAACAAACCGTATCTAAAATATCAATTTTCTTTTTGCTACATGTTTTAATTTGCATTTACCTATTTTACATATCTCTGATTGTATTTGAAAATCGTTAACCAATTCTTCATACTTTTGGCGAAGTGGTGTTTTATTAATTTGTTATTTGATATTATTAGGGTTCTTTCCTGGTATTCAAAAAGGAAAAATACGTGTCGATCAGTTATATTTTTCAATTTATGAAACAATTTGGCCGCTGAATCTCTGATTCTGGTAAAGCGCCATCTGGCGAATAAAATTGTAACTAAAATCAATTTCGAATTTTACATTATTTGCCATAAAAAATCCCATTGCATCCTGAACACAATGGTGTTTACCGCATTGCTCTAGCGCGAATATTCGCGGAGTTATTAATTTTTAAAGTTGTGCGGGACTTTTGGATCACCCTGTATATAAAAGTCAGTGTATGTATGTATGTGGGTATCTATGTCGACTATACACGTCCACAATACGTAACTAATCTGACTGAATTTTTAACAGTATATAGAGTAGAATCTGGAAAAACTTATGGTGAAAATATCAGGTCTCTATCCCGAATATTCTTCGAGTTATTTGCAAATTGCGTTGCAAATTTGCCTTTTCGCTCGCAAGCAGCGCCTCTAGCGGTGAAGATGGGAGGCAATATCAGCTGACCTAAACAAAAGCCAGATCATCTTTCTATAAAAATATCGCTTCTCAGACACAAAGTTTGGAGCGGGACGTTTCACAAGAGTGACATCCACGGCGCCAATTTATAATTGTAACGAATAGTATTTGAATAAAAACATTTAATCGGGTAAAACCTGGGCGTTGCCCGGGTCATTCGGCTAGTTAAAAATAAAGACGGCATCTCCTGACCACGAGCACATGTGCTTTTTAGATGGCAGAGCGCCATCTAGTGAAGCAAAAATAAACTAAACGTTTATTTAGCTTGCTCCGTGATATTTGGCCAACCCAATTTCTTGAAAAATCAAGAAAAGCCATCCACGCTCTGCCATCTAAAAAGCACATGTGCTCGTGGTCAGGAGATGCCTTCTTATTTTTAATATCAACACCTGACCCACTTATCTTTTATTTTTTTCTATTGTTTTTTTCATGTGTAAAGCGTCTTTACGCAGATTTGGCCATAAATACTCATTTCTTGATTTCTCAAGAAGCCATTGGGACCAAAAAATCTTTTTGGTCTCAGTGGTTACAGCCTATTCCACGCTGACGAGCGTCAACAGCGCGAAACGCGTTCGTGGATGGCTTTTCTTGATTTTTCAAGAAATTGGGTTTTTAAGAGAGAAAATATCTTTATTTACGGGGCTGGAAAAAACATACAGCAAAAATATCACGGAGCAAGCTAAATAAACGTTTAGTTTATTTTTGCTCCACTAGATGGCGCTCTGCCATCTAAAAAGCACATGTGCTCGTGGTCAGGAGATGCCTTCTTTATTTTTAATTCTTAAATATATATTTTATTTTATACAAATAAGATTAAATTGTTTAAATCGAAATATATACCTCTTGCCAATGTCAAAT
The DNA here is from genome assembly GCA_030710605.1 of Cordylochernes scorpioides. Classification (NCBI taxonomy): domain Eukaryota; kingdom Metazoa; phylum Arthropoda; class Arachnida; order Pseudoscorpiones; family Chernetidae; genus Cordylochernes; species Cordylochernes scorpioides. The sequence continues at coordinate 35,889,411 of CP092864.1, forward strand.
CAATTTCCATTTATATTTCCTAATTTTTTCTATGTGACAATTTCATATATTAAGGATCCAAAGATTATCACAGCTTTTTAAATAAATAGTTCAATAAAATATCGCGCAAGAAGGCACGAGAGCATCTTGTAGAAGGTCATCAACTTAGCTATGGGCATTCTTAAGCACAGAGTAATCGGGTAGTTCTTGCAATGGACAGTAATACAATTTTAGAGAAATTATTCCTTATTAGAAATACAACTTAAGTCTTCTCCACGTCACTCTTCTCCAAGATTTCGAACTTCTACACCTTGCCAGTTCTGGACATGAAATTCTGCTTTCTATGTGTATCCTTACCACTTACACATAAAATACACCTAAAATACCACATCTAGCTATATTTTATTCATCAAGATAAGCAACAGGTTTCAAAGTAGGATTCAAACTGAGTAAGAACCAAATGGACGAAGAAATGTAGCAAAAATATGTTCCAATTGGATTCAGGTCAAAATCTCGACAGCCGAAATTCCGACAACCCAAAATCCAACAGACCCAAATCTCGACAAGCCAAAATCTCTACAGGGTCGAAATCCCGACAGTCAGAAAATTTCGACAAACAAAATCCATTATAAAAGGGACGTATATTATATTTTCATTAAAAGAGCGGCGATCCCCCCCCCCCCCCCCCCCCCCCACAAATCAAAGTAAATTCAAAATATAATCTAAATGAATTGTAATACCCAAATGAAAAAATTACAAATTTTACAGAGAAAGAAAGAGAAGAAGAAATATAGAGGTCAAATATTGAGAAAACGTATAAGGGACACATTTAATAATATATCGTTTATAATAAACGCCTTAATGTTCATATGTATGAGGTTTTTTGTTCGTTTTAGAGCCGTGCTCTGATTGGCTGTTCACTGTCATATGAACTCGAGATACCTGTCGGCGTTGAGTTCATTAGCCAATCAACGTGTGCTGTTTCTTTAGATCACACAGAAGCATTGGCCTTCGATAATCTATATTAAATATAACAGAGCGGGTTCGATTCTCTAGGAAGTTTTATTTAATTCCTTTTGGTAATCTAAAAAAGGTGGCCCATATTGTTCTAAGTATAAATATCTATTGACTTCAATATAATATATTTTTTTGTGAGTTGTTGGTGTAAAATAGATTTTAATCCCCTTGGGGGTATGAACCCAACCCCATCAGAATTAATCAATGTATTTAACATTTAATCAAATATACACTCATGTACAAAACTTAAGGAAGTGGTAAGTCTTTGAGGTCGCTGGTCGTTTTTTTTTAAGGAAACAGAGACAAATTTGTTCACACTTGGTTATCTCGTGTGTCTTTAATAAAGATTAGTGTGTATCAAATATCTTTCAGAGTTATTGTCCAAAAATTGTTTAAAAATGTGACATCTGGTTCCCCTTTCACAAGAACCAAGACGACGTGTGTGGTAGACAAGGAAGTACTACTGGTCTAGGGGGACCGTGGGATTAAGAAGGGGGTCAGATGATGAAGAGACAGGAGTGGGTGAATAAACAGTCTAGTGACATCGGCGGTGTGAGAGGAAGCGGCAAATTGTCTCAGGGAGTGTGGCTGTGTGGATGATCCTGGAAGAAGGTGTCAGAGAAGCTTGCCCGACCTGGACAGGAGCTGGCTGTTGGCGAGGAAGATCCTTCTGGTGGCGGACGTAGGAGGCAAGTGTATCTGATCCTTAAATCTACTAACAGCTACTGGTATTTATTTATGCTTATGAGGTGATACAGCAGCGTATTTACAATTAGAGAGGAGACAAAATGAATTAAATCTAGAAAAAACTGGTGATAAAGTACGTCGCGCTAAGCTGTATCTACATAGAACCCCCATCGTTATTTAGAAGCCTTGTACGCAAACAACGACAGCTGAAAAGCGTCGTAACAGTATTATATGAAACTACCCATAAAACATAAATACTACTAAGAATAATGAATCTTCGGTTCGTCCAACTGCTACTGATATCTCAGATGGTGTCTAATAAATTGTTCAATCAGATCAGATAAATTCCATTTTTGTGCTAGAAAAAGTGATCCTTTTGGGAGATGGTGCTCATTAGATGGGCTGTTGTTAGTGTTGTCCCAACTTGTACGAGTAATGCAACTCACGTTCAACCTATACTGGCTTACGATTGGTTATGGAGATTGTCATCTAGCAAAACACAGTAAGGTTTAGTAACATCTCTACCAGCTGGGCCGTTCAAGTAGTGATTGATTGAGTCAATCGTAATGGGAATGGAAGCCACTTTTTGCATTATACCACGGCTTGGCTGATATTTTCAAGAATCCAAAATCGTTAGTGAATGCTGCAACAAATCTGGATTTCTATAAAAAATAAAGGTCACCACAATCTTCAAAATAGAAGCTAAAATGATGCATCATCAATCGACCATCTGTACTAACTAGTACAAAGCCACAACACCCATCGAGAGACAAACGTTTAAAGTTAATGCTCTTGTAAATCCAGTGCGGACTTTGACTTCAAAAATTAAGTCAAACTGCTTCTATATATCTAGACATACTATTTCAGCCCTCACATTCCTTCACCAAATTATGAATACCATAGCCTATACAATAGAACCTCCCATGGAAGACAGCCTGATAGCATGAATAAGCTTTGTCTCTGAGCTGGTCTCTTAGTGGAGATTGGATTAGTTAGACCGAGTTAATTTTTATTCTAGAAGGTGTGCTCTTAGGCGATTTATCGCACTGCACGGCTTATTCTTAATTAAGTAAAAAATATATAATTTAAGGTAATTTTTACTAACGCGCATCAAACAAAAATGATCAGAAATAAGTAGGTGTGTTACAGACAATTTAAATCCGCATTCAGTGAAGTTTCACCAAGACCAGTAGATGATGGCGGAACTAGGGACGGAGGTGAACATCACCCTGGGAGACATACATATCAGCCAGAAGGACGTTCCAGTCAGACTGGGAGCGAATAGCATGGAGCAGGTGTCTGGGCGTCACCTTCCGCCGATTATCTTGCCGGCAGACATCTTGTCCCAGATGGAGCAAACCTGCAATCAGATTTTCCAGTACGGCGGCCATAAACACGGGAGCCTCGTTGCTGAACTTCATGGCGTTCTCTCCCTCCTTCAGCCGTCGGCGTACAAGACCTACGGGGAGCTTCAGCCCAGCTCGGCTGGACCGCAAAATCTTCGTGGAATCTGAACTGTCTTGCTTAGTCCTGGTCATCTTGGAATCGTTGTCCTTCAAGACTGGTGACAGTGTCTATCTGGAGAGAGATAAGCTGTCTGTTGGAATCTGATAGGACAAGTCGTTGGCCGGCAATAGCTTACAATGAGAAACCACGGAGATCTATATCTGGCAAGGAACATATCTTCGTTTGTTGTTGTTTTTATACCATGTACACATAAAATGGCTATGAATATTATGGTGACTAAAGGTTTGAGACTGCTTATAATGTAAGTAAAGATACTGTACTGAATAAATTCAATTCGACCTATTAGCTTCGACTCTCGTATATCACTTCCATATTGTCACGCTATTACTGTGGACAGTAGCCAAAGATGGGAAGTCCTCGCATACCTGAAGCCACATAGTCCTCTACATTATATAAACACAAAAATAAAGAACACTATTGCAGTTTCCACGTTTCATTTATTTTCTCCAATATAAGAGAAAGATTGGTAAGCCGACCCCAATCTATCATGACCGATTTCTGGAAAGAAAAGCTGATATATCATCATAGAATATTTAGATATAGGGTTAGCGTTTGAGAAAGGGCTCAAACGATTGATGCTTTAGCTATACTTATTGCCCCGAATATCTTGTTTTATACTTAGTCTTTCCATTGTAAATAGACAAAAGAATTGCTATAAATTATTAAATAAAAACAAACGATAGCAATGCGTCTCTTTATACATAAATTTTTTAATATGCTAGCTTTCGGATCTTATCGATCCTTCAACAGGCCAAGCTGTAAATTGAGAGAAAGAATATATATATAAATGTAAATTATTATTTATATACACCAACGGAGATAGAGAATGCTAGCTTTCGGATCTTATCGATCCTTCAACAGGCCAAGCTGTAAATTGAGAGAAAGAATATATATATAAATGTAAATTATTATTTATATACACCAACGGAGATAGAGATTCTCTATCTTCGTTGGTGTATATAAATAATAATTTACATTTATATATATATTCTTTCTCTCAATTTACAGCTTGGCCTGTTGAAGGATCGATAAGATCCGAAAGCTAGCATATTAAAAATTTTATGTATAAAGAGACGCATTGCTATCGTTTGTTTTTATTTAATACTTAGTCTTTGGCGTCTTATAGTGTTGCCTCGTACCGCTTCTCAGATCTCACTGATACTAACTGCGTCAGTCAATCTGCGTAAAGCATTCTCGAGACCACTTCGTTTTGTTCATTATTGTGAATGAACACACGATCAAGGTTCCTCAAAATTAAAAATTTTAAAGATATGCATTATAGAAAATATATACGTGTAAGAAGATGCGTTTTAAATATATGCTAACAAATATTTATTTAAAAACCACACAACAACAAGAGATAATTCACATCACACACATTACAAATTATATAAAACAAATACGAATAGAAATTTGAAAAATGTGGGCAACAAGTTTGGCGAAGAATTCAGTATCCTCCTCTGCCTCTAAAGGAATAAGTTGCAGGCGAATTGTAGGGAGAGCTTCGGAAGTTGCCGCGATAACTAGATGTCCTAGTAGGACCTCCAGACCATTCATTGTCACCATAGTAAGGCCTTGAGAATTCTTCTTTGATAGGCGTAGGGCGGTTAGCATAGGGCATGTCATAGTAGGAGGCAGTCTTACGAGTATCAACCTTCGGTTGAGCTTTTTTGACATCATGCATGAAGCCCTTAATGTTATGATGCCGCATTAAAACTGCCTTATCCACAGGATCATGATTGTCAAATGTTACGAAAGCAATACCTTTTCTTTTCTTCGTGTGGAAATCCAAAACAATGTAGATGTCGGTAATTGTCCCGAAGTTGCAGAAATAGTCTTTCAGATCTTGTTCCTCAACTTCCGCGTTCAGACCTCCAATAAACAGTTTGTTTGTTAGAAGTCGGGAATCAGGATCTCTTTTAGGCATTGCACGACGTGTTTCAAGTTTCCGTCCGTCTAGATGATGTGGTCGTTCTGCTTGTACGGCGTCCACTCCGGCCATCTCGGCGAACGTAAGGAAGGCGAAACCTCGAGAACGTCCTGTTGATGGTTCTTTCACCAATTCGCAACTTAAAAGTTCGCCAAACTTCTCGAAGTATTCTCGTACACCTTCTTCAGTAGTGTCGTAATTCAGTCCTCCCACGAAGAGCTTGCCAATATGGTCGGAAAATGGATTCTCGTTAATATCCATGGTCTCCATTTGGAATGCTTCACACGGAGTGCTTCAACGTTTTAACAAAGTCGCGCGGTGCGTGAGCTCGGCCAACTCTTGCTTACACATCACGCCTTCTCCCTTCAAATTTAAAAAGGAAAAATCTTTGTTTTAAAACTCTCTCTAAAGCATTTAATACTATTTTCAAAAAATAAATATTGGCGTGATAAATAATTTACATTTTAAAATAGAGATGGCGCGCTAATTTATACCTCATAGTTTTATATATTGTATAAATTTGAAGGGAGAGGAAGCATTTTTATTTACCTTACTCTATATTGTCTAACTATGGATAAAACAATAGCTCGCCATATCTATATATATGAAATAAGGTGTGTGTATATATATTATATCAATATTGAGCTTTTTTTCCGTTTGGAATTCCAACATATTTCCGCTCCAATTTTTATAATACCTAGTTTTTAACGAACCATGGAAATTTCAAGGGATTTTTATCAAAAATTGGCGCGATTGAAGACTCTAGCTGTCATTGTGGCAGCGAATTCCAGGACTCGAGACACCTACTGCTGGAATGCCCACTCTTCTTCACGGCTAGACAACAGACAATAAATAACGTAGTAGATCTATATCAATTTGTAAATAGCAGAGAGAATTATCATAAGTTTAACTATTTTTGTAAATATATTTTGGGGACATCCCATTGAAGCGCCTCCAAAGTCTCCTTGACAACTTTTGCAACATGTGGCCGAGCGTTGTCGTGCTGATAGATCACCTTGTCATGTCTTCTGGCATATAGTGGGCGTTTAATCTTCAGGTTCCTAATATATATTATTGTTTCTCTTTTTATTTCGATTACTTTTTTTGTATAATATGTATATAACTGTTTCTGTTAAAAAAAAATGTAAATCGACGCAATTATCCCTAGCCGGGATATCGCGTTTGTGTGTTGAAATAAATAAAAAATAAAAAGATTTCTGTTGATTTTTGATTATCAGAGTCATATAGAATTATCACTTGATTATTTTGAGAAAAGAAAATATTTTTGAGCATTTGCTTGATCCCGGAATCCATGAGCATGTGACACTTTTCTGCAGTCTTGGTAATAATTAAATAATATTAATAAAACTAGTAACCAAAAATAGCTTTAATGGGCTTATGGAATATATCACATATAATAAAGCGTCTGTTCGTTGAAGCCGAATAGGATTGGTCCATTCTGTGTGACGTGTTCAAACCTGATTGGCTTGCCCCCCCACTTAAGTGACGTGGCCGGCTGTAGGTCTGTTTGGTTTTTGTTTTCTTCCTTTATTTTATTCTATTCTGACCTTATTAGTCATTTTTTGCTTTCGGCAATTTATTCGGTGAATATTTGAGGAATAATATTTTTTAAATAATTTTATTTTTTTATTAGGAGTACAAATAAGTTTTGAGGGATTTTTTTTTTATAAATTCGAAGCTTTATTCAGAGAAATCAATACAATATATTTCATTCAAAGTATTGTCCATCTTTAGCTACGACCTTTTCTCATCTTTCAGGCAGCATACGGATTCCGTGTCGAAAAAAATCCTCGTCTTTTGAGGCGATCCAAACATTGACCCAATTTTTCGCCTCTTCGTAAGAAGTGAAGTGCTGCTCGGCCAGGCCATGTGTCATCGAACGGAGCATGTGGTAGTCTGAAGGAGCAATGTCTGGTGAATACAGCGGGTGGGGTAGGACATCCCATTGAAGCGCCTCCAAAGTCTCCTTGACAACTTTTGCAACATGTGGCCGAGCGTTGTCGTGCTGATAGATCACCTTGTCATGTCTTCTGGCATATAGTGGGCGTTTAATCTTCAATGCTCGGCTTAATCGCATCAATTGTTGTTGGTAACGTTCTCCAGTGATGGTTTCGTTAGGCTGAAGTAGCTCATAGTAGATCACTCCGAGCTGATCCCACCAGATGCACAGCATTAGCTTCTTGCCATGAATATTCGGTTTGGCCGTTGAAGTTGATGCATGACCGGGCTTAACCCACGATTTTCTGCGCTTTGGGTTGTCGTAGTGAATCCACTTTTCGTCCCCCGTCACGATTCGATGCAAAAAACCCTTCCGATTTTGTCTTTTGAGCAGTAGTTCGCACGTGCAAATATGGCGCTCGATGTTTCCTGGCTTGAGTTCATATGAAACCCAATTTCCTTGTTTTTGCACCATACCCATGACCTTGAGACGGTTCGAAATCGCTTGTTGAGTCACTCCCAAGGTTTCAGCGAGCTCCTCTTGAGTTTGGCTTGAATCTTCGTCCAATAAAGCCTCCAACTCAGCGTCTTCGAACTTTATTGGCCTCCCTCCGCGTTCTTTGTCTCTGGTGTCAAAATCGCCACTTTTGAAACGCCGAAACCAGTACTCACATGATTTTATTGATAGAGCATGTTTAGCATATGCCTCACACAGCAATCGATGCCCATCAGTTGCACTTTTCTTCAAATTAAAACAAAAAAGCAGCGCTTCCCGCAAATTGTGTTTTGTTGGCAAAAAGGTTGACATGGTTAGAGCACCAAAAAAAAAAAGTTCCTTACACTTGAGTGAAAAGACTTCTTCTAATTTTTTTGGGGAAATGATGAAGCCTTAACATGAAACCTTACAAGGTCCGATGCTATTTATATAATATTTGTTGTGGCTTCTTTTGCAAATCCCTCAAAACTTATTTGTACTCCCAATAATTTAGCTTGATTATTTTATTTAAAGCTTGGAAATGGCGAGCTAACAAATTATCTTGGCTTAGACTCCGATACATTTGAAATACCATCTGAAATGGTTTGCAATGGCGATTTAGTCAAAGAAATTTATGGAGACAAATTGCTTCCTTCTGACTTTGAACAGTATACCGATAAGGCTATACTTTGTCCCAGAAATGTGGATGTTGATGATATCAACAACCGAGTTTTAGATATCCTTGAAGGTGACTCCATAACATATTTCAGCTCAGACTCAATAGATGATGCGACACCTGAAGATAATGAGAGCTATCCACCGGAATTTCTCAACAGCCTTAACCCTTCGGGAATGCCACTTCATAAGCTGAAGCTAAAAGTTGGAGCAATCATAATGCTTCTTCGAAACTTAAACACAAAGCGAGGTCTTTGTAACGGGACGAGATTAGTAGTAACTAAATTGTTACCTAATTTAATTATTGCAAAAGTTCGGACTGGCACTGTAGTAGATCAATCTGTATTTATTCCGAGAGTTTACTTGGCCCCAATACATTCTGAGATTCCTTTCATTCTCAGAAGGGGACAGTTCCCTGTAAAATTAGCCTTCGCTATGACAATAAATAAATCACAAGGCCAAACCCTTGAAATGGTTGGCATCTATTTACCTGAACCAGTTTTTAGCCATGGTCAGTTATAGGTTGCTTTTTCTAGGGTGAAAAGCTCTAAGTGTGTTAAAATAAAAATAATCAACGGAAGCAAGCAAGGAAGGCTTCTTGAAAATAGTTCAGCTTGCTTCACCAAAAATGTTGTTTACAAAGAAATTTATTCATTGTAAGTTCACCTCTTTTAAAGTAAAAATGTTAATTAAAAAAAATATCAATAAAATGACTCGAAAGGTAAAATGTTGCAACGCTCGGAAGGGGATCGATCCCTGACGGACCATGAACGTTATTTTACCTCGAACGCTTCCGATTACATATTATTAAGTATCAAAAAGGAATGTGAGAAATAAAATTAGGAATCCACCTGCTCTAGCCGATCCCGTCCTTGGACGGGCTTTTCTACTAGTAAAACATAATTTGATAAAAGCACTGCCTGGCTTAAGGCGTAAGAATAAAAAAAATAAAATACTTATATACATACGGTTTGAGCCGGCCATCGGGAAAGAGAAAATATCTTTATTTACGGGGCTGCTAACCAAAATAAATGATTTTTGAGCCCCAATGGCCGCGTAAAGCGGAAAATATAAAACCACTATGACCAGGGTGGAGAGGCTAAGGAGGACAGGATCACCGTCAGGGAAGAGGCAGTTAGGCCGGATTGGGTCCGCGGAGGTCAGGAGGCAGGAAGAAGGCGGGAGGACTAGAACTTTGCAGCTCCAGCTCTGGCAGTTGGGCAAGACATTGATCTTGCCTCGTGGTCGGCAGATAGGCCCTTGGCTGAGCAGTTGGCGCACTTGGTCGTGCGCGGGTTGGCAAGAGTTGGACAGCTTCGGCCTTGGTGGTCACCAGAAGCGCAGTGGAAGCAGGTGGGCCATCGGGAAACAACAACAATGAGTTTTTATAGGGGAAGCGTGAGCTCTGGCGGTCGATTTAGCAGAGTATTTGAATCTTTGAAATATAATTAAAAATATATATATTTTTTAATATAACATATATATACTAGAAATCTTCCAAAGAGTTTTTGGTCCTTTCTAGACTTTCTAGAAAAAGCAAACAATCTCAGTGTCAAAGGTCACATGGGTGGACATTGATACACTCAATGTCTTCATAGAGTTCTTGGTCCTCTCTAGACCAGCTCCTATCTAAAATCCAAACAAACTCAGTAACAATTGGCACATAGGTGTGTATATATATACTCAATGTCTTCATAGAGTTCTTGGCCCTCTCTAGACCAGCTCCTATCTAAATCCAAACAATCTCAGTAACAATGGTCACATAGGTGTGTATATATATACTCAATGTCTTCATAGAGTTCTTGGCCCTCTCTAGACCAGCTCCTATCTAAATCCAAACAATCTCAGTAACAATGGTCACATAGGTGTGTATATATATACTCAATGTCTTCATAGAGTTCTTGGCCCTCTCTAAACCAGCTCTTATATAAATCCAAACAATCTCAGTAACAATGGTCACATAGGTGTGTATATATACTCAATGTCTTCATAGAGTTCTTGGCCCTCTCTAGACTAGATCCTATCTAAATCCAAACAATCTCAGTAACAATGGTCACATAGGTGTGTATATATATACTCAATGTCTTCATAGAGTTCTCGGCCCTCCCTAGACCAGCTCCTATCTAAATCCAAACAATCTCAGTAACAATGGTCACATAGGTGTGTATATATATATATATATACTCAATGTCTTCATAGAGTTCTTGGCCCTCTCTAGACCAGCTCCTATCTAACTTCAAACAATCTCAGGTACAATGGTCACATAGGTGTGTATATATATACTCAATGTCTTCATAGAGTTCTTGGCCCTCTCTAAACCAGCTCTTATATAAATCCAAACAATCTCAGTAACAATGATCACATAGGTGTGTATATATATACTCAATGTCTTCATAGAGTTCTTGGCCCTCTCTAGTCCAGCTCTTATCTAAATCCAAGCAATCTCAGTAACATTGGTCACATAGGTGTGTATATATATACACAATGTCTTCATAGAGTTCTTGGTCCTCTTTAGACCAGCTCCTATCTAAAATCCAAACAAACTCAGTAACAATGGTCACATAGGTGTGTATATATATACTCAATGTCTTCATAGAGTTCTTGGCCCTCTCTAGACCAGCTCCTATCTAAATCCAAACAATCTCAGTAACAATGGTCACATAGGTGTGTATATATATACTCAATGTCTTCATAGAGTTCTTGTCCCTCTCTAGACCAGCTCTTATCTAAATCCAAACAATCTCAGTAACAATGGTCACATAGGTGTGTATATATATATATACTCAATGTCTTCATAGAGTTCTTGGCCAGCTCCTATCTAAAATCCAAACAAACTCAGTAACAATGGGCACATAGGTGTGCATATATATACTCAATGTATTCATATAGTTCTTGGCCCTCTCTAGACCAGCTCCTATCTAAATCCAAACAATCTCAGTAACATTGGTCACATAGGTGTGTATATATATACTCAATGTCTTCATAGAGTTCTTGGCCCTCTCTAGACCAGCTCCTATCTAAAATCCAAACAATCTCAGCAACAATGATCACATAGGTGTATATATATATACTCAATGTATTCATAGAGTTCTTGGCCCTCTCTAGACCAGCTCCTATCTAAATCCAAACAATCTCAGCAACAATGATCACATAGGTGTGTATATTCACTCGACGCCCCCTGTAAGTTCTTGGTCCTCTATAGAAACTTTCAAGCCAAACCGAACCATAGCAGATTCAAAGAATGTTTATTGGAGAGAGATATAAGAAGTTAACAAGTTTTGATGGGCACGCAGCGGTTCTTGATGCAGATCAGGCCTGGGGCGCACAGAGAGGTGATCCCCGGACCCATGCCCTCCCTGGGGCACGGCTCACCCTCCCCTGCACACGTCAGGTCACAGAGACTCTTCCAACTAGCCTTTCCCAATGGGAATAAATACATAATTGATTTCTTTTTATCTATAAATTTTTAACTCGAAAAATTACTAAATAATTATTGTGAAAAATTACAAAAATTGCTTTTATTAAAGAAAAATAGCAGTTCCCTTTCAGAATCATTTTAAAATATGGTAATAATTCACAGAGATAACACACTATAACTAAATTGGGAAATGTCATAGCTCTGGAGCACGCCTTCACCCCCCCTAACATGTTTAGAAAACACATTTTGTTAAAATTGAATGTATGCAAAGATCACCTTGTGTGAGTTTCGCATTAATCGCATAATGTAAAATCTCATCTAGCGCAAAAAAAAAAAAAAAAAAAACCGGAATAAATCAACAATAATATTTGGGAAAAGCGAAAATGAGAGAAAATATTACCAAAATTTGCAAAGAACCTGATGATTTATAATATGCTTAGCATTTTCTTCAGTGCTAAGTGAGCAACACTAAATTGGTTTCTACTCATCTGTGTAATTTGAATGTTTTAGTGACGGCTTCATTAGGTTGTGCTAACCTAAAGATAAATTAACTAAAGTCAAAACTGCCAACAATCAGCAACGTGGGGAGATATGTTTTACCACCAAAGCTTTAACCTTAGTGAAAACAATTTCAAATCATTTCAAATTTGATTTTAGAAAGGTAGGAGACACTTGTATACTCCGTTTAAAAACTTGCATAATTGCATTCAACAATTCTCCTTTACTAAATTCAGTTCAATACGAAATATTGTATGTAAGGCAAAAATGAGTGTTTAAGAGAGGAGGTTGAAGGCTTTAAAAAAGGAGAGGGTCTATTTAAATTGAGCAGTAAAAGAATAGTGTTACAGTGATAATTAGATAAAATGTACAGAAGGAACAGTATCTCGATTAGGGGAGACCACTAACCCAGGATAGGGACACAGGAAGGACAGCAGCCTCCAAAAGTGTTGTTGGGGAGCACGACGCTGCCTTTCTCACAGCATGGGAGCTGCGGGCATTTGATGCCCTCACATTGGCCATCTGCCAAACCTGCCATTGCCGCTGCCGCCACAAGAGCCACCTGCACCGACACCTCGATGGTACAATGCTTGTGGAGACAATATAAGTCATTTGTGAGTGAGTATACTAGGAACAACCTATGTACAATTCTTGATAACAAATTAGGATAATCTGTAGATATACTTAAGTCTAGCCATAAATATTGTTACAAAACCAAATCAGTGATAAAAATTTTAATTTGACCGCGTGAAGTATTCAAAATACAGTAGTTGTTATTTGAATATCTTGTGCACACGTGTTTAGAAAAAAAATCGGAATGTATTTGTTTTTTGATAATGGATTGGGGTGTTAAAGGAAACCGTATAGCTGTAATAGCCTTACACAAGGTAGGCCAAAGTCCTTCATCCATTTTTAAACTTTTACAAAATTTAAATATTACGCGTCAATTTGTTTATCGAACCATTGAAAGGTTCAACAAGGCTGGCACTATTAATGACCTTGAAAGATCTGGTCGACCGCGCGTGCAACGAACGCAAGCAGCTATAAGAAAGAATTCGTCGAAATTCACGCCGCAAACAAAAGATCTTAGCAAAGCAGATGAATTTAGCTCCAAGAACCGTTTCCAGGATAATCAACGAAGACCTTGAACTGAGAGCTTTCAAACGACGCACAGGTCATTTGATAACCCCTGCTCTTAGAGATATTATAAGGGTTAGATCAAAAGTGTTGTTGGCGCGGCATGATGGTCGGTGGCATGAGAGAATCCTTTTCACAGACGAGAAAATTTCACTGTCGAGGAAAATATTAATCGTCAGAATGATAGGATATATGCTCGTAGCTCTCTAGAAGCTTCTTTGAAAGTCATAAGATTTGAAAAAAGTCACCATCATTCTTCTGTCTTGGTTTGGTGGGGAGTTAGCTACCAAGGTGTAACAGATCTCCACTTCTGTGCCAAAATGGTAAAAACTGCAGCTAAAAACTACCAAGAAGATATTTTGGAACAAATAGTAAAGCCTCTGACTACAAAAATGTTTAATGGAGAACATTGGATATTTCAACAAGATTCAGCTCCTGCTCACAAAGCTAAGTCAACTCAACAATGGTTGGAGACGAGAATGATTTGGTGTTCATAAAGGCCAATGAATGCCCCTCTGGAAGCCCTGATTTAAACCCCTTGATTACAGTTTGTGGGCATATTTAGAGGAGAAGGTGTGTTCTAAAAGATATCATAATTTGGAACAATTGAAATCAGCATTGGTGAGAGCAATGAAAGAAATACCCTTAGAAAAGGTGCGTGCCGCCATAGATCAGTGGCCCGAACGTTTGAGATCCTGTGTCAAAAATAAGGGAGGACATTTTGAATGATTGTATATATTTAAAATCTATGTCCTATTGGCTAATAGAATATGTATTTATATATATTCCATTAGTTTTTGTTCTTAATCATTTAATTTATAAAATTGTTTGTAACAGAATTTATGGCTAGACTGTGTATACTTGTCACACATAAAATATACATATATAAATGGTCACATAGGTCTAATATATACACTCGACCGCTCCAGTGAGTTATTGGCCTTCTCTAGACCATCTCCTATCTAAATCCAAACAATATCAGTAACAATGGTCACATAGGTGTGTATATATATTCGAAATCTCCAGTGAATTCTTGGCCATCTCTAGACCAGCTCCTATCTAAAAAAATCCAAACAATTTCAGTAACAATGTTCACATAGGTGTGTATATATACACTATATGTCTTCATAGAGTTCTTGGCCCTCTCTAGACCAGCTCCTATCTAAATCCAAACAATTTCAGTAACAATGGTCACATAGGTGTGTATATATACACTATATGTCTTCATAGAGTTCTTGGCCCTCTCTAGACCAGCTCCTATCTAAATCCAAACAATTTCAGTAACAATGTTCACATAGGTGTGTGTATGTCATAATTTGTACATACTGGATGCAAACCCGACCCAATATGTATGCAATGTATGTTTTAAAAGATTTAATAAAAACAAGGCTTAAAGAAATCTGGGAAAAAGGCCTACAAGAGGACGATCATTAGCAGGGTTTATTATCCCGGAACTCATAAAAATTGAGTTCAAGAACCTAGCACTTCCTGGTCAGGTTAAAACAAGTCCAAAAGACAAAGAATTAGCAAAGACCAATCAGATAGCAGCTCATTAGCCACGAGCCTATAGCGAGATTACACGTCACGAACGGTCAGCCAACGAAAAACAACAGGAGCTTTCGTCTTAAATCGGCAACGGGGTATAGTCAGTTGGGAGCTGGACAGCACGGAGTTAGGAGCTCGGCACCATCGCAACCAGTTAGCCATAGGAATCAGCTTGGAGCAAAAACCCATCTCCCCTCCTCAGATAAGTTAATTCTCAATCATGCAATAGAAAGTATAGTCAACTTCGCTCAATTCCTCAACTCCTTCTCCCCCTAGATTACTCGCCTTTTTTCAACCCAACCAACATTGTGTTTTCTCGTTATTTTCCCCTGTATGCAGAACTTTCCACTCAAACGACTGCGCTCAAATCAAACTCATCAATTATCAACCAACATCAAAAGATTTCGCAACGATAATACGATATGTATATATATACTCAACGGATCCTGAGAGTTCCTGACCCTCTATAGAAACTTTCAAGCAAAACCAAACAATAGCAGATGCAATGAATGTTTATTGAAGACAGATATAAGAATTTAACAAGTTTCAATAGGTACCAAACCTCTCATATGAGCATTTTAAAAGTTTTCAACTGTAACGACAATTTTATAGGGTATTTTTATAAATTGAATTATCGAACAATCGTACTAAAAATATTAGAGGATATTAAGGCTTTGTTTTTTACCTATATCAAGTACATTCATGAACAAAACTTAAAAAAGTTGTACCTTTTAGCATGTATATCACAATTCAGACAATAACTTTGAAAGATTTTTGATACTCAGTGATCTTTGTTGAAGACACGAGATGCCCAAGTGTGAATAAAATTGCCTCTCTCTCTCTTCTTCTTCAAAAAAGACTGGCGACATAAAATCCTTTCAACTTTCTTAAGTTTTGTTCATGAGTGTATATGTGGTTGTATTTTGTATTATAGTTGTATTCATGTTCATTGTAGTAAGTGTTTTGAGGCTGTCTTTGACTGTAAATTGCACCACATATCCAAACATGAAAGCAGTTAGACTTTTGCACTTCTAGGGTATTATATATCCCTTACAATAAAATATAAGGGTAAAAATATTGTAGAGCTTATATGTCTATCGTAGTAGGGTGAATAAATCCTATCTCTGAACAATTATCTACAGTAAATATGTTTATTGAAATCATATACTCGAACAATAATATGGCTTTCTAATGAGAATATTCGTGACATATTTGCATAAAATTAATTCTCGATACATATATTTATATTTAATAATTTATTAGATCAAAATATAATTTATTTTACCAATATTTCAGTTGACTTAACGCCAACCTTCATCAAGGTATCATAAAATATTAATATACATATCACATATATATTATATACATATCATTTCATCCAAATCTTATGTACATAATGTCTTTAGATATCTTAACTATCCTTCCAAATTACCAGTATATAGAGGGAACAATCCAGTATACAATAGAACGGTCTGGAAGAATAAACTGTCGAAACCTCTATGATTGTTGACCACTGATAACCCGTGCCCTCCTTTCACAGCAAGAGAAAAAGAATATATACTCAAAAATAAAGATCAGTTTAACCCTGAACAAAAAAAGTACTAACTACAATAAGAGTGCGAGTAGAAAGTACTCACCACGAAGAACATTTCTATTTTCTCTATTGATCCAAAGCTAGGAACTAAGTGTTTATATATTCCCATGTGCCAGTCCGTGTTAACATGGTTATCACGCAGTCACCATATGGCATCAATTTATTTTCCCGGTTGTTGAAATAGCTCTTGCCTATACCATGTGTCAGCTCTCCATTAATAATTTCTTTTATTTTTCTATTTAATTTTCCTATTTTCTCTTGAATAGGAATGATCCATGTTTACAAAATAGTACTTCTACCTTTTAAGATGCATTCATATAATGTATTTCTCGCATCTTTCTCTGCAGACTTAGATGAATATGCGGCAATACCAGTTTTGGAAAAATTTGACTGAAAACCAACCTGTATACCATGTTTTGGAGATATGACTATCATCAATACAGATATGCGACTTCAATGTTAAAGAGGGTCATAGTCTAAAATCATTGTATGCAGGTTGACCTTTTGTTGTATTCGCCAAAGCTGGTATTGTGGCTTACCGATCTGAGTCTACATGCTTTACGCAGAGAAGATCGAGTTCTACATTATTTTAATGAATTGAAAAAGGGAGAGATGCCCCTTTCAATACAACAACAACAAAGAAAAAAAAAGAATAATTTTGTTTAAAACAATTATCAGGCCAGTTCTTACATATGGTTTAGAAATATGGTACAGGTTTATAAATAGTCGATACAAAGAAAAACTAAATTCTACTCAATATCAAATTCTTCTTTGGGTGAGTAGAGCCTACAAAACTACATCTTCCAACTGTGTCCATAGTCTTGCGAACATCCCCCTTCTCACAGATTATATTGAATCTAAAATTATTAAATATGATTTGGCTCATCTTTTTCAATAGAGGATCAAAATACTTATAAACCACATTCTCCAAGTATAATTGGATCATTTTTAAGTGCCAAAATAGATGAATTATTTCTAAAAACAAATGAAACATACCAAAGCTTTTTCCCGTTTGGAATTCCAACATATTTCCGCTCCAATTTTTATAATACCCAGTTTATAACGAACCATGGAAATTTTAATGGATTTTTATCAAAAATTGGCGCGATTGAAGACTCTAGCTGTCATTGTGGCAACGAATTCCAGGACTCGAGACACCTACTGCTGGAATGCCCACTCTTCTTCACCGCTAGACAACAGACAATAAATAATGTTGTAGATCTATATCAATTTGTAAATAGCAGAGAGAATTATCATAAGTTTAACTATTTTTGTAAATATATTCATGATTTTCTTTCAAACCTGAAAGGTTCAGGTTTCTAATATATATAAATATATATTTTTTCTCTTTTTATTTCGATTACTTTTTTTTTGTAAATATTTTATAACTGTTTCTGTTTAAAAAAATGTAAATCGACGCAATTATACCTAGCCGGGATATCGCGTTTGTGTGTTGAAATAAAAAAAAAATAACAACAACAAAAAGCCTTTATTTAGGGGGTCACTTACCCTATACAGGATTCACCAGAGGTATGCATAAGAACAAAGCAGTGAAACAAAGGAAATAACGATATATACAGAAGAGAAATAAAAAAAAAGAAAAAAAAAACAAGAAAGAGAAAGAGGGAAGCAAGAAAAACAACACAAAAAGAGTAGCAGTAAGAAAGTGAGGAGTGAGTGTCACTTGGCCTTCTTCTCAGATATGGACTTGTGGAAACCATAAAACGCCGTAGCAATATACTTATTCTGGGTCATATTGCCAATTATTGATGGAAGTGAAGCACAGAGTTGCCCCGTTTTGAGCATAAGGGTTCTTCTTTCTTCTTTCAGAGCAGAGCAATCAAAAATATAGTGAGTGATTTCATTTTTTAGTTTTGAATTACAGAAGGTACAAATCGGGTCCTCACCGCAGAGCATCTTGGTGTGGTTTTCTCTAAAAAAACTTGAAAGTATTCTAACTTGTGCGAGTAGTCTTACAACCGGGAAAGGAAAATCCCCTAAAAGGTATCCCTCCGTCATGAAAGATATGTGAATGTCTGTAGTGAGAGTATAGCTTAGATTTATCCATTCTTGTAAGGTCGTTTTGTATAGATTGGTCTGCCGCTGTTTTTAAGAGCCTTGTAATCGCGCTCCACAGCGTTTCAGGATCATCACAGGAAACAAGTGCAGGGGATCCATTATTGTTAAGCAGATTGGTGAGCTTTTTAATGAAACCGATGGGTGTGCCCGAAGCATTAGACAGTTCCCGTGTTCTATTAAAACATATACTCGGCAATCTGTCACTGCTCATATTCAACACTCGCAGCCAATACTTCTGCCCCTTTCAATAAACAAAAACCATTCTTCCGCAAATACACAATAAATAATTCTGTAAGCATCTCCCATGAACGATATATCTGATGAACAATCACCTCTTTGAGAGACCATTTTTGTAAGTTCAAAAATGACTTGACCAGATTTAATCCACAATCTCTCTCCGATGAGAAATCACATCCAGGTGGGAGCAGATGTATTATATTTTCAGGAAGTATTTATAATGAGATTAAATTTAATTATATAGATTTTCATAAGTAAAATAATATTCTGATAAACTTATTTATTATCAATAGAAATTTCTTGCTATCCTGGTAATTTTCATAAGCACCTTATTGTTATCACGAAAGAATATATATCAAATTCTAACTTTGTACAAAAATATGAATATATATTTAATTAATATATTACCATGTGTTTGTTGCAGTGAAAATGCTTTCCTTAAACGTTTTTAATACTTTGGACTCATTTTGATTATAATTTTAAATAGTTAATAAAAAAAACATATGTTCATTGTTAGGTTGATGTGAGAATGCTCTTGTTGTTGGTTTTCTTCATTCAGGTGGGACTGGTGAAGGAATAAGCACAGCTTCCAAAATTCCATATGAGAGATCTCTTGAATCCTTTTGTCTCTTTCTGTCTTATGTGTGTTTGGGGAAAATATTATTTCGAGAGTTATATACATCTAAAGATAGAGAGAGAGAAAAAAATTAAAGAATTAAGGCACGAATATTTCTTTTACACATAAAACAAACTTCTACTGTCCTTACTGCGATGAAAAAATATTGGTAGGGCGTTACTCATCAAGGGTGAACCCTCCCAGCAATTTCGCCAATTTAATCTACCAGACCTTTTATTTTATATCGGCCTGGTAGATTAAATTGACGAAATCGCTGGAAGGGTTCACCACTAATGAGCCAAGTCCTTCCAATATTTTTTCATCTCAGTAAGGACAGTAGAAGTTTGTTTTGTGTGTAAAAGAAATATGTGTGCCTTAATTCTTTCATTTTCTACATATAGATGTGTGGGGCGTTATTTCTTTATATTAATATCTAGAGATGTTTATAATTTATTTATTTAATCACCCACACACAAAGAAATATTGAATGGCCAATAATATTTTTTTCGGAAGTTCAATTGCGGATCAATACAAATCATGAGCTCATCATGGCTGCAGTGGATCCTCTAAATATAACTTTTATGGATGGTTTTGAGTATTTTAAAAAATAATAGATTTGCCGTGCCAAATACTTGGATAACCATAACTTCTACTAGAGTTATTAATAATATTCAAACAATCCTGGCATAAATGATAAACCAATATTTAAACTCTACAGATCATCCAATAGAAGTATATGGCATGGTAGTGAAAGATGTGTAATGACAGTTCAAAAGTAATTTTTGACCAAGTATGATCATATGTGAAAGAGCGTTGTAGTAAAAACTATATATATATATTATGGAAGATATAAATATAACAATTTTAAAGTGAGAATAATATTTTTACAGACTATAGAGAAAGATTATCAAATATATATTTATTTGTGTTTATTTTCTTTCTCATAATTATTTATTATAAAATAAATAAAGCTTCCAGGGCTAAGTTTCTTGTGCAACCATTTATTTTCAAGCTTTCAGACTTGTCAGTACTTTAACAGGATTATCACGTTGAAGGACTGACAAGTCTGAAAGCTTGAAAATAAAAGGTTTGCACACGAAACTTAGCCCTGGAAGCTTTATTTATTTTAAAATATTATAAATCAGGGAAGAACGTTTATTTATATATATAATTTACAGTATCCATAAAACTCATCATGCATAGTTCCTGTACCTAACAGCCCACATGTTCTTATTTTCAAAACACCTTCAAGTTATCACCACCCTCTCAAATACTGATCGGGATCAACATTGTTCAACTTCGATGATGGGAAGAGTGTTTTCAATAGCAACTTTCATGTTATAGGGAAATATATGCAGCTCCACAATAAATACTAATAATAATTTAACGTAGCAATAATTCAGTGATAAATCTGAGCGGATACATTTATTTTCTTATGAAAGACACAATTACATTTATATTTATAGTGACAAACAACGAGCAGCTGCGATGTCACCAAATATAGAAAGCGGCATGTCACCCATCAATTCTACACCTTCGCTGACAACCCCTGTAATATACTGCAGTGACACTCAGCGACAATAGACTACAGTCTTTCTTCTTCTTCTTCTTTCTTATCTACACTCAATCATATTAGGGTATCAAGTTGTGATTCTTGATGATGTCTGTTTGACAACCATCATGACTGGGGGAAGTAGAATGCGTCTGTCTTTGTCATTAAGACTGGGAGCACTGCTCAGTGGCAGGCCGACTTAGCTCCAAAAGAAATGGCCGCCTCTGACATGAGAAACAGGCGCCATGTGTAGCTGCTCCTAACATGGAGTACAAACGCTGCTCATACTGTATTCCTGGATTAGGAGCCCTTACAGGGTACTATCAGCCGGGCCAGCTGAACCCAAGTTTTTTAGAGAGCTTGTTACTGCTCCCCCTCCTCCGTTTTTATCTGGGCTTGGGACTGGCAAAGGCGGAGTTATAGACTACAGTACTGATTCTTGTCCGGCAGACTGTCCGTGGAAATATATAACACGTCCTTAGAGTTTTTACCTGTCTGAATTAAAAAAAATCATTATTCTAATAATTTTAATTAATAAAAAATAGTTTGCATTTTTTACTTTAATTCCTCTTAAGTTTATGATTTATATAAAATAATAATTTTAACCTATCAATTATAGCAGTGTCTCCCATGTGCGACCCCACCTAAAATCTCTCTCAGAGATGGCCTTCTATCAGAGATTCTGTCATGTCAATCTAAGTCATGAAGAGTCTTTCAACCCAAAAAGACTCTGAGTGAGCACTTATAAGAGAAACGGGGTTTATCCATGTTTTTATGAGGTCTCTCATGGGAGATTCTACTGTGTGTGTAGTTCTTCAATTTCTAGTGAATATTTTCGTGAAAAAAAACCCCGTCCTCTTTCTCTTTCTTTTTCGCAAAATTTTTCACAAATTTTACCGGTCCATGGTTAAAAATGTTAACAAACGCTAGTAAAGAATATAACCTAGCGTCTTTTTACAGGAAATTCAACAAAGAGTATATATTTTGAATATTTCATAACGGTAAACAATTGCTCTCCATTCCTGCTAAGGGGTTCACTCAACCGTAAAAAAAAAAAAAAAAAAAAACAGGTGCATCACATTTTTTAATGAAAGGATTTACTCCCAAAGGCATGTCAGTATTTAAACATATTTATTCAACTCATTTTATAGTTTTACCTACGCATATTATACTTACTCTTTCACGATGACAATGCGGGGGTCGGTGAAAGGCTGGTTAAACCGTTTGGTTTTCGACCACTACGACCCGGGTTCGATTCCCGCATTGGACACTTTTTTCTGTTAAAAAAAAAATGCTCCAAAGGCCCCCGATTCTTGCAAAAGTCCAACCACCAGCGAGTGCAAGTAACCAAACGGGGCTCTGGCACATTTGTAAGTGCAAAGTCAAACTGCTTTTCATATGTGTAGACATGTGGTGCGCTTACAGTAAAAGCAGTCGCTAACTACCCAGAGATAAGAAAGAAAGAAGAAGAAGACGATGACAATGTAATTACTTCGAACTTTTTTGGTTGTTACATAAATATAACGTAATTCGTGTAATAATTTATTTAAAATAGAATTTAATCATTTGAAAATTTATATTGTTTTTTTTTTTCATTCTTATATTAATAAATATTATTTTTTTCTTCTTTTAATCTAGATTTCTGGAACTTCTACATATGGTGCAAACTACCAATTAATAAATATTCGTACATTCTTGATCGAAGCGAATTTTCATTTTGTTAAATATACTAATTATGGAAATAAATAAAAAAAGAAGACAATGACAATTAACATACTTTTATTAACATTTTTTTCAATACATGCAAAAGTGTACAGTCTGCATTATTGAAAAAAGATTGAGAAAATTGAAAAAAATCAAATATTTGATTGATTAAACCCATTTAATAAATGCTTAACCCAGTATAGTGTTTTTTTAACCTAAGTGTCTATTTACTTCATGGTTAGGAATATATATTTTATTTTTATAATAATTTACACACACACACACACCGTATGCGTATCTCAATTCTCTCAACAATTCTACATTCAATTTTTTGATTGTAAATATAATAAATGTCATAAATATAATGAGTGAAAATGTTACTATGTAGATAATATTAATGTGCATAATATTTTCACGTAGAAAATTAGAAAAGAAAAATTTCAGGATGACACGGTAATTTATTTATGGCAAGAGAACCAATAAAAATTTATAAAATACTAGAAAGGCAATGAGAGTCAAGTATATCAAAAAGAATAATCTGTTTATAAATAATAAATATTTTTAGAAATTATTTTAGAAGCGTAATATTCTTTTTTGAAATTAAACAATTTCTACTGCCCTTACTGGGGTTTTCATAACAGATGGCGCGCTAATGCATCATCAAATAAATATTTTTGTTACAATATATAATAAAGTTATTATTTTGGGACAATTTGGGTTCTAGTGGATTGACCTGCAGTAAAATCATGCTAACTTATGATATTTATTTTTATCAGATTGAGAGAGTTTTTCCATCGTCGAAAAAAGCTCACAGATAAACCAAATCTCAATACTCTTTATTTGAAACTAAATTATTTGGGCTTCAATTTACAAGTTTGGCTATCAGCAGTTCATAGGTTCATTCTCATCAAAGTTTTACATTCACTGTATCAACACTTAGAATCACTTGATGAAACTGTAATATAATCATAAAGAGATAAAAGTGGAAAGTTTTAAATTAATGTAAGAATGGATGAAACTATGTTTAAAATATTTGTTGTTTACAATTCTGCCATGGACATGTTCCCCTCCAGTTGTTTCTGGTAGTGTACACAAGCTATCGTCTTCACATTGGCTCCGATTACCGTTATTCCATAGCAGAGCTGGAACAAATGAATACATTTATCTCCAATAAGTTATCTAGTACAAGTTAATATATAAATAAATATACACCCTAGAAGCAGATGTCCACCCAGACCTTTCGGTCCACAAGCCGGCGTTTATAAATATACAGTATAACCTCCACGAGAGGACACTTATCATCGGCCGGCCACCGGACCGGCAGTTCTGGATCTTTCCAATTGATCTCGAGGACCACACCATCACCATCTCCTCAGCGGCGAAGAACGCGATCTACGTTTCGTAAATCGCGAAATCCATGGTGTCGCTAGAGACCTGCTGGCGAGTTATTGTCTGAATCCCGATATACATGCTAAAGGATACAACTTTCTTAAGTTTTGTCCTTCAGTGTAAATATTCATAAGGCTTCATATATATATTTCAAAGTTAGGATCAGACATGACGTAGCCACGCAATAATATTTGAAATGAAGGCGATAAAAACGTGGTGATTTTCTTTTAATTGTAAAAAACAAGCTTTCAGGCAAGAATGCCCTTCTTCAGGTTACAACTTGGAAATATTTTAAAACTATGGACATGAAAGATAGCCAAATAAAGTAGGTAAATAGTTCAGCTGGGGGGATTGGCGAGGTAAAACACGGAGTATTGGGGTGGGAGGTCGATTTTTCGGTTGAAACTGGGCGTGCAGTGCGAGACCAAAGATTCAAGGACTAGGCGCTGATACTTGTTCCCGACGCCCTTGTAAACGCATACAGCGCTGTCCAAATTGAACGAGTGGCGAAATTCTGTGATGTGTTGGCATAAGAGAGACTTGCGGTCGTTGGTGCGTATGTTGCGGCTGTGTTCAGATAATCTGGTGCAGATAGATCGACCGGTTTCTCCGATGTAACACTGTTCGCAATCGAGACAGGGAATTTTGTAAATTGCGTTGGTGGCGGTTAGGGGATTAGTTTTAATCGAACTTTTTGTAATCGGATGGCGTAAGGAAGTATAGAGGGAAGGGGTATTATTAAAATAGATACGTATTCCGAATTTGCGTAAAAAGAAAGAAATGTCGGAGTTCCTGGCCGAAAACGGGAGAACACAAAGGTCTTTGTAGGGGGAGGGACTGTTTTGGTGGAATTAGGCGAGTAAAAATGATGACGGATAAAATCATGAGGATAACCGGCGGATGAGAGATGATTATATACAATACGTTTCTCATTCTTTTTGAAACAGTCGAGGGAACAGTGAGAGTAAATTCGCTTGGAAATGGTTTTTACAGTGGTGATTTTGTGGGAAATCGGGGCGTGGGACTTGAAATGTAAGTGGGAGGGGGCGGAATTGGGTTTACGGTAAACGGTTGTGTGGAAGGTGTGTTCGGTATTTACAATTAAAACATCTAAAAACGGGATGCAATTAAATCGTGACGGATTGTGTGTAAAACAAAGATCTGGATTATAAGAATTTAAAGCATTAAGAATGGGGAGGTGGTCTGTATCTCGGTGGAGGCAGAAAATGTCGTCGACGTACCGTGACCACAACTCGATCCCCTGGTGGTTGTGGGACAAAATCCAGCGGTCCAAGTTGGACATAACAATCTCGGCCGCGATTGTGGATAAAGGGCTGCCCATTGGGGAGCCCCTCGTCTGTATGAAGAAACTGCCGTGGAATTCTAGGGTGTTCAAGGCGAGGCAAATATTGAACAAATCTAGGATAACTTGTTGCTCTTTGGTGGGGAATGTAGAAGAAAGTATAAGTTGTTTGAGGCCTTCAATAATCACGGTACGTCGACGACATTTTCTGCCTCCACCGAGATACAGACCACCTCCCCATTCTTAATGCTTTAAATTCTTATAATCCAGGTCTTTGTTTTACACACAACCCGTCACGATTTAATTGCATCCCGTTTTTAGATGTTTTAATTGTAAATACCGAACACACCTTCCACACAACCGTTTACCGTAAACCCAATTCCGCCCCCTCCTACTTACATTTCAAGTCCCACGCCCCGATTTCCCACAAAATCACCACTGTAAAAACCATTTCCAAGCGAATTTACTCTCACTGTTCCCTCGACTGTTTCAAAAAGAATGAGAAACGTATTGTATATAATCATCTCTCATCCGCCGGTTATCCTCATGATTTTATCCGTCATCATTTTTACTCGCCTAATTCCACCAAAACAGTCCCTCACCCCTACAAAGACCTTTGTGTTCTCCCGTTTTCGGCCAGGAACTCCAACATTTCTTTCTTTTTACGCAAATTCGGAATACGTATCTATTTTAATAATACCCCTTCCCTCTATACTTCCTTACGCCATCCGATTACAAAAAGTTCGATTAAAACTAATCCCCTAACCGCCACCAACGCAATTTACAAAATTCCCTGTCTCGATTGCGAACAGTGTTACATCGGAGAAACCGGTCGATCTATCTGCACCAGATTATCTGAACACAGCCGCAACATACGCACCAACGACCGCAAGTCTCTCTTATGCCAACACATCACAGAATTTCGCCACTCGTTCAATTTGGACAGCGCTGTATGCGTTTACAAGGGCGTCGGGAACAAGTATCAGCGCCTAGTCCTTGAATCTTTGGTCTCGCACTGCACGCCCAGTTTCAACCGAAAAATCGACCTCCCACCCCAATACTCCGTGTTTTACCTCGCCAACCCCCCCAGCTGAACTATTTACCTACTTTATTTGGCTATCTTTCATGTCCATAGTTTTAAAATATTTCCAAGTTGTAACCTGAAGAAGGGCATTCTTGCCTGAAAGCTTGTTTTTTACAATTAAAAGAAAATCACCACGTTTTTATCGCCTTCATTTCAAATATATTTCAATCAAACGATCAAATTCTATATATTTAGAGATTGCTATAGATAGTTTGAAGAGAGTTATAATATCGTAAATATAGAGGCTGCTTCCGGCATTCATATTCCTTGAAATTAAAGATACTTCGGCCAGTAAATCTTTTTATTACCTCGACGTTTCAACAAAAAGCTTTTGTCCTCCTCAGGAGCAAACAAAAATTAAAACATTTGGCAAGGCAATGTGTTTCTTTTTTTTTTATCTCTACAGACCTCACTGTAATGATAAAAGTTATTGAAAGAAAGGGCTTGGCTCATCAGTAATGAATCCTACCTGCGGCGAAACCGCCGTTCACCACTGATGAGTCAAGCCCTCTCATTCAATAACTTTTATCATTGCAGTTAGGTCTGTAGAGATAAAAAGAAACAAATTGCCAAAAATTATTGTTGCAGATTTTAAATTAATAAGTCGGTGGATGAGAGGGTAACACGCTTGATTCCCGACAGTCATGAACCGGGATTGAATCCCGCGTTAAAATTTTGTTTAATATGTGAATAACCTTCACATATTATTCACTGTTTCAATTATCATGAACTAGGTTGCTCTTGCTGAGCTGTACCTATCAATGTAATTTTGAACCAGATTTTAAATTTATAAAATATTATATTATTAGTATTTTTTCTTTTCCCTTCTTTCCCACCCCTCCTCATCTGTATCTCTCAAGGGGAATCTGTATATAAGTTGGAATTTCTTTATAAATATATTGATTGATTGATTGATAGTATTAACTCTTAGTTATAAAGGCCTTGACAAATATTTTATTTTTCCCTGACGAGAATAAAAGATTTTTGTCGAAACGTCGAAAGAATAAAACCTTTTCTGGTCTTAGTTTAATTTAGCTAAAATTTAATTGGGATTGCTCTATTTTTAAAAGTGGAAATCTGTTCATGACGAAACAGTTTTTTAGTCATTAAGTTATAGAATGATTTTTAAAGCCTCTCTTACCAAATGTTTTAATTTTGTTTGCTCCTGACGAGGACAAAAGCTTTTTGTCGAAACGTCGAGGTAATAAAAAGATTTACTGGCCGAAGTATCTTTATTTTCAAGAGGGTTAAAATATTATATAATAATGATCAAAAAGTGATGCTTACCTCTGTTGAACCTATATCAGTAGAAACTTTGAAAACTTGTCTTGTTTCAATGGCTGCAATATCGTGGTCAATTATCTATAACACACAATATAGCACAGTTTCAATCTATGTGCCATAAAACAAGAACAGAGTTTACAATTCATTTTATATGGAGTAGAATTTCAATTTAAAAACGTGTGGTATTTGAGTGGCTATAATATCATGGTCAATTATCTATAACACACAATATAACACAGTTTCAATCTATATGCTATAAACAAGAACAGAGTTTACAATTCATTTTATATTGAGTAGAATTTCAATTTAAAAACGTGTGGTATTTGAGTGGCTATAATATCGTAGTCAATTATCTATAACACACAATATAACACAGTTTCAATCTATATGCCATAAACCAGAACAGAGTTTACAATTCATTTTATATTGAGTTGAATTTCAATTTAAAAACGTGAGGTATTTGAGTGGCTATAATATCGTAGTCATTTTTATAACACACAATATAGCACAGTTTCAATCTATGTGCCATAAAACAAAAACAGAGTTTACAATTCATTTTATATTGAGTAGAATTTCAATTTAAAAACGTGAGGTATTTGAGTGGCTATAATATCGTAGTCATTATCTATAACACACAATATAGCACTGTTTCAATCTATGTGCCATAAAACAAGAACAGAGTTTACAAATCATTTTATATTGAGTAGAATTTCAATTTAAAAACGTGTGGTATTTGAGTGTGGCTATAATATCGTGGTCAATTATCTATAACACACAATATAGCACAGTTTCAATCTATATGCCCTAAAACAAGAACAGAGTTTACAATTCATTTTATATGGAGTAGAATTTCAATTTAAAAACGTGTGGTATTTGAGTGGCTATAATATCGTGGTCAATTATCTATAATACACAATATAGCACAGTTTCAATATTTATAACATATACACTAGAGCAGAGTTTACAATTACTTATGAAGCCAAATTTCTGTTTATTTATTATTTATCCCTTATTTACACATAAGTTAAACCTTGGGTTCAATCAGACTATCGAAAGTTTTGCTAATGATAATAAGATATTGCGACGTGGAAAATTAGGGAAGACAAAAAAACTTCAGAATGAGGCAACAATTTTTCAGGCAAGAACAATCTATGAATGATAAACAAAAGATAAGCCACGAGAGAAATTTACAGAGTAGCAAAATATAAACATATAAATGACCACTCTGTTAATAAAAATAATAAAATTAATAAATACTTTGTTACAATATTGATGAGAAAGAGAAACTTCTTTTGACAAAGCTGTCTTTAATGAACCACTCTCTATATAGCAAAATTGTAGGATGATGAAATAAAATGCAAAAAGGCAAATCTTCCCATTAATAAATACACTAAAACAATGTACCTATTATATGTATACAGGTTGACTTATTTATTTGAATTTGCCAAACCTGATATTGTGACATATTTATACATTTGACTGGGTACGTTAATTTTTTTTTTTTTGGCAATGTGTTTCTTTTTTTTTTTTTATCTCTACAGACTTTAATGCAATGATAAAAGTTATTGAAAGAAAGGGCTTGGGTCATCAGTATTGAATCCTATCTGCGGCGAAACCGCCGTTCACCACTGATGAGTCAAGCCCTCTCATTCAATAACTTTTATCATTGCAGTAAGTTCTGTAAAGATAAAAAGAAACACATTGCCAAAAAATATTGTTGCAGATTTTTATCAATAGATGGCAATTAAATTTATAAAATATTACATTATTAGTTTTATTTCTTTTCCCTTCTTTCTCACCCCTCCTCATCTGTATCTCTCAAGGGGAATCTGTATGTAAGTTGTACGTTTGAATAAAGGTATTGATTGATTGATAGTATTAACTCTTAGTTTCTTTGATTCCTTATGTCAAAACTTAATAACCACATTAAAATAAGAGAAGAAGTGCTCAACTCCACAGACAACGGCTGATTGCTCCCCCTCCCCTTTAAATTGCTTTTCCTCCTCACTCATGTACATATATAACCTTTTAGGTAAATCCCCTTGTAAGACAATAGTGTCTTAATAAAGGTTTTTGTTGTTGTTGACTTAATGACTAAAATCTCGACGTTTCGACAAAAATCTTTTATCTTCGTCAGGGAAAAATGAAAATAAAACATTTGTAAAGGCCTTTATATATGATTCTAATACACGAATAATAATTTATGACGCCTTGCACACATTTTTTTTTTCTGACGAGGACAAAGGATTTTTGACGAAACGTTGAGAAAATAAAACCTTTTCTGACCGTAGTGTCTATTTAAGAAATATAAATGCTAGCCAGGCAACCTCTATCTCCAAATAAAATGTTTAGCGATGAAAATAATCAAATAGTGGATCCTAAAATTGTCTAATTTACGCATATTTCGATTGTCTAAACGACAACCTTTATCAGGATATACAACAACAACAAAAGCCTTTATTGAGGACCTCTCGTCCTATAAAGGATTCGCCAGTTTACAGAGTAATTGAAGAGAAGATAACTAAGAATACAGAGAGAAACCTATAAGTAGTAGGTATAATATAGTATTTTCTACACTGTGACTATATACAACAGCAGCAACAAGCCTTTTACTGGAATCAAAGTCCCATGCAGGATTCGTCATTCTAATCCTGACAAAGATTATTTACATATGATTATTTACATCAGTTAGATTATGTATATAGCTTCCTTTTCTCTTCAGCCGTCTTCCAAAATTTGAACCTTTATCAGGATATAAACATTCATATTTATTTGAGTCAAAAGACGATCCATCAATTAAGTTTATATAAAAGGACGTACCTGGATCTGTAAAGAAAAAAAAAAAAACAATTTTCTCAAAATATTTCGAGAGATTGCTCCCTCTTTATCAATTTATAAATATAAATATCTCTTTTTTTCTTGCTACCCTCTTTCTCTTTCTTGTTTTTTTTCTTTTTCTTCTGTCTATATCAGTGTCGGGCAACCTTTTTCGAGTTGCGGCGCACTAAGCTTAATTTCTTTTTTTCGCGGCGCACCTGTGAGAATTTCGTAACAAAAATATTTTTTTCCTTTTTTAACCAACAGATTTTACGGTGTGCAAAACTTATTGTGTGAATGTGTGTGTGTTTTACAACATGCAAAAAAAAATGAAGAATTACTACAGCAATACTTTGACGAAAACTCCGAATAAATTTTTTAAATAAATTTATAATTTTTTTTTTTTTCTTTTTTTTTAAGCTTTGTAGCTTTGAGTCTCTATTAATAAACAGCTGTGACAAAGATTGTAAATGACGGTTAAGTTTGGACATATTATTTTAAAAATTAGGTATTTTCCCGCAGTATGTATTCAACTTTATTAAATAAAGTTGTTTTCGCGGATTGTTTTTTTTTAACTTATGATTTTAAATAGGTACGTACCTATTTGCATTTTTATTTTTTAATAATGGCACGTGCCAGTTATGTACGTCAAGATTATGTACATACGTTATATGAAATATAAAATTATGCAAACTGTTGTAATTATAATACCAAAATAAGTTTTATATAAAATGAAATTTGCTTTTTTTTAATTTCATTTTTTAATTAAAAATTTTGAAAAAAAATATTAAAATTGAATAAAAATTATAAAAAATATTTTTTGAAACATTATTTTTAAATTTAACCAAAAGTTCTAAATACCTACAAAAATGTTCACGGCACACCTAGAATTCTTCGCGGCACACCAGTGTGCCACGGCACACCGGTTGCCCGACACTGGTCTATATCGTTATTTCCTTTGTCTCACTGCTTTGTTCTTATGCATACCTCTGGTGAATCCTGTATAGGGTCAGTGACCCTAAATAAAGGCTTTTTGTTGTTGTTGTTGTAAATATAAATCTCTCGAAATATTTTGAGAAACTTTTTTTTTTCTTTACAGATCCAGGTACGCTCTTTTATATAAAAATCATATTTGTGTTTTGTAATACATTATTCATACCTTGATATATAAAGGCAATATCTTATTGAGATATATTGATGAATAAAACAATATTAGAATTCAAAATATGCATTTTTATTTAAATAAGTATTACTTTAGTTATTTTAAAAGGAAATATATAATTCGGATAAAAAAAAATCTTTTAATTTAGGGTTTTTACCCGAATTCTATTTTTCCCATTTCAAATAATTTATATTGTTCACATTTCTCTAGTTAACAAACATGATATATGTCGCATACCTCGAGATATTTGCATAGCATTGTTTTGTTTTATATATTTTTAAATGTTGTTTCTTATGAAAGGTTGATATATTTGCATGTCCGCGAGAAGCGCGATGTATATATATAGGTCAAGAGAATAATAAAGTTAGAGTTTCTATTGTCATAGATCTTCTCATATTCATTCTTACTCGTTCTTTTAATTAGAACATCACAATATATATACAGGATGGCTCATAAGTCCCGAAAATTATTTTTGAAAATTAAAAATTAAAAGGCAAAATAGAATTTTTTCACATTGTGTCGCGGTCTCACGCAATTCTGGCCTTAACTACCCGTTTCATGATTTTCAGGATGCCTAAAGGACCAGTTTTTTGGTCGTTGAGATACAGCTTGCACCATACTGATGAGGGCCAACAGCCCGAAACGCATCCGTGGTTAGCTTTTCTTGATTAATCAAGAATAGGTAAAGAAAAAGGCATCATCTTATCGTGCAACTGAAAGTTGCTGATGGCTTGCGCCATCTATCGGAATAAATATCAACTATTCTCGTTGATTTTTAATTATTCCAGAATTGGCCAAATACCCATTCTTGATTAATCAAGAAAAGCTAACCACGGACGCGTTTCGGGCTGTTGGCCCTCATCAGCGTGGTGCAAGCTGTACCTCAACGACCAAAAAATTGGTCATTAAGGCATCCTGAAAAATCATGAAACGGGTAGTTAAGGCCAGATGATATTTATTCCAATAGATGGCGCAAGCCATCAGCAACTTTCAGTTGCACGATAAGATGATGCCTTTTTCTTAATTTATGCACCTTATCCCAGTACAATGTCACATTTGTACTATTTTTTCACAAGAATAGGTAGTTGGAAAATTCTGGAATAATTAAAAATCAAGGAGAATAGTTGATATTTATTCCGATAGATGGCGGAAGCCATCAGCAACTTTCAGTTTCACGATAAGGAGATGCTTTTTTCATAATATAACTATTTTATTATATTTTTCCTTTTAATTATTAATAAAAATAAATAAAAGGGTTTGGGACTTATGGGTTATACTGTATACTTCATATTTCAAAATTTTAAATTTGAATCTTATAGTTTTGAATGCTCAAAAAGGTACTTACGGCTCTTCTTTCTTCGGAAAGTAAAATTGTGGTAATATTGTGGTTTGGCAAATTCAGGTCGAGATATTTTTGGAAGAGTTCGGTTACATATGATGAACGATTTTTGTTTGACTTTTGCCAGTAGTCAAAACTCTGTCCACCAACCTCTACAAGGAAGATAACCAACAGAATCCATCGAAGTTCCATCACGTATAAGATACGGTGGTTGAAAACAGATTTTTTATATTTAGAGAGCATCCGGATTTGTTGGCTTCGTCAACATCTATGTTTACTCCAGTCTACCCTGGAACTTCCATAACAGAATTGAGGCTAAATATTCTCTTTATAGGGATATAAATATGAATTTATAACTCTCGATAGAGTGAAAAAATAGTACAAATGTGATATTGTACTGGGATAAGGTGCATAAATTATGAAAAAGGCATCTCCTTATCGTGCAACTAAAAGTTGCTGATGGCTTACGCCATGTATCGGAATAAATATCAACTATTCTCGTTGATTTCTAATTATTACAGAATTGGTATTAATTAATCAAGGATAGGTATTTGGCCAATTATAGAATAATTTTAAAAAATCAACGAGAATAGTTGATATTTATTCCGATAGATGACGCAAGCCATCAGCAACTTTTAGTTTCTCGATAGAGTAGTTTATGTAGATGACAATTACAGTATTGCAAATTTCAACAAATTACAAAAATCATATAACGACCCTCGCAACTCTTTTTTATTCACCTGATCAAAAGAAACTTTTGGGAAATCTCTTCTTTAGCTAACTAAACCGTATTAACTTGTTTATACTTTGTGTTACATTTGTGAAGAATTAACTTTCAAAGCTCAAAGGCGCAAAATTACACCGCTCATCAAAAAGTGGTATGAACTTGGATGTAAAGTGGGCGACCAAGATAAGACTTGGACATCATTGTTGTTAAGCTTATGCTCGGCCTCTTACAGGGTGGATGATTAAAGGTAAAGGCCATATGCCTTTTGCAATTCCAATGGTATAAAGGGAACCAAAAGACCATTTTCAGACTTATTTTTGTTTAACAAAAACTACAGATATTACATCTAATTAAAAACATATCTTTAACTATCCAGATTTGCCCTCTGCTATGATGCCATTTTCCCTCATAGTGATGATTTACCTGTGTCATGCAAAAACCATGGGTGATGGAAAATTTATGATTTGATTTTTGAGTTCAGCATGAAAAGTTTCACTAGAAACATCAGGTTTTCTTGGGGAGAAATGAGAATTCGAAACTATTATAGAGACACGTATGATTCTTTTTAAAAATTAAAAAAAAAAAATTCTCTACTGCCTTTACTGAAATGAAAAATTAATGGGAGGTCCTGGCTCATCAGTGGTAAAAATCTTTTAGCGGTTTAGCTAGTTTAATCTACCATTTAATCATACGAGTCTATAATAGTTTCGAATTTTCATAACAGATGGCGCGCTAATGTATCATATTAGAGGGAAATGTTGACCATGGTAACTAATTAATATATAAAAATAGTTCAAAATATATCTTCTTCTATATATATAAAAATGAATGTTTGTATGTTTGTTTGTATGTCCGGTATACAAATTCGCAGTAGTTCACTAATTCAAACCAAAAATTCCATACATAAGTAGAAAAATACGGGGAAGACGATAGGCTATTTTAAAAAAATATATAAATCAATTATTAAAACTATATATTCAAATTATTCTACTTAGCTCGCGAGCAGCGCCTCTAGCGGTGAAGATGCGAGGTAATATCAGCTGACCTAATGTACATGTAAAGTTTGGAGCGGGACGTTTCACAAGAGTGAAATCCACGGCGCCAATTTATAATTGTAACGAATAGTGTTTGAATAAAACATTTAATCGGGTAAACCCGGGCGTTGCCCGGGTCATTCGTCTAGTTTTATTACAAAAATCACTAAAAAGGAGAAAAAAAATATTTCAGCTTCAGCCATTGAACAATTACATCTATACGAATCTCTCTCAGAATAAAAGTGACGGGAGACGATCATCAAGAATTTCAAATTTAATGTGATTTAATATGGACCAACTTATAAACAAGTTTTTATGTTTCACTAAATATCTTACCTCTTCACTCAATATACGCTAATCTTCATTCGCTGCTTTTATTTTGACTCATATAGATCTAATTGTTCAATGGCGGAGAATTTTAAATATTTATTTTCTCTTTTTAGTGCATTTTAGTAAAAGCTTAAAAAATATTTTTATTCATTATATTTATGTAAATTCCTTAGAGAATTGGCGTTCTACTCTCAAGGAACCTGAGTTCTAAATATATAGATAAATAAGGTTGATTTGTTTTGATAAAATAAATTTCAACCTTGCCTTTGTGTTCTCTAATTTCTACGTGAAATTTTGGTGAAGATGCAGGGTAGATTAGGAAAGCAAATTGAAGATAGCTGAGAATGAATGAAAAACAAACTTTATTAACTTCTAGTCAACAATGATACAAAAAAGTTCCAATAAAATTATAGCTATAAACCAGCCCTGGCCAACCTAAATGACGCCACGGGCCGCACGGAATCGTAAACAAGGTCCAAAAACTTTAACTATATCAAAATTCTAACTTTAAAATGTATTTTAAAAAAATACTTAATACTTCCTTGATGCTTAATGTTTTTATTTATTATTTTTCGGCTGCTTTTTTAAAATAAAAATAATAATAACAATTTAAAATTTAAAAAAAATATTTCTCTATTAATTACCATTATTCCTAACTTTTTTCTTCCTTTTTATGGAATCAAATATGTATTTTAAAAATTGTGGGACATATTTTAAATAAAAATATTATAATTATTTCAATATATTTTCTGTTTTTGAATATACAGAGGAGAAATGAAAGTTACAAAAGAAATATAAAGTTAAATGGCGAGCCGAAAAATTTTTTACGGCGGGCCGCGGGTTGGCCAGCCCTGCTATAAACAATAGAATTTATACAAATTTATATATTTACATTAAACTCGAAGCCTTCTCCGAAAGGACGTCAAGTCAAGGGTTACAAGCCATCCTGAATTTGAATAGACCTTTGGTTATAAAGGAGCTGAGAAGAGGCCATGGGTGTTGTAAACTGCATTTATCCCGACTGACTCCAGGATTCCTTTGCCGTATCAAAGCCAAGAATCTCCAAAAAGACGATATCTCCATAGACGCGACGACAATAATTCATGCCGAAAGAAAAATGAATTAAAACAACGAGGAGCCACTTTGATCACGCAGAGAGGAAACTTGACCGAAATACACAAATTCGAAGTTAGTTGCAACAAAATTTGCAAGCTGTGGGTCAAAAGCTTCCATATAGGGAAGTATATTTGTAACAGAAAATTTATTATTTTATCCACACAGAAAACTGATTATGATATATATTTTTTTATCTACAAATTTGTCTTTTTGATTATCTTTTATTTTATATAAATATATGGTCGAATTGTTTTGATTAAAATAAATTTCTATACTTACACGTTTGTCTTTCCTTATTTTTTGAACATGAAATTAAATTTGACGTCCCGCCAGCGGTCTTGGCAAAGTTGCATATACCTGTTTTAAAGGAATAGCAGTTGGTCTTTATAGATAGATAGTCGCTAGTATGCGTTTTAATTAAGGCCCTAATATTTATTTTAAGAACATTGTTGTTTTCAGAGATAAGCTGTTGTATTGAATTGAAACCACTTCACTCCGTGGTTACATAGAACGTATTTGTATTGTATTGCATTCAGCTTCAACTTATTCTATCCAGCCATTTTTCTATGTTTCCTGAGTATTCTATTAAAACAAATTTTACTTTAAATAACCACACAAAAGACATAAATTATATATTTATTGATACAGTAAGAGAGCATTGTGATAGTTCAATGGTATGTACATGGGAGTAGAGGTTCAGTAAGGTACACAGGAGTAACCGACAACCGTTAATTTGGTTCCATTTGCCTTCACTCTTCCAACACACACCTTCAACAGACACACATTATTCTTTCTTTATATAAAGTACAAGTTCTGTACAATAAGTTAATAAACAGTATCTATAAATGACAACGTTGAAAACTCACAAAGTATTGCTTATTTAATGTGAAAATAGTACAAAAGTGAATTTGAACTTGGATCAGATGGATAAATTAAGAAAAAAAGGCATTTCCCAATGGAAAAATTTGGGAATGCCTTTTTTCTTAATTTCTTATTTAGCCTAAAAAAGGAAAAAAAGGATTGAAGATCTTTTCTTTAATGAGATGATTATATGTATGTAATGTATCCAAAAGTTATTACACTGCAATATTTGATGTATTACACTGTTGTAGAATCCTGTCGACTTAACCGATCTGTGACAATATCGTTGCGGAATTTCTTGTTGTTTGATTTGAATGGTGAGGATTGGTTGAAACGCAGTCGTTTGAGTGGAAGTTGAAGCATACAGTTAGGAATAATCAGGACACGTGATGGGGTTTGAAAATAAAAGGCAACTGGGTTGGAGGAAAGAAAGCTTGAGAAGACGGAGCGAGTTTTTGATTGTTAATTATCTGATCACATGGTGGTGATTGTACTTAGCTACGGGATGAGCAGAGGGAGAGAGGTCCAGAGCCGATGTCACCTTGTTGGAAGCCAAATCACAACTGATCTGAACTCGGTGGGAGCCAAGTCGCTACTGTAGGTGTTGTTCCTATGAGAGCCAAATCGTTACTGACAATTCTTGCTTTTCGATTTAACACCACGAGTTGGCTTCTTTCCCATTGGTCGAGGGATAGAACGTGCCCGTTTTCCTATTGGTTGACCTACTTAGTGGTTGCTTCCTAATTGGACCGGCGGCTGCTTTGATGGAAGATACGCCCGGCCTGGGTCAGGAAGTATCGTGTTAGTTCGATTCTATTTTATTTCCGCGGTATCAAATACGTCCGGTCTTGTTCCGGAAATTGGGCGTCTCTCAAACTTTTATAACTTCTGGTCACCAGATACGTCCTGTCTTGTCCGGAAATATTGGTTTAAACTTAGCTCGCAGGGTTTCCGGGGTCAGAAGGTTAACTGTGACGTTATTAATAATTATGTTCTCTTCTAGATCTACCTCCTATGTCTTTTTGTTACTTTCTTTCCTCCAGTTACCTTATTCTTTATTAAATCTTTGAAAATCATACATTGTACATGCATAGTGGGTCGGGGGGCATACAATTATATACAAATTATGACATGTATATATATGTAGAGAGAGAAGAGGATAAATATGGTAAATGGGTTGGTCAAATATCACGGAACAAGTTTAATCAACGTTTAACTTGGCTGTATTGATTTATATCTTCAATTAGCCCAAAATGTAGTGCGAGGGCATCCTTTTTGATGTGGTGCTTTCAACCCCTCCTTCAATTAACCTTTTTAAGAGGTATTCTTCTTCTTTCTTATCTCCACTCAATCATATTAGGATATCAAGCCTGTAGAGCTTGAGATTTTTGATGGTGTCTGCTGGGGATGAGTAGAGCTCATCAATCGATCAGTCAAAACAGTCAATGATGTGGTTTGTGGTTGCAGGTTGAGAATTGCACTTAGTACATAGTGGGAAAACCTTGCAACCATTCTGGAAAGTCATTGTCCGTAAATGTTCAGGCTTAAGTCTAGAAATCAAGGACTTCTGTTCCCTTGGGAGGATAGAATTGATGCTTGTCCCTCCTGATCCATCAGTCATGTACAGAGTAGATTTCCATTCTTGCTGGCATTGGACCTTGATGGCACGGAAGAGGTCTCTTTCGTCTAGTTCGGCGGTAGATTTTCTGTCCTCAGAGTGGCCAAGAGCTTTGGATTTTGCCAAAGAGAATGCCAGTTCATTTCCAGGAATTATAACATGAGCTGGAAGCCATTGTACCGTGACAGTCATGCTCGGTTTTTTAAAGGTAATCATGCCTCAGCATATGGCAGTAAAATAAATTTGCTACATTTATAATTTTTGTCTTTTGTGTGTATACACACAGCAATCTCTCAATGAATGAATGTCTTCAAAAGCAATATATAGAATTATGGTAAATTGTATTACGCAATGATTAGCAAATGTCAAATTATTGAGTATTTATAGGATTATATTTTGTATATATAAAAAGTTTGTAAGAATTGAAACTCACCTCTTCTCCATTCGTAGGGTTTGTCACTTTCAGAATCTGCCGATGCAATGTCACAGTTCCGTTGTCCGTCTGGAATCATCACACCATTTCTTAGCTTGAATGTTCCGCTCTGGTAAATGACTCTGGTTATACTTGAACATCAACTGTCCAGGCTTTATTACAGCGGTCTTGGATTGACTAAGTCACCTAATCCTGGGTCTTGTGAACTCTGTAGAGAATATTTTCAATAACTCATATAAATAGTGTATTGTATCGTGTATATATATATACATGTGAAAAATAAAATATATATAAATATCACTGAACAAGTTAAATAAGCGTTTAGTTTATTTTTGTTCCACTAGATGGTGCTCTACCATCTAAAAATGCTCATGTGAGCACGGTCAGGATATGCCTTATTTATTTTAAATATATACATATATCGTGTATATGCACATTCATGCCCTAAAGCTAGATATTTGAATAAGCATTTTAAAAAAGAAATTTTGTAATTTAGTAGTGATGTTTAAGCATGTTTAAAGAGGTATGGGACAATATTGTCTATATACGTTATAAATTTAGTTTATTTGATAATTTACAGCGCTAGAGTATATATTAAAGTATCCATTTCATGATTTTGTTCTTCTTTTGATAATATTCCAGGTGATTATTTAACTTAAAACTTTGGGTTATCCCAAGAAGAATAGCAGAGCCTCTGATCAAAAGTAGCACAAATGGCGAGTTATACCGACTTTCTTAAAGAAAACATAAATTATGGCTTATAACGAGAATATTAGTATAGGCAATGTAAACCAAACATAAACTTGATTCTGGATTGACTTATAGGTGAATTTATTTCATTGATAATTTATTTTTAGTGTATAAAATTATACTGTTTGAATATTCAGGGCACAAAAAAGGAAAGATACCTTTTTTTCTTTTAGAGAATTTACAATTTAAGTTTATTAAGATCTATAACCTGACATTTTCTACTTAAGTCTTTTTTTTTTGTAATATACGACTAAGTGTGTGTAATCCCAGAAATTGTGGTTTTTAATTGTTTTTCGAAAAATGTTCTTTGTTAAAGGTGAAGCACAAAAAAAAACTATTTGGCTCATTCTATCCAGTGTTTGTTGCAAAGCATTCATTTGCCCTCCAATATCAGCAAGGATTGTATAAAGAAGAGTTGATGAATCAATTCAATACACAATAGTTTAATGTTGACTTACAAACTAATCTAATGTTTTTTAGAAAATATTGAAAAGACAATAGATATTTAATATTTCGAGAAAAAATGAGAGTAAGAGGTATAAAATATATTTGTTAAAAATGTCAAAGCGTATTGTAATATTATCTTTGATACACGGGGAATCTTCATATTTATTATTTTACATAGCTTACGCATAATTGCATGGATGTTATTTCCAATCTTTGTGAATAATTTTGTCCCTATGATAAATATAGTGTTCTTACAATTTTAATATTGTTAATGAGTGTGTGTGTATGTATGTTTTTAGTAGAGATCACCAGATATTTAAAAAAAGAACACCCTATATGGTATCATAGAGCTCCTATTGAAATATATGCGCAAATTCTATTTTTTCATTTCTATATAGATTATAAGTGAATAAATATTTGAATTCATTTGATTCCGATTATGTTGGATAATTGGAGACGCAGAGAGAATCCGATGTGAAAAGTGAAAACAAAAAGTAAGGACATATATGAAAGGTTAAAAACTTACCAAATTTTTAAATTCAGCACTGTAGACTCTATAGATCAAATGACTAGAGAATCTATGCGTAGCGAAGTATCTTTGGAACCCCCAGACTACTCTGATAACTTGGCTTTGATTTGTAAGCGGACGGAATCCTGAGTTCAGTTCAGGATTCACGTAAGGTAGAAGAACCAACAGTGGGATCCATATGGTCCGCATCTGGTGTTGACTGAAGGAAGTCTGTTGTGGAAAGCATATGCAACACGGAACAACACTTATTTGCGTCCCCCCATTCTCAAATATAAACAATCTTGTTTATTGCCCATCCAACTCCGAGTAGACTCATGTTTATAAATGCTCGATCACAGTTGAACGGGGGGTATTTTGTTATCAAATTCATATTTTAGTTCTATTTATAATCAATCCTCAATGTTTTAAAATTTAATCTCTATTAGATGTGGAGGTAACAAAATATTATCGGTAAATTGTTGAAAATATAAAAAAGCGCCTATTACGACTTTCACGTATTGTCTTGTAATTATTTTGAAGAAAAAGGCTTAATTATAATTTTAAAAACATCAATGCACCAATCATATGTTTGCTTTGTTAATAAATTTCTTATAAATATGTTTGTTTTGAAAATAGAGCAATCCATACTTTATTCATTAGATAATAAAAAGACATATATAACAAATTAAAACATTAAGACGCGAATGTTTCTTCTCAAAAATAAAACAAACTTCTACTGTCCTTACTGCGATGAAAAAATATTGGGAGGACTTGTCTCATCAGTGGTAAACCCTCCCAGCGGTTTCGCCAATTTAATCCATCAGACCGCTTCTTTAGAACTCTAATGCTGTATTGGATCATTCTGATTTTATATGCAACACTGAAAAGGGTGGAATCTTAGAAATGTTATTTAGGCAAACTATGGACATAAGATGTATTTGCCAATGTTAACGGGAGTAAAAGATATAGATAGGAAAAGTAGGGAAAAAAAGGTAAACGCATGGAAGATTCATAGCTTACCAAGTTTTTCATTTCAGTGCCGTAGACTACAGTGATCCTATGTCTATAAATGAAATGGCTGGCAAAATATTTTTTGAATGCCAAAACTACTCTGACCACTTGGGTAAAATTAGTGTCTTGACTGAATCCAGAGTTTGGTTCAGAATCCACGTAAGATAGGAGGACTAGCAATGGTACCAATATGGTCCACATCTGGTGGGTGCCTGAAGGAAGTGTGTTGTGGACATAGGCAGAACTTACATGCAGCCAATACCAAATGTAAACATTCTTGTTTACCTTCCTATCAACCTCGATAGTTTTCTATCAAATTCATGTTTTTTTGGTTTCATTTTTCTAAACCTGAATGAAAATCAGGTCATAATCATTCCTAAAGATAAAGGTAACTTTTGGTTATTCAAACGACGTACAAAATCATGTGGTGAGAGTTTCTTATAGTTTTTTATTTATTTTATACGATTTTTTTTAGCATATCTGCCATTCAACAGTAGCAAAATCTCTTAAACGTTCCTATTTTTATTCCCGTCGAAGGACAGAAATACTCGAAAGATCGAATAAATAAAAATAAAAAAACCACAAAAGACCAAATGATTTTGTTCTTCTTTTGATGACATATTCCAGGTGATTATTCAACTTATAACTTTGGGTTATCCCAAGAAGAATAGCAGAGTCTCTGACCAAAAGT
Source organism: Cordylochernes scorpioides (assembly GCA_030710605.1). Lineage (NCBI taxonomy): Eukaryota > Metazoa > Arthropoda > Arachnida > Pseudoscorpiones > Chernetidae > Cordylochernes > Cordylochernes scorpioides. The sequence goes on from CP092864.1 coordinate 35,931,944, forward strand.
AACACAAAGGGCGAGTTACATCGACTTTGCCTAAAGAAAACGTAAATTTCGGATTATAATGAGAATATTAGCATAGCCTATGTAAACATAAAATAAATTTCATTCTGGATTAACCTATAGGTGTTTATCATTTCATTGCTGATTTATTTTGAATGTATACAATTATACTGTTTTAATATTTAGGGCACAAAAAGAAAGATACCTTTTTTATTTAATAATTTCCAGTTTAAAAGTTTATTAAGAACTCGAGAAAAATATACAAATGCCACTGATGAGCCAGACCCTTCTATTCATTTTTCATTGAAGTAAGGGCAGTATAGATAATATTGTTAATATTAAAAAGAATCATATTCGTCTATAATAGTTTCGAATTCTCATAACAGATGGCGCGTTAATGTACCATAAAAAATGCAAATTATATTACGATGCACTAGCGCGCCATCTGTTATCAAATTACAAAACTATTTTAGAGGCGTAATATTCTTTTTAAAATAAAACAATTTCTACTGTCCTTACTCTAAAATAGTTTTGCAATTTGATAAAAAATACAAATGACAATAACAACAAATAAAATGGCAGTCTATTCTTTACAGGGTTGCCAAACTAGGACGAAAAGTATTTCCTGTTTCATTTTCACTGAAAACAACATCTCTAATATATACTATAGCGCAGTAAAGTATCAAATAAACTAAATTTATAACGTACATAGACAAAATTATCCCATACCTATGTAAACATGCTTAAACATCACTACTAAATCACAAAAGCTTATATATATATATATTGGGCGTAATAATGTTTTTAATAGTTACTCATTCGTAGATGAGAAATAGTTTGAAAAAATCAACAATTTATAATATAAACAATAACGTTATATTTTATTAAAAATATATAATCATAAGCTAAAGTTAACTAAAAACGTTTTTAAATTCGATATTTTAATAAAAACGTTCTTATTGAATTAAATATTTCATAATTGATAGATAAAAATGTTACGCTGAGTTTGTTTATACAAAATGTAATACCTTGACAAAGGTTGGCATTCAGCCAACCGAAATATTGCCAAATACATCTTTTTATTCAATCCAATATATGTATTTTTATTATCTAAATATTTAAATATTTAAAAAGACATATATTGGATTGAATAAAAAGATGTATTTGCCAATATTTCGGTACTCCACGCTGACGAGTGCCAACAGCGCGAAACGCGTTTGTGGATGGCTTTTCTTGATTTATAAAGAAATTGGGTTGGTCAAATATCAGGGAACAGGTTAAATCAATGAATAGTTGATTTCTCTTCCACCAGATGGCGCTCTGCCTTCTGAAAAGCACATGTGCTCCTGGTCAGGATATGGCATTTTTATTTTTAATATTAATGTATTAGACGTTTTAAAAATGTACAAGGTACTTGTTACTCACTGCTGTTTCTGGCCCATAAACCTGGTAGACAGGGTGGGAGCCATTTGTAGTTTTATCGACGAGGTCTTGAATCATTCCGACTATGTTTGAGATGCTCTTGGGATCCATAGGTTTCCAGAGGAGTCCCACGGGGTAGTTGATGGAGTCGCTAGCCGCTGATAGACCGAACAAGGCAAGAAAGATGGATAACCTCGGGTCCATGTCATGCAAGTTTGTTGACATACCCAGCCCATATATAACTCCTTCAACCGGATTTCTCAACGCCACTCAAATATTGATGTTTACAAGTTTCAAATTCCATCTAAATTATGTAAAAAGCACACAAACATATTGATAAATATTAGGTAAGACACCTTAAAGGTTTTGAATCATTTTCACGCACAACCAAATTGAAATCTTTTAGATGAGGCCTTCAAAGTTTTTGAATAACTTTCACACACAAACATATTAGATTCTTGTAGGTAGGTCCCTCAAGGTTTGAATAATTTTCACGAAAACAAACACATCGATAACTCTTAGATAAGATATCTTCAAGGTTTTGGATCATTTCCACACACAAAAATATTGAAAACTCTTAGGTAAGGCACCTTCAAGGTTTTGAATAATTTATAAACACAAACATATTGAAATATTTTAAGTAAGACCCTCAAGGTTTTGAATAATATTTATGCACAAAAACATATCAAAGTGAAGAGGTCATCCAAAAAGGTGATGGCAACTGTATTTTAGGACACGCGAGGTGTAATACTGATTGATTTTCTAGAATGAGGTAGCACTGGGAACAGTTCTCGCTATGTTCTAACTTTACGAGAGCTTAGAGAAGCTATTCAACAACAACAACAACAAAAAAAGACCAGAGATTCCTCTTAAATTCGGGAGAAGATTAGCATGGCCCCTGCGCAAGGATGACACACAAAATCGTGAAGCGTTCCTCTTAAATCCGTCAAGTTACACCATGACAACATGCACGGCCGCATACCTCCTTCCAGACTTCAGAGGCTATTGGACAAATAGGCTAGTTCCACAATCCCCATACAGCCCAGATTTTGCACCTTGTGACTTCCATTTATTGTGGCGAAGTGCGCGATCTTGGTTTTCTTCGTATATCGTGAAATGCGTGGTGTCGCTGTAGACCCACTGGCGAATCCTCACCAAACTCTCACGATTCTTTCTTAACTGGCTGAAGTTTTTTACCTAAATTAGCGAAACGGCTGGGATACTTCACCACTGATGAGCCAGACCATCCAATTAATTTATCATTGCAGTAAGGGCTGTAGAAATTTGTTTTGATTCAAAAAGAAACACACACGTCAAAAATATAAAGGAATGTGATAAACACAGAATCAGTTGACTATAATTTCCCTGCTAAGATCGAGTCTGGGACGAGGTGTAACTGAGGTTATTAAAGAGACCAACAATCCACACAGGATCACGTGAGATATACGAGCAGCAAGCGCGAGTCAAGCAATATCCGATGGATTTCCAAACAGAAGGAAGAAAGGCCCAGCATTCAAGTGGGATTGAAGATTTGCTATGGGGATCCTTCTGGATCCTCTCGCCAGATGGGAAGTCCATGTTCAAGCAAATGCCGGCGGACAGTGAACCCACAAGACCGAAACCTCGAGGGAGTAAAAGAAAGAAGAATTCATCCAAGAAATAGCGAACTGTTGAAAACTTTATTCACTCTATTATTATAAATATAAAGTTGTATTTCTGTATCAATTCCGAAATTGATTCTTCATTCAATACAGGGAGTTTCAGGTTTCAACATGAATCATTATCCCACCGTATTGAGATAGTTCTTTCTCAACAATTTTTTTTTTTCAGCCTGCAAGGCCCTTTGTACGTTATAAATTGTAGCATCCAATATTTGTTAATTAAATGAAGTAATTCATTAAGACAATATAAACAAGATGCATTAGCATCTGACGCGTATTATTCTTTTAAATAAAATAAAATTTATACTTCCCTTATTGCAATGATAAAAATGCAATAATAGAGCGGTATGGAAGATTAAACTGTCGAAACCGCTGGGAGAGTTCACCACCGACGAACAAGGTCCTCTTATTATTTTATCATTAAAATAAGTTCTTGAAAATGAAGATACTTCGGCCAGTAAATTTCTCTATTACCTCGACGTTTCGACAAATATCTTGTGTCCTCGTCAGGAGCAAACAAAATATTTTTGCCGAAACGTCGAGATAATAAAAAGATTTACTGGCCAAAGTATATTTTCGAAAAAGATGACTGCCGGCCAGATAGCTTCTATCTTTACGAGATAAAATAAGTTCAGTATAAAATTTATTATATTTAAAAGAATCATACGTGTCATGAATATCTCAAATTTCCTATAAATACAGTGGTTGTTGGTATCTTTTATTGACGGATAAGACGCTGGCTTTCGAGCCCAATGTTATTCTATTGGCTAAAGGGATAGATCAAAAACAAAACGAAGTTTTGAATGAGTTAAACTTGCCGGTTTTGTTAACCTTTTATCACTTTATTTTCGAAAACTTACATCTTAACCACCAAATAAAGACACGCTCCATCCTACAACATACCTACTGTCTTAACACATTTAACACATCTTTGATTATTTTTTCATTCGGTATACAACTAAATACCTTTTCCATTAAATCATGAACCTTTAATTGTAGTAAGTGTGAACTGCTGGTGAACCGCTCGATCAGAGCCAAGTGCCTTATATACAAGCTCAAACATCCCGAGTAGCCAGGAATGATCTGGTTTTTCTCAGACGGGAAGAACTTTGTTCTCGACCAGAAAGTGAACCGCAAAAATGATTGGCAGCTGTGTGAAACCCCTGATGAGGTATCTACAGTAATGCATACCCAATTCCCAGCGTCATTAATGGTTCTTGATGTTGTCAGTAGTGAAGGTGATGTGATGCCTCCGCATTAGAGTTTACTCCAGATGCCAGAGTCAATGCCGTTACTTACACCGAGGTGTTAGCCACAGTTGTCGAGCCTTGGATCGCTGCTGTAGCACGTGAGAGGCCGTATGTTTTCCAATAAGACTCAGTGCCATCTCATACAGCCAGAACAACATAAAAATGGATGGCCGAGAATCTTTAAAACCATATCACACCTAATGTTTGGCCCCCAGCTCACCAGATGTCAATCCGCTGGACTATTACGTGTGGGGGCGTAGTTGAGAGGGACTCCAATAGTCATTCCTAAACACTGTTGCAGCTCTCAGAGCTGCTTTAATGAATGCAATGGCAAACATTCCCAAGACCCATCTCATTACTGCTTGCAGTCGGTTTCAACAGCGTATAGAAGCTGTTATTGCCGCTGATGGCGAGTTCATTTAATGATGTCGTCCTTTAGGTGTGTGTATGTGTTCATATATATATATATAAAACTTAACTAATAAATTTTATTTTTCCATTGTGTATTCATTTTTGCAATGGATACCCATTTTGTTCTCAAATAGCTGCCGCACCCTATAAAAGTAAATCAGTCCAATATAATATTAGGGCAGTATAATAGAATGAACTGTCGAAACCGCTGGGAGGGTTCACCACTGATGAGCCACGCTAATACATTTCTAATTGTAGTAAGGGCACACACACAACACACACAGAAAGACATTTTTGTATATTTATAAAGAGAAGACAAACTTACGCGCATAAATAGTTTTATTATTTAATTCGGAGAGCTCATAGTCTCACTCTTTTAATACTGATTCTACTTTCACGCGCGTGTGTGTTCGAGCTGAAGTTTATAACTATTATTATTAGTTTATAATTTAGAACACAGATGGCGCACTTAAACATTGTAATTAACACACACTGAGAAGAAGAAGAAGAAGATTAGGTAGAAACATAAGACTAGATAAAATATCTAGGCTGCTTGATAAAGCACTGCGATGTTGCCACAGCTGGTCGCCATCTTGATTGTTCTTCTCTTCCTCTGGCTCAGGTATCGTCTGCTTTTAGTTTTTACAGGAACTGGAGGCGACAACTGAACATTTATACCTTATATATGTGAACATTCTGAACAAAAATAGTTCAGTTCTAAAAATATTAAATTTCATAAATTAACTTGCGTTGTAAATTCATTGTTGACTTATTATATTACATATATTAGACCGTGTGTTAGTAGGCAACCTGTGTTATCCTGAGACGGCTGAACACGATCATCTCAGTTATAGACAATTAAAATAATTTTATTGACATCTTGTCAATACATTCAAAGTGCAGTCTGCACTATTTAAAAAAGATAATATGCATTATATACACTATGTACAATGAATATGGCGCTTCTGCCAGCGCTGCAGAGTTTGGTGAAGAATCGCCAGTGGGTCTCCAGCGACACCAGTTATAGAACGCTTCACGATTTTGCGTTGCATCCTTGCGTAGGGGCCATGCTAATCTTCCTGAGTTATAATAGGCTGGAGTTTAAAGTGTTCTTTACCCACACACTGTGTGTATATGTGAATAAATTCACTATATCAATACTGAGTTTTATGATGGTTTCAAACATTTCGCTGCCGACCACAAACTTACTTGTGATTATGAGTCTTTAATCAGGAGCATATAACTTGCCTGCGTGTTATTTAAGATCCAAATTTTTCTTCTTTTGGTTCAATCTGCATTGAATTTTAACTATATTTTATGATACCAGAGAAACTAAATATCGTTGCTATAGTTGTAGATGACAAGAGTATTGACTATACAAATGTTGGTACAGTGTTTTATTTATTGGATAAACTGTGGTAATAGAGAATGCGGCAACTGGGGTAAGTCAATTCTTATGATAGCGGCAATGGCTAACAACACAAGCTAGCGCGTCTGGCAGAGAAAGGGTTAAAGGGTAAAATATAAAGATGGATAGTTATCCCGGTAGTATATTGATATATTAAAAGATAAAAAGCCACCTCCCCCCCCCCCCCCCCCCCCGATCAAAATAGACTCAAAACGATGCGCTATCTAATAAACGAATCTGCAATCTAGCAGATTCGGTTGTAGGTGTGACAAATCCATAACAACCACCAAGCTAAAAACTTCTTTGGCCTAAAATCCTGAAGATTTCAAGAATCCTTTGTTATCCTAATGAAATCTAAGCTCGCCCTAGACTGACGAGGGCTACAGTCCGAAACCATAGTCTATAGGTGAGTGTTCTGAATTTGCTAAAGTTGGTATTATGGCTTTGTCGCCGACTAGAGTCTGTGCAGATATAGTCGCTAGATGGCCATGGGTTTTACGTTTATTTTGACTGAAGAGGTAGATTGTCTTGTAGAAAGTGTGTGTGAAATAATTGTTAGTGTAGTAGATATACTGAGTTAGCTCTTCTCAGCCATTCTTGTGTGCGTTCTCTTAAGGAAGCGCCATCAAAATCTGAAATTCTTTGAAAGATTGGGGATTCCTGGGCCTAAACCAAACCTTTTCAGTGGGAACTATGGAACCATAAAAAAATTGGTAAGTAATTTCAGTAAAATCATATTTTGTGCAATGAATATATTTGGTATATAATATTGGATAATCTGTTGATATTTTGCTAGACTGGATAAATAAGGACCTTCAAATTCATAAATTGCCATCTATCGATAAAATTTATCACAAATTTACTGGAGAATTGTGTTTCTTTTCAATAATCATATCAAATATTATAATACAATATAATGCGGCTTATGATTGTAGAACGGAAATTGTAGTTATACCGCGAATGTTTCTTTTGAACGAAAAAATCGAAATTTATTTTAAGGAGAAATAGCGATTATTTCTAACCTTAGATATGAAGTATGATAGGATGAATTGTGAAGAGTAATGATAAACGGAAAAATAAAAGTGTACAGGGATGGGAATCGAACCCACAGTGTTCCGCTTACCGGGCAGATGCCATGTCCACTAGGCTACCCTGGAAATATTATCTCTACATCTCATTATCTTGATGGAATTATTGAAAAGAAACACATTGCCAGAAAATTATTTGTTACAAAAGAAGAACCTAGTTATATAAAACAATTTTAGAAATATATCAATGACCTTCTCTTGGAACTCTGCTGACAATGTATGAAATATTGGAAATAAACACAATGATAGAGATTTCTGGAATATATATATATATATATACCGATTAACTTCCTTTAATAATTTTGTAGAGTTGACCTTTCATCCACTTTTTCAGATTTTTCCTTTTCCCCAGCCTTGTAATGATTTCAACTCGTGGCTAATCGATTGTTTTGAGATTTGAATATATATGTAGTATATATATATGTATTTTGAATTTTTCTAAATATAGAGCAATCCATATTCAAATCTTTAGATAATAAAAAGGCATATATTGGCAAATATATTGGCACATATAAAGTAAATATTGGCAAAATAAATATTTTATTCAATCTAATATATGCCTTTTTATTATCTAAATATTTTGAATTGTAATATAATAACATTTTTAGTATATATTTCATATATTTTAATTATTTATATTAGATTCCCATTATAGTTTAAGATCATACCCCCTATTAAAATGTACACTGCCCCTATATGCTATCACTCCTCATATTTTGGAATATAGGCCGTAAATTTATTAAATATAATATGTAGAATCCTTATTTATATACTCTATGTTATGTCATACCTAGGATAAGTTCGTTTTGATCTCAAATGTAATCTAGCATAAATATTCAATATGTTTATCCCCACATTAACCATATAAAATTGTATCCAAACTTTAAAATGATAATGTCATAAGAAAATCGACAAAGAGTGGGGTTTGAAGACGTGGTGGCTATGTGACAAAGTTGGTCATGGGCGCCGACCAATAAGACAGTTAGATAACATCCACGTGAGTCCAGCCCTCCCCGAGGGTTTTGCAGGCATAGAATGAGATCTTCCCGGGCCGCCCGGAGTCAGCTCAGAGATTAGTCATAACCCGTATCCATTCTATGCAGGTCGCTCTTGCTCCCACTCCTTCGTGCCGGTATCAGGTATCCCGGTATACGCCTATGATCTCCACCTGCGTCCCGGAGACTTTCTTCGACCTCCCTCGAAGCTAACATCTAGGCCTGCCTCTGCTTCTTGATGTCCACGTGCGTGAAGAACCTCACCACTCTCACCCCACGACTACGAATGCATAGTTCATTCACGGATTACTCGGCGTTACGACATATTTTTGCTCTTTTTTAATCAAATGTCTTGATTTTTCCAATATTTGGCTACACTCCAAGCTTTATTGGGGGACACAGCAGTTTTGAGAGGTTTCGTTATCATTTCACGTGCTTATATAATTGATTTAAAATTCAAATTTTAAAATATGAAAAACCTTCAAAATAAATACATGTCAATTTTAAAATCTAAGAATTGAAATAAATCAGCAAAATGGATATACGATATACTCGTATTAACGAAGTCTACAAATAAATTCGGTTCCAAAGTTTTGTAGACATAATCGAATATTATGGGCTATTAGGATTTAATTTGCAGTTACAATTGGAGATGTCTATTAAAAAAAAACCTTTTAGTTAACTTGCTTTTATGTCCATAAATCTTGTGATCAATTTTTAGATATATTTACAGAATACCTAGAAGTCTCAAATTTGGTATTCTTACTCAATCCTGATGACAATACAACTTGACAAATTTTCAGACTTCTGGGTGATCAAGGTGGTCGAGAATGGACTAATTTCTATATTTATTTCACAAATTTTGAGATCAATTTTTAAATATACTTACAGAAAAAAATAGAATTCTGAAATTTGGTACAACACTTTTACCTCATCATGTCTTCAGTATGATGTGGCTAAAGTGGCATACCAATACTGTCTTCAGCAGTATGATATAGGTTGGAGTCAACTGTTGTGTGATATATTCTGAGGCCACAGGACAGGATTTAAGTTCAAAGGAACATGGGATACCATAAAATCTGTATGAATCAGCAAAATCCGAACCTAAAATGTGTCCATATTGTTATATAAATATGCAAATATGTATTTTTGAGCATAATAGTTCGTCAGCACTTTCCGCAGATTGTCACTATAATCCTTTATCCTAATACTCATAATTGAATGTAATTACTATTTGTATCTATGAATGTTTCAATCACAATAGAGAGGGCGTTTAAAAAAAGACAAAGAGAATAATTGGAAATCGAAAATCAAAAGAACAATGGGCCAAAACAACGATAAAAGTTCCATGGAGGTTAATAAACAGCGATATCTAATCAGACGATTGAGTCCATATCGTCTTTAGGAGGGAAAAAAAACAATTAAAGATAACTGTTATTTTTGCATTTATTATCTGGGCCTATGAGATGAAGGGCTGTAATCGAAGATAAATACTTGTGAAATTTCCATATTCATAGGACCCCTTTTTTAAATAATTTGCTCAACACCTGACCTTTTTTCTTTTATTATTTTTTTTTCACATATAGTAGAACCCCCTTTTAGCGGACACCTCTCTACAAAGGACAGTTTTCATTTTCAAAATTACCATTTTTACAAATCAGTAACTCTCCGGTAAAAGGACACCTCTCCTTAAAGGTCACTTTGGCTCTGTAATTAGATGTCATTTACAGGAAGGTTCTACTGTATACATTAAAATAATACGACAGGTTTCTCTGGAGATGAATTTATTTTTATTATTGTTATCTCAAGCTTTATAAGACATACCTAAGAACAGGAATACATAAAACGAATAATAATAAACGCCGTTTTGTGCACTACGGTAGAAAGGCAGGTATGCCTGAAAGCTTGAAATTACATTTAAAAAAGGAACTCATATCCAGAAACCTGTTGAATTATTTTAATGTATAACGTAGTTTGAAAATTGTACCACAATTTTTTCTTTTGGACGAAAAACCGAAATTTATTTTATAAAGAAATAACGATTATATCTAACCTTAGAGATGTCGTTATTTCTCCTTTAAATAAATTTCGATTTTTCGTTCAAAAGAAACATTTGCGGTATAATTTTCAAATTTCGTTCTACAATCATAAGCCGCATTATATTGTATTTTAATGTATATTTAGGAGAATTATATTAAAATTGAACTGATATATTAAAAACGAAATAAGCATATCCTAACCGCTTACATGAGCTCTTTAGATGGCAGAGCACCATCTAGTGAAACAAAAATCAACTAAATGTTGATATAACCTGCTCACTGATATTTGACCAACCCATTTTCTTGATTTATTATCTGTACGTAACACAAAAGATGGGATGAAAGAATGTGGCCGTGCTATTATAGAAGGATGAAAGGTAGGGAGGGTAGAAGATTGTCAATTATAATATTGCTAGACATCATAATTGCACATTTGTCTTTCCTCTTTTTATAGAAATTGTTCTCTATTCAATAACTTGAAAATTGCTCTCTTCCTACTTAATCAGCATTGAGAGCTCTGAAATTTGTCAAGTTTGGCCGATAATTATCGGCCATATATATCAATATATATTGAGAGAGAACTCAAGCCTCTTTTCATCATTTGAATTAGTAGAAATATCTTAAAGATTATAATCTAATTATATATATATATATATATATTTTTAATATATTTAGATTTGCATTCTTAAGAAAAATAAAAAATCCGTGGTTTATATATATATTATATAATATAAAATGCAAATATTTCATTTTTCAACAACAAAACAAATTAATCATAACATGGAGATTCTGGATAGGATATGCAGAACAAACTGAAGTTTACTGAACAATTCTTGAAATTTCCATCATATTTGTTGATACACAAATGTTTTAATGGTGTTTACAGGGAATTGCAAAAGCACAGAAAAAGTGGGTGGATGAATATGGCCCAATTTGTGGGTAAGTTTGAACTTTTAACCTAATACCTGTATTATATCTAATATACTCTAATTTAAATGTATTTTTATCTAGTACACAAGTACATTACATGATTGCGTACTCCATCAGAGTACCCAATACTATATGATCCATATTATATACTATATACTCCATATTTATTAAAGGTAGTATCAACCTCCTTTTACTTTAAGTTATTTAAAGATAAGTCACTTATCTACAAATGTTACAATATTTCAACCCTCTCTCTCTCTCTCTCTCTCTATATATATATATATATATACACTGCGTGACATTGAAAATGGAACACCAAGAAATAGTGGCCAGAAAATTATGCAAATTTCAGGGTAGACGCGCCTAACCGAGTTATGCAAATGATGTAAAATGCGCAGCTCTCGTGCGCACATGGAGTAAGATATAAGGGAAGGAACTTGCAGAAAGGACAGTATTCGTGTCGTTATTTCTTCAAGGAAAATCATTGTATAAATTTTGTTCTTGTGTCAAAAGACACGTCTAATAACAGAGAATGCCGGGTCATCGTAAACGGAGGCAGTTCAAGCAGACCGACGCTTTTACGAGGGGCATGGTGATCGGACTGAAAAGGGCAGGTTGGTCCATACGTCAAATCGCAGCTGATACACACCTTGGTGCGTCCACGGTGCCCCGACTGTGGAGAAGATGGTTGGAACAAGGAAATGTGGCAATTTATAGGAATGTCGGTGCAACCAGAGTGACGTCAGCACGTGTGGATCGGCGTATCCTTCGACAAGCAGTGGCGGCCCCACAAGCCACTTGTACCGCCATCCTGCAACATGTGCAAGACACCCTAGATCATTCCATCTCGACCAGAACCATTTCCCGTCGATTGGTTGCTAATGGCTTGCACTCATGCCGTCCGCTAAGAAGACTGCCATTGACCCCACCGAATAGGCGCCAACGTTTGGAATGGTGCCGGGCTAGATCGACGTGAATGACGGAATGGCACAGGGTCGTTTTCTCAGAGGAGTCGCGTTTCTGCTTGTCCAGTGATAGTCGCCGTGTACGCGTGTGGCGTCGACGTGGAGAAAGGTCCAATCCGGCAGCAATTGTGGAACGCCCCACCGTGCGACAACGTGGAATCATGGTTTGGGGCGCAATCGCGTATGATTCCAGGTCACCTTTACTTCGTATTCAGGGCACTATGACGGCCCAACGATACGTTGATGATGTGCTGCGACCGGTGACACTCCCCTACCTTCAGGGGGTACCCAATGCCCTTTATCAGCAGGATAACGCCCGACCGCACACTGCTCGCATTAGCCAACAAGCTCTGCAAGATGTACAGATGCTTCCCTGGCCACCGTACTCTCCTGATCTCTCACCAATCGAGCACGTCTGGGACATCATTGGACGCCGTTTGCATGCCTTGCCACAGCCGCGTTCAGAAGACGAACTGTGGCAAATGGTTGAGAGGGAATGGAGAGCCATCCCTCAGGACGCCATCCGTACTCTGATTGACTCTCTACCTAAACGTGTTGCTGCGTGCATCGCCGTCCGCGGTGGTCCTACTTGCTACTAAGCCGACGCCGTTCTCGCTCTGTATTATGACTATCATTTTGAAATAAAGATCACTTATTGTTCGTCCCTGTCTCTCTCTGTCTGCCGAGTTTCATCACTTTCTGGCCACTATTTCTTGGTGTTCCATTTTCAATGTCACGCAGTGTATATATATTGTAACAAAGTATTTATTATTTTAGCAGAGTATTATTTTTTTTATCTTTATATTTTTCTATACTCTGTACACTTCCCTCTTTTGTTTATCTTTTGTTTATCACCATAGTTTGTTCTTGCCTGAAATAAATTGTTGTCTCGTCCCGAAGTTGGTCTTCCATGATTTTCCATGTGGCAATATACAATATTTCTGAGGGCTGTTAAGTTACTTGCATTAATTGATGAGGATGTAATATATAGAATGGCAGATCATTGAAGAAATTTTAAAATAGAAATAAGTTCTCAATGTGAATTTACATATCCCAGGTTCTGTTTATCCAACATTAGAAGCCTATACCACCATGTTACCCACTTCTAAGTTGTGAAGTAAATATATCTCGTATGTAACATAAACCTAATTTTCTTTGAAAATATAGAAATCCACAAAATGTCTACATAAAATACAGTATGATCATTTTGATGTTACCGGTCGTCTGTTTTCCTGAAGGAAACAGAGGCAATTTTGTTCACACTTGTTTATCTCATGTGTCTTCAATAAATGTCACTGTGTATCAAATATCTTTCAGAGTTATTGTCTGAATCCCGGTATATATGCTAAAAGATACAACTTCTCTAAGTTTTGTCCATAAGTGATTGGCCAATAAAGATATAATTAGGGTCGTAATTTTGAAGTGCATACATTTTCTAAATGTAAGATATCTAATATAAACTTTGAAATCATCTAGTTGGACTATTTCACGTCGACCGTTGATAAATGACGTATGCACAAAGGAACGTGTGGCCATTGGACATGCGTCGGACCAGGAGGCTGTTGTTGGGTGCTGCCCTGCCTGGAGTATAGGAGCTCCATCTATTATTTCTTTCTGTGGTGAATCTGTATAAGACCGGTGGTATTAATAAAGATTTGTGTGTGATAAATTATAAAATGATATGTGTGTTTCATGATAGTTAGTAACAGACGGAGTGTAAAATAGTTGTCAAGTGCAGGAAAAGCATAGAGATATTTGCATAGTTTCTGTTGAACGCTATATTCTAACTTAGACTCCATGTGTGTTCTTTGCCTCTAGATATTCCCCCACATGATTTCAATGCTTTTATGCTAGCGAACAATTTTGGAAATTCATGAAAAGTCATGTTTGACCACGACTTCAGAATTATACCAATATTATCACATGTGAAAATGCGAAACTTTTATAGACGCGTATGATTCTTTTCCGAAATTAAACAATTTCTACTGCCCTTTCTGCAATGGAAAAATTAATGGAAGGGTATGACTCATCAGTGGTGAACCCTCCCAGCGGTTTCGCCAGTTTAATCTACCATACCGCTGTTATATTAAATAGTTTAATTTCAAAAAGAATCTTACGCCTCTAAAATGTTTTTGAATTTTCATAACAGATGGCGCGTTAGTGCATCATTTCACATGTGTTACATGTAAAGTATAAAATAAGTTTAGTAAAATGTAATGCTTGTCATAAATTCCTTATTGTATTCAAAATTCTTCTACCGATTTGTGGAGATACCTGATGGGAAATTAGTTTTCAATATATTAACCAATCCCTTCTAATTTATGCATATATTGAGACTGTATTTAACTATAGCTAGAATGTCCTTTAATCAAAGCTAATCTGAAAGTTCAACATTTGTAATTTTATTGTTATTGTTGTACGAACCTATAACTCTGGGTATAATCTGCAGTTCAGTTTCCACAATGGTCCCCAATTCTTGCAAAATTCCAACCCGACCAGCGAGTGCAAGTAACTAAAATGGGCTTTCTGGCACATTTCTAAGTGCGAAAGTCGAACTGATTTTCACATGTGTAGACATGTGGTGTACTTACAGTAAAAGCAGTCACCAACTTCTTGTTGATGTTAATTATTTAAAATATTAATTTTCATTCTGTGATTGAATTAATATGTGATTTAATTTATTCTGTGGTGTTGAGTGTATATAAATATATGTATTTCTTTGAGAGTGGTGTGGGAGAGAGTATATGTGGAGACGTTTAGGTGTAAGAGTTATTTAGATTTATTTTAGAAATTTAAATTCATTGTTTTTGTGCCTTCAATAAAGAAGTTTTATTTTTTAATAGAGAGTAATTATTACGATTCTCCCAACACTTCTTCCCACCATGATTACCATGTCTTGTATCACGTGTACTAGGGATAATAATAAAAAAAGTTCCACAACTCCAACAACCATGTTCTACAGCATGGTACAATAACTTCCATGTTGTCCCTCAGATATTTCTACGGCTGCTATCCCATAGTGATGGTGACTGACCCCGAGCTCCTCAACACCATACTGATCAAGGACGCAGCCAAGTTCCTCGATAGAGAGGTAACATAGTTAAAACTTCTTCTTTCAAAACTTATTCACTCAGTTAAGATAGCATCCTCGGTTATCTTTAATCCAGATATAATCAACTATACTTCTCATTGAACGGTTGACAAATTTTACCGCAAATGTTTCTTTTGAACGAAAAATCATATTTTTATTTTAAGGATAAATACACTATTTCTATCCTTTGGGATGAAGTATGAAAGGATGAATTGTGAGGAGTAATGATGAACGGAAAAATAAAAATAATCCCTGGACACTTTTATTTTTTCGTTCATCATTACTCTTCACAATTCATCCTTTCATACCTCATCTCAAAGAATATAAATAGTGTATTTCTCCTTTGAATAAAATTACGATTTTTCGTTCAAAAGAAACATGTTCGGTAAATTTGACAAATGTTCTACAATCATAAGCCACATTATATTGTATTATACTTCTCCTAGTTTATACAACAATGCCATTAAGTCTGTAAAAAGCAATTTTGCAAGTTAAAAATTTAGTTATTTTGTCTAAAATATTTAATGACGCTCACACTCTCCATAATAAATTGAAAACATACACAAATATAAATTTTACACTCGAGATATGATTTTGTAAAAAAAATGATTTGCTAACTTAATAAAAAAAATTGTAATTGAAAATAGTTATTCTATTGTGTAGGTTATTTAAATAGCTTATAAATATTTTACTTTTCTTTAAAACGTAAATCATAAATAACTGTATTATATATAACAAAATCTCTCAACAAGCAATCCAGGGCCAGGTACCTATTTTTTATTTATCGTAAAAATAGAGGCCGTCTGGCCGGCATTCATATTTATATGAAAAATAGACACTTCGGCCAGTTAGAGTTTTTTATTTTATCAACGTTTCAACAAAAATCTTTTGTCTTCGTCAGGAGAAGTAAATATAATTAAAGTATTTGGCAAGGCGTATTTCATATAAATATTTTTTTATTTCCCTAGCTTTCGGGAACCGACATGCCCTTCAACAGAAGACCTGGAAGTCATACTTTTAGTTCTTCTGTTGAAGGGCATATGTTGGCCTGAAAACTAGAGAAATAAAAAAGTAGTTGAAGAAACCTGGGCCTGGATTGATTGTTGATTTTGTTATATTGGAAAGGTAAGGATGGGAGAATAGGAATTATATATATAGATAAAATTAATTAAATAATAGATTTTTATAAATAAGAGAGAGAGAGAGAGATATGGCTCAAGTGTAGCATATTGATTATTGTACCGATTTTAAGAAATTTAAGGCTGTAAGAAAGCATACTGATAGATAAACTACTATAGGAAATATCTTTATTTACGGGGCTGTTAACTAAAATGGATGTTATTGAGCCCCAAAGCCGAATATATACAAGGTACTATATACATTGCACTGTTGGAGGGGTCTGAGGATGGGTGGCCAAGGATTTATTTATTTCAATTCAAAACGCTATGTCCCCCTAGGGACACTTGCGCTAAATGTACATACAAATATAACAAAGAAAATATTCAACACGGAAAGATACACAGAAAGTAACTTAGAAAGATTCATAAATATTATTTAAAAAAATATAGAGATATTCTTTGAATTTTATTTGCAGTTTCATCATTAAATTTAAAATATATACATATATACACACATATACACGCATACACCTATATATTGTTTACAACCATATAATATGTCCAATATTTCCTTGAGATCGTTACATCAAAGACCATTTTTCTTAATGAAATCCAAAATATATTTACAAAGGAAATTAAATTTTATATATATGATAATTTAAACCAACAACCCTATATATTATCATCTTTATAACAAGATTGTCATGTTGTATATAGAACTAATTGCAGATTTATAACTAATTATATGTATAATTGACATGTCTCCTTGCATCACCAAATGTAATGTACTGAGGATGAATAAATAAAAATATATAATAGATTAAAAACTGAGTTAAGAGCAAGATTGAGCGAATCACAATGTAACTTCTAAAGTTAGATGGAAGCCCAGACAGGCGCCAGTGTGGACACGTGCAGAAAGGCAATACTTCCTGGTCCACTTCCTAGTCCCCTTCCTGGTTCAAAAAAGTTGTTTAAATAGGACCCCACGTAGCAACAGCCATTTTCAGTTCTAGTCAGTCCCGGTCAGCGTCACCCCTTGTCGCCGGTTGTCACCAACTCATTGACGATGTAAAACAGTAAGAAAACTTCTCGATCTCCATCTTTGCTCTTGGCTCGCTTTTTATCTATTCAAGAAACTTTCTTTCAACGTGTCGCTTCGTTTTTTGTGTGTGTGGACATTCCCCAGTTTTCCACTCTGCCTCGACCACGACTGCCTGTACTTTGTGAGAACTGTTAAAGATCCTACAAGGTGCAGAGAGGTACGGGAAAACTCTCCACCCCTGACTGTCCCTCGCGGTTACTACAGGTTTGACCCTCGGTTGCCACAACTTATAGCGAGAGTCGACGAAGTTCTACAACAGGCCAACCAGAACCTCAACGCATTATTATAGATAGTCGACAGGATCCCTAATCACAGACAGGATCCAACACATTATTACAGTTAGTCGACAGGATCCCAACCTATTATTACAGAGAGTCGACAGGATTACCACAACGAAGGAGACCACAACGAAGAAGGTAAAGACTGTCCAGATAGAAAAGAGCCAAGAAGCAAGATGGAGGAGCAAACCAACCCGTCCAACGATACAGCCGAACAAACTATCCCCAAACAAGAAACAACATTGGAAGAGGAGGAAACGTCGCCGCCCCAAGATACCTCCGCAGACCCACTGACACAGATCGCCGATGCCCTGAGTAAGTTACTGGTAGCCCGATCTCCTAGGGAGATAGACGTAAGTCCATACGATGGTACTTTTGAAGCCCAAAGCTTTTTCGACAACTTCGATGCCCAAGCAGACCGAACTGAACTGACCTACACAGATCGCCTACGCAAATTACCCTGCTACCTACAAGGTAAGCCCCTCCAATATTTCCGAAGCCTACGGTTAGATAGGTTATATTATATTGAAGCCCGCCAGAGATTGATAGACTTATTCCCAGCAACGACAGAAGCGTCGTTTGCACGCTTTTTGGCAATCAAAATGACACCCCAAATGTCCCTAGAAAACTACTACCAAAACAAAACTGTTATGGGTATGAAACTCGACCTACCCGCCGACATTTTAATTGAATCTCTGACCGACGGACTACCCGTCGCAGACCAGCGATTAGTCGCAACTGTGCAGCCAAACACCATTAAGGAATGGTTCGACCTAGTGTCAAGAATAACTCAGTGTACCACCAGTGCAGTGAACCAGCGCCAAGTAGACAAGGCTCCACACCCCACCTACCACAACCCACCACCGCGGTACAACAGCCAGCGGCCATCACGTGTAACATACCCAGTTACACCTCCCCCCTCGCCTTGCAAGTATTGCAATGCCATGCACTGGCACTCCCAGTGTGTACAACGGTTCCCACGGGACCAAACACGCCCAGTCTACAGCGCCCGACCACACACAACCACTGTACCAAAACGTGGTACCCACACCCAGCCCAAGGTCCAACCTCCGAACCATGTTCCCCAAGTCCAAGCTGCAAGCCAAGACGACTCTGCAAGCCCCGCGAGCAGCTCAACGGTAGGAAAACCTGAAACTTATTTTCGTTGAACAATTAATAATATGGACTGAATTGTCACCAAATGTAAACTTGCCCTTTTTAATAGACACGGGAGCATCTATAAACCTACTTAACTTAGATATTTTAAGAACCATAGAAAATAGATTACCATATAAAATTATTATCCATCAGTACAGTTTAACTATAAATGCAATAGCCCACAATGTAAATACCCTTGGATATATTTTTTTAAAACTTAAAATCGGTAACCTCACCCAAAAACTAAAATTTTTTATAGTAGAAGCTTCACTACCTTTTGGTATTTTATCTATTAATACCCTTAAAATATTTAAATTAATTATAGATTTTAATAATCTCCAAATTTATCAAAATAATGATGCTCTCCCAACGAATGTCTATAAGTTAACCAAGTGCAAACAGGATTTATGTTCCACTCAACCGAGGGAAACTGATATGTTTACCACTTTCCCCTCGCACCAGTCCTGTTTACACGTGGCGGACTCTACTCCAATTATATGTTCACCCCCTATATCTCCTACCCATGATATTGAGATTTCTATACCTTCTAATGCGGCACCTCAGTTAGAACATTGTCCACACGAACTCCACCGAATTCTATATGAATTCTCGCAAGTGTTCTCTACTAATAAATACAATGTGCCCAAATTGAACATACCACCGGTAAAAATCAATACCACCACAGATAAAATAATAGCATTACGCCCATATAGAGTGCCACTACACGACCAACAAGAAATACAAACCCAAATAGAACAAATGCTCCAATATGGAATCATTGCCCCGTCAGTTTCACCTTATGCCAGTCCCATAACGCTTGTTACCAAACGTGACCAAACGAAGCGTTTCTGTATTGATTACAGAAAACTTAATGAAATCATCGCGCCAGACGTACATCCTTTACCCTTAATAGAAACCATTCTTGACAAATTGTCAAAAGCCAAATATTACTCTTCTGTAGATATAGCATCCGCATATTGGCAAGTGGAAATAGAACCTAACTCACGTAATCTACTAGCTTTCGTGACGTTAGATAGTCAGTACGAATTTTGTAGACTTCCTTACGGATTTAAAAATTCACCACAGATATACCATCGTGCCATAAACCAGGTCATGCAAAAATATAAACTAAATTTTGTTACCCATTACTTCGACGATTTCATTATTTTTTCTGACACCCTAGAGGATCATCTACAACACCTACAACAATTTCTAACAGTGTGTCAACACGAAAACATCAAACTTAATTATAATAAATGTTCATTTTTT
This sequence comes from Cordylochernes scorpioides, assembly GCA_030710605.1. Lineage (NCBI taxonomy): Eukaryota > Metazoa > Arthropoda > Arachnida > Pseudoscorpiones > Chernetidae > Cordylochernes > Cordylochernes scorpioides. The sequence continues at coordinate 35,952,126 of CP092864.1, forward strand.
AAAACAAAAATAGATTTCTTAGGATACACTGTTACCGCAGGTACTTATGCACCGCAGACGCGCAACCTTGATACTATAAATGCCATAAAAACACCTAACAATCAAAAAACACTACAATCATTTTTAGGAGCAGTAAACGTTTATAATAAGTTTATAGCAGATTATGCCCGCTTACGAGCACCTTTAAATAAACTACTTAAAAAGGATGTAAAATGGAATTGGAACACAGACTGTCAACAAGCTTCCATCACTCTCAAAGAGAGTTTAACCAGTAAACCAGTACTACACTTGTATCAAGTCGGTTTACCATGCCGCCTTTATTGCGACGCATCCACCCAAGGGATTGCCGGCATACTCAAACAGGTACACCCAGACGGACAAATACATCCTGTGCAATATTTTAGCCGCGCCCTTAGGGCACATGAGTGAAACTACACCGTTTCCGAACTCGAGTGCCTCGCCATCGTCGAAAGTGTAGACAAATTCCGAATATACCTCACCGGTATAAAATTCACCATATACACAGACCACCAAGCTTTACAATGGCTTAAAACTATAAAAAATCCGTCAGGCCGACTATTTAGATGGAGCCTGAGACTATCTACCTATAATTACGAAATACACTACATCAAAGGCAGTCAACAGTATGAGGCAGATTTACTCTCAAGAAACCCCTTTGTAGGATTTATCAGTACTGATATTATAAAACAGCATCAACCAACAGCATCCCCCTTCAACATTGATACAAACGACTTACATACCATTACCCGAAAAGGTGTAACTAAAATAATAATTCCCGAGACCCTGCAACATACTCTCATGAACAAAGTTCACCAAGAATACAACCACCCAGGCATCTCTCAGATGACCCGCATAATTACTACCCAGTACTACTGGAAAGGTATCTCTAAATCTATAGAAAAATTTGTCAGGTCGTGTCACACCTGCCAAATCATTAAAAGGCCCAAAGGTAAACCCTATGGTGCCCTCGGACAAATTCCACCACCTCAACAACCATTCGACTTAATCTCTATAGATACCATAGCTGGATTTTCGAAATATGGACACTCCAAGACCTATCTACACGTAATAGTGGATCATTTAACGCGATATGCTTGGACCTTTCCATCAAAGTCCACCAGTACCCTAACGTACATTCAAACCCTCAAGACTGTACTACAGCAAGGATCTCCAAAACGTCTGTTATCTGACAGAGCGCCCGCTTTTACCTCAGAAAAATTCCGTAAATTTCTAATAATGCATGGTATACAACCTCTTCTAACTACCAGCAATAATCCACAAGCAAACGGTTTAATAGAACGCTTAAATGCGACCATTACAGGCAAGCTCAGACTAGCTTATCTAGAAAATCCGAAAGCTTCCTGGACTCAACTAGTTAAACGCGTCACTCAGACGTACAATAACACACCCCATTCTGTCACAAGTTTTCCACCTACCTACTTAATGTTCAATGTTATCCCCCCAGATCTAAGAACTCATCTTAACCCATATCCCGAGATAAAAATAGCTCGAGAGATAGCAAACTCTCGTACTCAAAATAAACATAAAAAAGATAAAGAAACATTTGATAAGCAGCACAGAACACCACATTTCGAAGAGAATGACCTTGTTTTGGTAAAAAATTACAGACATCCCGACACAGGTAAATTAGCACCATATTTTACTGGACTCTACAAAATAATTCAAATTATTTCACCCAATGTCGTTCGAATCGATCGCCCAAATCAGCCACTCAATAGAGATAGTGACACCATACATGTCAATAAATTAAAATATTACACAGAGGATGTGTTGTACATAACACCTCCACAGCCCCGATTCGTTCAACACCCACAGCGATTGCCTCAAGATGTATATTTCATTGAATTCAATCATTTGACTCCAGATATCTTTGAAAAACAATTATTCCGAATTATACCGCCTACAAGCTCACAGCCTTTTTTACATTTAAATCCCAGTATTTTCAATTAGGCTAGAAACAAACTGCCAGAATGGAGGCAGAGGAATTTTCCTCCAGCCAGACATGGGATCATGTGCCAGTCGGTAACAAAGGGTCGGCAACAAAGGACCGCCTACGTAAATAAACAACCCAGCTATGTCGGTAGGCATCAAAGGATATCGGCATCAAAGGGAAACCGCCATGTTAAAATGACACCTCCAGTTGCAGTTCGCCTGTACCTGACACGTCATCCAACTCGCAGGACGGATAGATTGTAGCACCTAAAACTAATTGACTTACCAATCATTACCCAATTTACTTATTAATTTGAATTTTAATATTGAAATATCATAAAACTTTATATCTTCAATTATCATCGTGTGTTTTACAACTTTTACATTGTTTGCACGCCCAGTGTGGAATTTTTTTGACGCAAAAGAACAACCATTCAATTATATGACTTTTGGGTACGCTTTTAATATGAACAAACACAACATTACCGGCTCATTCGTTAGGAATAAAAAAAGAACTTAACCTCTCATTTCTCCATATGTAACGCAATGTTACATGGAAAAAAAGATCTGTTAAATTAATAGTTTAAATGATTTTTCACAAGCGTAACAAGCCGGCGTTTGGGTAGGCTCACCTAAAAATTTTGCAGACCAAACAGCATAAAACGCTCTGCAATCTTTTTAGCGCCTAAGACATGCATTACACACTTCATGTATCCAAAGTCCCCATCTTCCACTACACTACATCATTTTTAGGGATCAAGATCGCTCCCCGTCTGGTCTCACATAATATAATCGGGAAGATCTGGCAAAGACCAACTTCTCAGACCGGACCAAAGCGACATAGGACCACATTGCCTCCCCATAGGTCAAACTAAAGACACCAATAATCTTGGACCTACACCTAGACATTGTGTGAATATGTTCCTTTCTTTTTTTTTTTCAGGAACGAATATTTTTTGTTTTCTTTTAACTTTTCTTCAAAAGAGACATTTTTTGCTCCATTTGTTTATCTAATCATTAATAACCTTTAATTATATTATATTTTTTTTTGTATAAAATCTTGAATAATTATTTTTTTTATTTTTTTTTTACTTTTCAATTATAATCAAATTTTTATTCCAACATTATTTTAACAACTTTATTTTAACAATGGCAAAACAGTTAATTCTTTCAATAATCATTTTTAATTCCTTATTATATCTTTTATATATTACTAATTCTCATTATTATATCTTTTATATTTTACTAATTCATTATTATATCTTTCATATAGTACATGTTTGATCTTATCCACTTATACTTTTTTTATCCACAATCACATTTTTATCTTTTTATTCACTATATTTTTGTCTAATTACTTTATTATATGACAATGTTTGTTTATCATCAACTATCGGGCATATACAACAATCGTTTACAACAATCTATTTCTCTAACCACTTCAGTGTACTTTACACTACTATCTTTCTCTCCGCCATTGCTTCGAACGATAGTAGAAACGACAGCACTGCTTGACAATTTTTCTTTTGATTTCGTAATTCAACAAACTCTTTGAAAACACCGTTCCCCAGAAGTACAAGTCTCGACTTTTTGGTCTGAACACGTTTCAAAAGTTTATTTCAATCATCCGCAGAGCACATCACCAACGCATGCACAAAGCGTTCACTTTTTTCAATTTTCAATTTTTTTTTCAACTCTAGCGGACCACAATCAACCTTTGATTTCAAGTCAAGTCAGACCCTACTGTCGCTACAACAATTCTACTTATCGCATGGCTCTACCACCCCTTTCAAGCATATTAATTCTTTTCTTCAACATCTTTTCAACCAATAACCCTACAATTGTGACAAAGCACTGTAACCTTATACAGGATCACAGGTGAAACATTGCCTAGGAAGACGCACAAGTCTATATCCTCGCTTTGCACCTGGACCTAAGTATTTGATTGGCTGTGCAACACTTACAATTGCATATTCTTCAACCCCTAACCCTTTCCAACGCCCGCCAACAATCTCTTAGAACATCATCATTATTTTTTAGCAAACAAAGGTTTTATCTACAGTTCTCTTTTATAATGAATATCATAACTTTTAAATTAAACATAAGTTTTATTTTGATAATTTTCAGATATATTCAAATAAACATCTTGTTATAGCCCTTTTTCCCTCACAGTTTCAATTAATTAAAAGAAATTTTAATTACTTACCTGTGTTAGAGAGGCTTTACCCGCTTAAACCCGGATAAACCCTTTCACTCACTGGGCCCATCTATGATAATTTAAACCAACAACCCTATATATTATAATCTTTATAACAAGATTGTCATGTTGTATATAGAACTAATTGCAGATTTATAACTAATTATATGTATAATTGACATGTCTCCTTGCATCACCAAATGTAATGTACTGAGGATGAATAAATAAAAATATATAATAGATTAAAAACTGAGTTAAGAGCAAGATTGAGCGAATCACAATGTAACTTCTAAAGTTAGATGGAAGCCCAGACAGGCGCCAGTGTGGACACGTGCAGAAAGGCAATACTTCCTGGTCCACTTCCTAGTCCCCTTCCTGGTTCAAAAAAGTTGTTTAAATAGGACCCCACGTAGCAACAGCCATTTTCAGTTCTAGTCAGTCCCGGTCAGCGTCACCCCTTGTCGCCGGTTGTCACCAACTCATCGACGATGTAAAACAGTAAGAAAACTTCTCGATCTCCATCTTTGCTCTTGGCTCGCTTTTTATCTATTCAAGAAACTTTCTTTCAACGTGTCGCTTCGTTTTTTGTGTGTGTGGACATTCCCCAGTTTTCCACTCTGCCTCGACCACGACTGCCTGTACTTTGTGAGAACTGTTAAAGATCCTACAAGGTGCAGAGAGGTACGGGAAAACTCTCCACCCCTGACTGTCCCTCGCGGTTACTACAGGTTTGACCCTCGGTTGCCACAACTTATAGCGAGAGTCGACGAAGTTCTACAACAGGCCAACCAGAACCTCAACGCATTATTATAGATAGTCGACAGGATCCCTAATCACAGACAGGATCCAACACATTATTACAGTTAGTCGACAGGATCCCAACCTATTATTACATATATATGATAATTTAAACCAATAACCCTATATTATGTAACAAGCTTGTCATGTTGTATATAGAACTAATTATAAACTACAACTAATTATACGCATAATTGACGTGTGTCCTTGTATCTCCAGATGTAATGTACTGAGGATGAATAAATAAAATATAATAGATTAAAAGCTAAGTTAAGAGCCAAAGAGAGAATCACAAGTGACTTCTAAAGATAGATTGGACCCCGACAGTCTGTCGCCAGTGTCCGGTGTCCATCGACACGTGCATGACCCAATTCTCTTAGTCAGAGCGGTCGTATAAAAAGGCCGCGTAGCAACAGCCAGTTCTAGTTCAGTTCCCCATCTGCGCGTGGCCGGCTGTCTCCAAGTTCCACCTCATTTCACCATGTAGTCAGTAAGAAACGCTACTCCTATCTCCATCTTTGCTTTTGGCTCGACTTTTTATCTATTCAAGGAACTTTCTTTCAACTGTGTCTCTTCGTTTTGTGTGTGTGGACATTCCCCAGTTTTCCACTCTGCCTCGACCACGACTGCCTGTACCCTGTGAGAACTGTTAAAGGTCCTACAAGGTGCAGCGAGGTACAGGAAAACTCTCCACCCCTGACTGTCCCTCGCGGTTACTACAGGTTTGACCCTCGGTTGCCACAAATTATAGCGAGAGTCGACGAGGTTCTACAACAGGCTTACCAAACCTCAACGCATTATTACAGCTAGTCGACAGGATCCCTAATCACAGACAGGATCTCAACACATTATTACAGAGAGTCGACAGGATCCCTAATCACAGATAAGGATCCCAACGTATTATAACAGATAGTCGACAGGATTACCACAACGAAGGAGACCACAACGAAGAAGGTAAAGACTGTCCAGATAGAAAAGAGCCAAGAAGCAAGATGGAGGAGCAAACCAACCCGTCCAACGATACAGCCGAACAAACTATCCCCAAACAAGAAACGACATTGGAAGAGGAGGAAACGTCGCCGCCCCAAGATACCTCCGCAGACCCACTGACACAGATCGCCGATGCCCTGAGTAAGTTACTGGTAGCCCGATCTCCTAGGGAGATAGACGTAAGTCCATACGATGGTACTTTTGAAGCCCAAAGCTTTTTCGACAACTTCGATGTCCAAGCAGACCGAACTGAACTGACCTACACAGATCGCCTACGCAAATTACCCTGCTATCTACAAGGTAAGCCCCTCCAATATTTCCGAAGCCTACGGTTAGATAGGTTATATTATATTGAAGCCCGCCAGAGATTGATAGACTTATTCCCAGCAACGACAGAAGCGTCGTTTGCACGCTTTTTGGCAATCAAAATGACACCTCAAATGTCCCTAGAAGACTACTACCAAAACAAAACTGTTATGGGTATGAAACTCGACCTACCCGCCGACATTTTAATTGAATCTCTGACCGACGGACTACCCGTCGCAGACCAGCGATTAGTCGCAACTGTGCAGCCAAACACCATTAAGGAATGGTTCGACCTAGTGTCAAGAATAACTCAGTGTGCCACCAGTGCAGTGAACCAGCGCCAAGTAGACAAGGCTCCACACCCCACCTACCACAACCCACCACCGCGGTACAACAACCAGCGGCCATCACGTGTAACATACCCAGTTACACCTCCCCCCTCGCCTTGCAAGTATTGCAATGCCATGCACTGGCACTCCCAGTGTGTACAACGGTTCCCACGGGACCAAACACGCCCAGTCTACAGCGCCCGACCACACACAACCACTGTACCAAAACGTGGTACCCACACCCAGCCCAAGATCCAACCTCCGAGCCATGTTCCCCAGGTCCAAGCTGCAAACCCAGACGACTCTGCAAGCCCCGCGAGCAGCTCAACGGTAGGAAAACCTGAAACTTATTTTCGTTGAACAATTAATAATATGGACTGAATTGTCACCAAATGTAAACTTGCCCTTTTTAATAGACACGGGAGCATCTATAAACCTACTTAACTTAGATATTTTAAGAACCATAGAAAATAGATTACCATATAAAATTATTATCCATCAGTACAGTTTAACTATAAATGCAATAGCCCACAATGTAAATACCCTTGGATATATTTTTTTAAAACTTAAGATCGGTAACCTCACTCAAAAACTAAAATTTTTTATAGTAGAAGCTTCACTACCTTTTGGTATTTTATCTATTAATACCCTTAAAATATTTAAATTAATTATAGATTTTAATAATCTCCAAATTTATCAAAATAATGATGCTCTCCCAACGAATGTCTATAAGTTCACCAAGTGCAAACAGGATTTATGTTCCACTCAACCGAGGGAAACTGATATGTTTACCACTTTCCCCTCGCACCAGTCCTGTTTACACGTGGCGGACTCTACTCCAATTATATGTTCACCCCCTATATCTCCTACCCATGATATTGAGATTTCTATACCTTCTAATGCGGCACCTCAGTTAGAACATTGTCCACACAAACTCCACCGAATTCTATATGAATTCTCACAAGTGTTCTCTACTAATAAATACAATGTGCCCAAATTGAACATACCACCGGTAAAAATCAATACCACCACAGATAAAATAATAGCATTACGCCCATATAGAGTGCCACTACACGACCAACAAGAAATACAAACCCAAATAGAACAAATGCTCCAATATGGAATCATTGCCCCGTCAGTTTCACCTTATGCCAGTCCCATAACGCTTGTTACCAAACGTGACCAAACGAAGCGTTTCTGTATTGATTACAGAAAACTTAATGAAATCATCGCGCCAGACGTACATCCTTTACCCTTAATAGAAACCATTCTTGACAAATTGTCAAAAGCCAAATATTACTCTTCTGTAGATATAGCATCCGCATATTGGCAAGTGGAAATAGAACCTAACTCACGTAATCTACTAGCTTTCGTGACGTTAGATAGTCAGTACGAATTTTGTAGACTTCCTTACGGATTTAAAAATTCACCACAGATATACCATCGTGCCATAAACCAGGTCATGCAAAAATATAAACTAAATTTTGTTACCCATTACTTCGACGATTTCATTATTTTTTCTGACACCCTAGAGGATCATCTACAACACCTACAACAATTTCTAACAGTGTGTCAACACGAAAACATCAAACTTAATTATAATAAATGTTCATTTTTTAAAACAAAAATAGATTTCTTAGGATACACTGTTACCGCAGGTACTTATGCACCGCAGACGCGCAACCTTGATACTATAAATGCAATAAAACCACCTAACAATCAAAAAACACTACAATCATTTTTAGGAGCAGTAAACGTTTATAATAAGTTTATAGCAGATTATGCCCGCTTACGAGCACCTTTAAATAAACTACTTAAAAAGGATGTAAAATGGAATTGGAACACAGACTGTCAACAAGCTTTCACCACTCTCAAAGAGAGTTTAACCAGTAAACCAGTACTACACTTGTATCAAGTCGGTTTACCATGCCGCCTTTATTGCGACGCATCCACCCAAGGGATTGCCGGCATACTCAAACAGGTACACCCAGACGGACAAATACATCCTGTGCAATATTTCAGCCGCGCCCTTAGAGCACATGAGAGAAACTACACCGTTTCCGAACTTGAGTGCCTCGCCATCGTCGAAAGTGTAGACAAATTCCGAATATACCTCACCGGTATAAAATTCACCATATACACAGACCACCAAGCTTTACAATGGCTTAAAACTATAAAAAAAACCCGTCAGGCCGACTATTTAGATGGAGCCTGAGACTATCTACCTATAATTACGAAATACACTACATCAAAGGCAGTCAACAGTATGAGGCAGATTTACTCTCAAGAAACCCCTTTGTAGGATTTATCAGTACTGATATTATAAAACAGCATCAACCAACAGCATCCCCCTTCAACATTGATACAAACGGCTTACATACCATTACCCGAAAAGGTGTAACTAAAATAATAATTCCCGAAACCCTGCAACATACTCTCATGAACAAAGTTCACCAAGAATATAACCACCCAGGCATCTCTCAGATGACCCGCATAATTACTACCCAGTACTACTGGAAAGGTATCTCTAAATCTATAGAAAAATTTGTCAGGTCGTGTCACACCTGCCAAATCATTAAAAGGCCCAAAGGTAAACCCTATGGTGCCCTCGGACAAATTCCACCACCTCAACAACCATTCGACTTAATCTCTATAGATACCATAGCTGGATTTTCGAAATATGGACACTCCAAGACCTATCTACACGTAATAGTGGATCATTTAACGCGATATGCTTGGACCTTTCCATCAAAGTCCACCAGTACCCTAACGTACATTCAAACCCTCAAGACTGTACTACAGCAAGGATCTCCAAAACGTCTGTTATCTGACAGAGCGCCCGCTTTTACCTCAGAAAAATTCCGTAAATTTCTAATAATGCATGGTATACAACCTCTACTAACTACCAGCAATAACCCACAAGCAAACGGTTTAATAGAACGCTTAAATGCGACCATTACAGGCAAACTCAGACTAGCTTATCTAGAAAATCCAAAAGCTTCCTGGACTCAACTAGTTAAACGCGTCACTCAGACGTACAATAACACACCCCATTCTGTCACAAGTTTTCCACCTACCTACTTAATGTTCAATGTTATCCCCCCAGATCTAAGAACTCATCTTAACCCATATCCCGAGATAAATATAGCTCGAGAGATAGCAAGCTCTCGTACTCAAAATAAACATAAAAAAGATAAAGAAACATTTGATAAGCAGCACAGAACACCACATTTCGAAGAGAATGATCTTGTTTTGGTAAAAAATTACAGACATCCCGACACAGGTAAATTAGCACCATATTTTACTGGACCCCACAAAATAATTGAAATAATTTCACCAAATGTCGTTCGAATAGATCGTCCAAATCAGCCACTCAATAGAGATAGTGACACCATACATGTCAATAAATTAAAATATTACACAGAGGATGTGTTGTACATAACACCTCCACAGCCCCGATTCGTTCAACACCCACAGCGATTGCCTCAAGATGTATATTTCATTGAATTCAATCATTTGACTCCAGATATCTTTGAAACACAATATTTCCGAATTATACCGCCTACAAGCTCACAGCCTTTTTTACACTTAAATCCCAGTATTTTCAATTAGGAAACAAACTGCCAGAGTGGAGGTAGAGGAATTTTCTTCCAGCCCGCAGGGTGACTCACAAACATCAATAAACAGTTGCAGCGGCGGCAGGTTACATGACACCTCCAATTCCCGTCCGCCTGTACTTGAAGCTCGTGGTCCAGCTCGCAGAATGGATAGATTGCAGCACCTAAAACTAATTGACTTACCAATAATTACCCAATTCACTTATTAATTTGAATTTTAATATTGAAAAAAATATCATTAAACTTTATATCTTTAATTATCATCGTGTGTTTTACAACTTTTACATTGTTTGCACGCCCAGTGTGGAATTTTTTTTTGACGCAAAAGAACAATCATTCAATTATATGACTTTTGGGTACGCTTTTAATATGAACAAACACAACATTACCGGCTCATTCGTTAGGAATAAAAAAGAATTTAACCTCTCATTTCTCCATAGGTAACGCAATGTTACATGGAGAAGGGATCTGTTAAATTAATAGTTTAAATGATTTTTTCCCAAGCGTAACAAGCCGGCGTTTGGGTAGGCTCACCTAAAAATTTTGCAGACCAAACAGCATAAAACGCTCTGCAATCTTTTTAGCGCCTAAGACATGCATTACACACTTCATGTATCCAAAGTCCCCATCTTCCACTACACTACATCATTTTTAGGGATCAAGATCGCTCCCCGTCTGGTCTCACATAATATAATCGGGAAGATCTGGCAAAGACCAACTTCTCAGACCGGACCAAAGCGACATAGGGCCACATTGCCTCCCCATAGGTCAAACTAAAGACACCAATAATCTTGGACCTACACCTAGACATTGTGTGAATATGTTCCTTTCTTTTTTTTTCAGGAACGAATATTTTTTGTTTTCTTTTAACTTTTCTTCAAAAGAGACATTTCTTGCTCCATTTGTTACTACTTAACATTTATCTAATTATTATATCTTTTATATTTTGCTAATTCATTATTATATCTTTTATATATTACTAATTCTAATTATTATATCTTTTATATTGTGCTAATTCATTATTATGTCTTTTGTATATTACATGTTTGATTTTATCCCCTTATACTGTTGTTATCCGCAATCATATTTCTATCTTTTTATTCACTATATTTTTGTTTAAATAACTTTATTATATGACAATGTTTATCATCAACTATCGGGCATCTACAACAATCGTTTTCAACAATCATATTCTTTAACTAATTCCCTATATTTTCTCACTACCTATTTCAGCCATTGCTAGAAACGACAGTACTGCTTGACAATTTTTCTTTTGATTTCGTAAATCAACAAACTCTTTGAAAACACCGTTCCCCAGAAGTACAAGTCTCAACTTTTTGGTCTGAACACGTTTCAAAAGTTTATTTCAATCATCCGCAGAGCACATCACCAACGCATGCACAAAGCGTTCACATTTTTCAATTTTCAATTTTTTTCAGCTCTAGCGGACCACAATCAACCTTTGATTTCAAGTCAAGTCAGACAACTTACTGTCGCTACAACAATTCTACTTATCGCATGGCTCTACCACCCCTTTCAATCATATTAAGTCTTTTCTTCAACATCTTTTCAACCAATAACCCTACAATTGTGACAAAGCACTGTAACCTTATACAGGATCGCAGGTGAAACATTGCCTAGGAAGACGCACAAGTCTATATCCTCGCTTTGCACCTGGATCTCAGTATTTGATTGTCTGTGCAACTCTTACAATTGCATATTCTTCAACCCCTAACCCTTTCCAACGCCCGCCAACAATCTCTTAGAACATCATCATTATTTTTTAGCAAACAAAGGTTTTATCTACAGTTCTCTTTTATAATGAATATCATAACTTTTAAATTAAACATAAGTTTTATTTTTATAATTTTCAGATATAACCAAATAAACATCTTGTTATAGCCCTTTTCCCTCACAGTTTTAATTAATTAAAATAAATTCTAATTACTTACCTGTGTTAGAGAGGCTTTACCCGCTTAAACCCGGATAAACCCTTTCACTCACGGGGCCCATCTATGATAATTTAAACCAATAACCCTATATTATGTAACAAGCTTGTCATGTTGTATATAGAACTAATTATAAACTACAACTAATTATACGCATAATTGACGTGTGTCCTTGTATCTCCAGATGTAATGTACTGAGGATGAATAAATAAAATATAATAGATTAAAAGCTAAGTTAAGAGCCAAAGAGAGAATCACAAGTGACTTCTAAAGATAGATTGGACCCCGACAGTCTGTCGCCAGTGTCCGGTGTCCATCGACACGTGCATGACCCAATTCTCTTAGTCAGAGCGGTCGTATAAAAAGGCCGCGTACCAACAGCCAGTTCTAGTTCAGTTCCCCATCAGCGCGTGGCCGGCTGTCTCCAAGTTCCACCTCATTTCACCATGTAGTCAGTAAGAAACGCTACTCCTATCTCCATCTTTGCTTTTGGCTCGACTTTTTATCTATTCAAGGAACTTTCTTTCAACTGTGTCTCTTCGTTTTGTGTGTGTGGACATTCCCCAGTTTTCCACTCTGCCTCGACCACGACTGCCTGTACCCTGTGAGAACTGTTAAAGGTCCTACAAGGTGCAGCGAGGTACTGGAAAACTCTCCACCCCTGACTGTCCCTCGCGGTTACTACAGGTTTGACCCTCGGTTGCCACAAATTATAGCGAGAGTCGACGAGGTTCTACAACAGGCTTACCAAACCTCAACGCATTATTACAGCTAGTCGACAGGATCCCTAATCACAGACAGGATCTCAACACATTATTACAGAGAGTCGACAGGATCCCTAATCACAGATAAGGATCCCAACGTATTATAACATATATGTGTCCTTACTTGAAATTAAATCACTAGGGCCTAAAGCTATTAAATCGTTGTTGACTCTGTAATCTTGAAAGACAGGGCACTCTAGCAAGAGATGTATTGAAGTTTGTTCCCCCAATCCACAGAAACATGTCGAATCTTGCACAGCCTGAATTTTCTTAAGAAAAAACCTGAAATTTCCATGATCTGTGATAAATTGTGAATTATAATAGTTTGGTCGAAAATATTTCGGAATTTCATAAGGAAAGAAACTTTGAAATGTTTGATTAGTATTCTTTTTCAGTAAATTAATTCTTGATATAATGAAATCTTTCAGTGTACCTGGAATATACAAATCATAAAATTGTTTATCCTCTTTTGTAAATTATTCAACTCATATATAACCTATAATTCTAGATTCCATATAATCAGTGACCAAAGGAATATTGGCTAAGGTGTGAACACACTACTAAAAATAATAATTAAAGGGAGCACACAGAGGTATTGCACCTCTAGTAAAACAAAAAGTAAACAAAAAATACTACACACGATGGGAAAGGTCTAGCCGCACTGCGCCGCTATGGGTGTAATGACGTTGCGGTCATCTTCTGGCTCTATTCTGGCTTCTCTCGACGGTGCGGTCCTGCAAAACCTAAATTTAATCTAGGGAGCTCCCCTATCTACAGAAAGTTCTTCAGGCGATGAGGAGGGATTTTCGAAAAAAAAAAAAAATTTCCGTATTTATTCTTATTTGATTTATCAATCATTGTGAGACTGATGTCAATATTAGCCATCTAAGTCTCTCTGTTTGTATACGTAAATATATCTTCGTGAAGTAACTAGTAGCAACATCTTTCTTTGAAGCTTAAACTTTGTATTTTATTGTGCACATCTCTTAATTTTTTTCAATAAACTTTTTAATAATAGTGTTGTGTTGGTCGTGCAGCTGTTCTTCCCAAGTTCGACGTTCGGTGATAACCGTGTTACATATTCCATCTCCTTCAAGAATGGAGCCGAGTGGAGGAAGTCCCGGGCTCAGCTCTCGCCCAATTTCAGCTCGTCCAATCTCAAGCGCGTACGTCCAGCTCTTTCAAATACTTAGAATTATCTATAATTGACCTGGTATGTGTGTGTGCTAACCACAAAAACCTCTAACGAATATTCATTGATTTGAATCTCTTGGACATAAATTAAATAATTAAAAAGATTTCTGGAGATAAGTGTCTTTCTATTTTGTAAAACGACGTTTGACAAGTGTTACCCCAAATGTTTCTTTTGAACGAAAAATCGTAATTTATTATAAGGAAAAATAACGACTATTTCTATCCTTAGGGATGAAGTATGAAAGGATGAATTATGAAGAGTGATGATAAACGGAAAAATAAAAGTGTCCAGGGAGTAGTTTCAAGCTTTCGGGGATCTCTGCCCTAATACAGGAGAACATAAATAAACACCGCCTGATACCATACTGTTTGACATAAACATATCCCTAGATTACTTTTGCAAAATAAGAGGATTTTTGAAATGTATATTCTATTTGAACACGATGGCCTTCAAGTGGTCGATTCTAATTTTCCAAAACTGATGGGAAAATGGATTTCATGGTAACCGCAGAAGTTTTTCTTTATCAGAACATTTTATTGCTAATTTTATTTCAATATCTTGTTATGTTCTTAGAATATGATGACGAAGGCAATCCGAGGTGGAGGAATAAACTTCAAAGCGAACTTGAAACACGAGCTTAGCGCTACAACACTACAGCCAATCACTAACAATCTAGCATACGGACTGATTTTCGATTTGAGAATTTTTTAAAAAACTTTTTTAAAAATTATATGTAAAATATATACTGGCAGTGGTGTGAATATATATACACTCAATGTCTTCATAGAGTTCTTGGCCCTCTCTAGACCAGCTCCTATCTAAATTCAAACAATCTCAGCAATAATGATCACATAGGTGTGTCTCTAGACCAGCTCCTATCTAATTTCAAACAATCTCAGGAACAATGGTCACATAGGTGTGTATATATACGTTCAATGTCTTCATAGAGTTCTTGGCCCTCTTCAGACCAGCTCCTATCTAAATTAAAACAATCTCAGTAACAATGGTCACATAAGTGTGAATATATATACACTCAATGTCTTTATAAAGTACTTGGCCCTCTCTAGACCATCCCCTATCTGAATCCAAACAATCTCAGCAACAATGGTCACATAGGTGTGTATATATACACTCAATGTCTTCATAGAGTTATTGGCCCTCTCTAGACCATCCCCTATCTGAATCCAAACAATCTCAGTAACAATGGTCACATAGGTGTGTATATATACACTCAATGTCTTCATAGAGTTCTTGGTCCTCTCTAGACCAGCTCCTATCTAAATCCAAACAATCTCAGTAACAATGGTCACATAGGTGTATATATATATACACTCAATGTCTTCATAGAGTTTTTGGCTCTCTCCAGACCAGCTCCTATCTAAATCCAAACAATCTCAGTAACAATGGTCACATAGGTGTGTATATATACACTCAATGTCTTCATAGAGTTCTTGGTCCTCTCTAGACTAGCTCCTATCTAAATCCAAACAATCTCAGGAACAATGGTCACATAGGTGTGTATATATACACTCAATGTCTTCATAGAGTTCTTGGTCCTCTCTAGACAAGCTCCTATCTAATTTCAAACAATCACAGTAACAATGGTCACATGGATGTGTGTGTTTCATGCAGATCATGCCACATATCCTGAGGGAGATCAATACATTCATTGAGGTCCTCTCCAAACTCCCCAGTCGAGACATTCGGATCTCCTACCTGTTCGAGAGGTTCATGCTGGGCACAATGTACAGCGTGTGTCTGGCCAACGACGTGGGCGTCCAGGAGCCTGGGCCTCATAAACTCCGAGATGCCATTCTGTTCGAGGTCAACAAGAGGCTCTCCGACTACAACATCTTCACTGTCCGTGAGTACTTCAATTCACAGTGGTCGTCTTACTTAAATAATTCCTAAGGTTTTGATACTCAGGAAAACACCTTCATTCTATTTCGTTTATTCCTTCCAACTCTAACTTCGGAATATTGTTACACCAGGTTGCTGTTTAAAAGGGTCATTAACTATTTATTTGCATTACTCTTATTAAGAAATTTTCCCCGTATAAGTTAAAAGCAATAAATGCAAAAAAAAAAAAAGAAAATAATTTAAAATTACAATTTTCTCTCAAGATAGTTACTCTTTTTTCTTGTAGGTGCTATATGGCCTAAAGTTCTTCCTTCCCCTTGTTGAATGCTTATTGAAGACGGTCCCTACTCACGCCAACCTTCATAGGGATGTGCCGTAGAGACAGCGCGTTACTGATTATAAATGCATATATTAGTTAATAACTAAATGGAATCCTCTCTTTCTTTTTCCCAGTAAGAGACGCCTACGGAAGCCAACAGTACATAGACAGATAAAGCACATAGGCTATAGTTATTAACTAATATATGCATTTATATAAGGCGCCAATTTATAATTATAACAAATAGTATTTGAATAAAAACATTCAATCGGGTAAAACACGGGCGTTGCCCGGGTCATTCGGCTAGTAATAATATACTCTGTAAAAAAAAAATATCAGAATGAAGATCATTTTATAATATTAATATTTATAATAATAAAGAATAATTTTTTTAAATAGTGTATAAAAATATGCATATTAAAAATGATGCAGCATTATAGACCTTAATTACATATAGTCTAGCAAAAAGGTATTGTTAACGTTAAATAGAGAGTTCATATTATTGTCGTCTTGTGTGTAGTTCTAACTGCTGAATTCCCTGTTTGAAACAGAGGGGGAGAGATAGAGTTTTATTTCAATCTTGGTATTTAAACCCTGGTCAGATCCCTAGAATCCCAAATATGTAAACAAAGACTGACCAACTTCGGACACATAATTAGAGCAAATAGATCACCTCCTGTCATATCTATTCACCATCTCTCAAAGTTATCAGATTTGGTGGATGTTCTGAATTTGCCAAAGCTTGTGTCTGAGTCTCCAGAGACTCTTGAGACAGTTTTTGCTTTAAAATGAGAGGTGACCATATAATCCAATATATGTTTATATAAAAACAGCACACCTCTAGATTTCCATAATTAGAGCAAATGGAATAGTAAAAAAATATGATATTGGGTAAAATTGAATGAAGATGAACAAAAGGAAGACTTCCAATTTAGGCTGGAAGGGGTCAAGAAAGCTACAGGAAGATTACGAGATGAGCTGCGGATTGATGGTCTCCAACAGATTATATTTTGAATAACATCTGCCCATATAATCACCAAAGTTCGGCTTAAAAGACACTAACAAGAGTTTTAAGACGAGTTGTATCCCAGTGGCATTCCCCTACTTGGAGCCGCTGCTGACCCCGGTGAGGAATTTCTTCAACTGGCGGCGTTATTTCAGCTTCACCAGCACCTCCTACGTCATGGATTTCATGACAGCTTTCGTCCAGGCCCGGATGAACAGCTCGGAGGAGGTAAAGTCTTGAATCCGTATTCTTATATGTATATATATATGTCGTAGCCAGGTTATCCTGTCGGCTGATAGATGTAGTATATAGCAGTCATAGGGTCAAAGTGGTTTCAGGCGCCAATGGGTAACACAAAGAACGAGGGCAGGTTGAATGTCATCTCAAAGAGAGGTTAGCGCCGAAGACGTGAACAAGGTTCAGGAGGGTGTGATCTACATTGAAAGGGAGAGATGATCTATTGTCGTCCGGTGGTTAGGGAGAGGGGTAAATAAAACTAACTAACCAACGACTTCTGAAATAGAACCTTTCCTGTCTTGGGCGCGGCGGACTCTCAAAAAAACTTTATTGCTTTGTTTATGAATACATGATGGTCAAGCTGGCGCGGTGAATTTTATCTACATTTTGGGACTGTTATAGTATTACGGGGAAGAAGTTTTCCTGTACTCTAGTAGGTGGTTCCGTCTCTAGAGTGGGTGGAGAGGCGTCTCTACGTGTTGTCCTCCGTAGGGGTGCCACTGACTGATGTCCAGTGAAGCTGTAAGCTGGCCGTCTGTCCTTGGTCGTCTGAGGCGGCGCACGTGTCTTGAAACTCTTGGGTCTTCGCTCTGTGTGTGCGCCATTGGGAGCGTCACAGCCGTACGCGAAATTGCACCGGGGACGCCTGGTGTTGAAAAACCAAGGGGTGCACACAGTAGTAACACCCCCCCGCCTTCTCGTCGGTTCCCTGTGAAAACCTCGTGCCTCAGAGGTCCCTGACTCGTCGGCGGATTCAGGGAGTACTGGATAAGGGTACGAGGGCTAAAGGGGGGGGAGTCCTATGGGAGCGTAGGACGGGTCTTTCTAAGTCCGAACGAGAGGGCTCGGTCAGCAACCTTGCCAATGAACTCTCGGTGACGCCTGTGGGTGAATGGTCAACCCCATGGAGCCAGACCATAATGGCGGGCGCGAGGGGCCTACCAATGGCCGCTCGGTGCATGGAGAATGCATCATTCCTTCTGGCTGTGTGTGGATCTAGTTTTCAGCGAAATACAGTGGACGCAAGGGCCGCATTGAGCCCATATCGTCCCTGGCCCTGCTTCGCAGGGCCGAATTTCCTATCTGTTATAGTATTTATAATTATGATACATATTAAAATCTAATGTATATTGAAATATATTACTACATATATACATACATATGTATATATAAAGCCTTAATAAATAAATAAAAATCATCCCCCTGTATTTTTATTAAATTAATTATAATGCAATAACGCGCCATTTATATATAACGAATCAAACCATTAGGCACAAATGTTTCTTTTACACATTAAATCAAACTTTCTATTGTCCTTACTGCGATGAAAAATGGTGAGAGGACTTGACTCATCAGGGGAGAAATCGTTAATACAGCATGAGAGCTCTAAAAAGCGGTCTGATGGATTAAATTGGCAAAACCGCTGGGAGGATTCACCAATGATAAGTCAAGCTCTCCCACAGTTTTTCTTAATCACAGGAAGGACAGTAGAAAGCTTGTTTTACGTCTAAACTAAACATTCATTTATTAAAATAAAGGCTGTTTGACGAAGTTTCTCCTTTATTGTTTGAATAGATACAAGCTTCCACAGAAAATCCCTTTCATTACAAGCAATATAGCGCTAATCTAAGTGTTATATCGTTATTGCTTGTTTATGATCGAATTGCTCGAACACTTTCACCACTTCCAACAATGAAAAATACAATTTACCCCAACAAAACTACTATATTTACTTTTAAAATCCTAGAATATGGTAAAGTTAGAAATATTTTTGCTTTTTTTCTTCTTTATGAAATAGAATGGAATTTATACATTTATAAACTGAAGGTACAAAATATTGAGAAGAGAAAGAGAGAGATTGAGATTCAAACTAATCTATTATAATGTCCATATAAGATTATATAGGTTTATATAAATACAAAAAAAATGAATAAATAAGATTAAAAATATGGATAAATATATGATTTAGTGTAAAATAAAAAACTGATAAATATACAGATATATAATATACATAAGGTCTTCATTGGTAGCGCCTACTGCGGGAAAGACTCCGCCGAATAGATTGAAATTGAGCTCATCTGGATGCTGTCTAATTATCCAATTGGTCGGTGCCCATGACCAACTTTGCCACTTAGCGACGTCTTCAAACCCCACTCTTTGGCTGTTTTTATTATGACATCATCTTTTTGAAGTTTGGATACAATTTTGCCTGGTTGAATGGGGATAAACATATTGAATATTCTAATGGTATCTTACATTTGAGATTAAAGCGAACCTATCCTATGTATGACCTAACATTCAGTATATAAATAAGAGGATGCTACAGATTAAATAAATAAAGATATGGTCTATAATAAGAAATATGGGGAGTGATAGCAAATAGAAGCAGTGCACATTTTAATAGGAGGGTATGATCTTAAACTAAGGAATCTAACTTGACTAATTAAAATAAATGAACTATACTAACACAAGTGTTATTATATTATACAAATTAAAATATACTACGTATAAATATATGTGGCAACCGAGAGGACAGTCAGGGTGTGGAGATTTTTCCAATACCTCTCTTCACCTTGGAAGACTTTTCACAGCTCTCACAGTGTACAGGAAGTCGTGGTCGAGGCAGAATGGAAAACTTGGGAATCTCCACACAATAAAACGAAAGGACGCAGTGGTAGTAGGAAATTTCTGTGAACAGAGAGAGTTGAGCTAGGAGCAAGAGATGGAGAGGGTTAAAAATATTTCTTACTGTTCTATGATGGCATGATCGAGCACCAAAGGATGAAGTGACGAGGGCTCCCGCTGACTTGGAAGTAGCCATACATTTTCGGGATTTTATGGCTTTATATATCCTCAGATGCGGGAGTACTGGGCCTTCATATGATGCAACAATGGTGTGAATCAAATAAGAGAGGTCATTGTACTCTCTTAACGACTTTCTGGAAACTTCCGACATCTTTAAGCCTCGTTCTTACATGTTGTTGGACTTCTACATCTCACTTTCTGTTATTTAGGATCAACTCTTCTTCTATTACACACTTCATTTTATTATCCTCAGTTTGTACAGAGTACATTACATATTGTGATGCAATGACACATGTATAACATGGGTATAATTATTTACAGAGGTGTTTCTATTATACAATACGTTTTACATTATATAATCTTGTTATATTATACCAATAAGGGGTTTTTGTTGGTTCAAATTACCATATATATATAATATTATAACAAATGACTATAGCTTTATATTTCCACGTGGAAAATTAGGGAAGACAAAAACTTCAGGAGGAAATAACAATTTATTTCAGGCAAAGACAAACTATGAATGGTAAACAAAAGATAAGCCAAGAGGGAAATTTACTGAGTAGCAAAATATAAACATAAAAATGACCACTCTGTTAATAAAAATAATAAAATTAATAAATACTATGTTACAATATGTATATATTTCCCATACAACTTTGTAAATTCAAATTTCTCACTCTCTCTCTTCTACTCCTTTTCTATCATTCAGGAGAAACTTCATCTTCCGTTATTTTAATATCCATTTGTAACACATCTCTTGTCTATAGTAGATAAATTAATTGTTTAGTTACAAAAAGAATCCAAATTTTCACTTATCGATAGAGCTGAGGAGTTATTTGAGAGTATTTGTACTTGCAGGTGTGGAGCGACATATTCAAACCTGTCTTCACTCAGCTCAAATCTTCTGGTAAGTGTCAACTTTCCTATTCTTCCTACACATACAAAATCTAATAGGAAGTTGCCGAAATGATAAAGTTTGAAGATTAGAATGTATTTCTCTATCTTTTCTAATATTTACCCTTTCAAACACATACGTACTTGAACCTTTTTTTTTTTTTGCTTATCCCTAGTATACGTGGTACAGGCCATAATAATCATGGTGGGTAGAAGTAGGCGACTGCTTTTACTGTAAGTGCAACACATGTCTACACACGTGAAAAGCAGTTCGACACTTGAACATTAATAATTAGCAAACAAAATTGATAATTTTCAAAATAGTAATTTATATTTTAGAAAGGTAAAATGTAATGTTTTAGTATATATTTTATTGTATATATATATGTTGTCGCGATAAAGCTGACAGCCCTAGTTGCCCTTAAATTCAGATATCGAGGAACTCACGTGGAGACAATTTCAAGCTGTAAAATAAGTACAGTTAGACGCCCGAGACAACCTCACTTCCACACTGAACTTTATTAATCCAAATTTTTCCTTTTATCCAGATCTATTTTATATATATTTCAAACACACATTACAAAAACAACGAAAAATAATAAATTTACATAATACTTATAATTTAGGTGCGTCTGATATTAATATACAAAGACAACAATTTCAATCTTATACGATATATACAGTTAAACCTGTCTATAGCGCCCCCTCTTGGGACTCACCAAAATAGGGTGCTATAGAGAGGGGGTGCTATAGACAGGTTGCTTAATATTAATGTAAATCGCATCGTACTACGTATTTAAAACCGGGCGCTATATAGAGGAAGGCGCTATTTATAGGGGGCGCTATAGACAGGTTTAACTGTATATATTGTTCTAACACGTTGAATTTTGCTGCAATACTTGATAAAATAACTTTCTGCGTCAATAATATTGATAAACACTGGGATTATTAACATATATATGTGGTTTCCAGGTGAAAAATTGAGCAAAGAAGATATTGAAGTGCTTGCAAGCAATCTCTTAACTTTTATTCTTGCTGGGTAAAACCATTTTCTAATGCAACACTATTTTAATAATATGTGTGCTAATTAAATTTCATAGGATTGTATTATGAATACAAAAGTAACTTCCTAACAAGTAATAAATGTTGTTAGTTGGCGTTTAGCTATCCAAGAATCTGTGTTATCTATTTATTGCCTAAATATTGATGGAAATTTTGCCGGGAGGATATTGATCTAAAGAGACAAAAATTATATAAAGATTATTATTTATTTAAAAGTTATAAATTACATACGTGTTTTATCTTTGTGGCAGTTTTGATACTTTGGGAATCACCCTAACTCACATGGCACGGATCCTGGCTATAAACCAGGAGCTTCAAGACAAACTGCGGGAAGAAATCCAAGCCGTATTTGGTGAAGAGGTACGTTGACAATATTCTTTGTCCTGTCTTCCTCGATATTTAGAGTTATTTTGAAAATAGAGCAATCAATAAATAAATCTTTTATTAAAAAGGCATATATTGGATCAAAATATCATTAATTTTACCAATATTTCATTTGGCTGAACGCCAACCTTTATCAAGGTGTTATCCAATATATGCCTTTTTAATTAAAGATTTAGAGTTATGAAAATTCGAAACTATTATAGACGCGTATGATTCTTTTTAAAAATTAAACAATTTCTACTGCCCCTTACTGTAATGAAAAATTAATAGGAGGACCTGGCTTTAGAGTTTATTTAGAGTTTAGAGTTATAAATAAAATTACACTTCTTTACAAAAGTGAAGCACAAAATCAAAGAGTGGATCGTAATATTTTAGAAGTAAAACACCAATTTTTACTAATGGACAAAACTTAAGGAAGTAATAACACCAAATCTAAAAAAAATAAATAATGTGTGACGTTGTTACCATCATCAGACAAAAGTACTGAATAGAATATGATGAAAATTGTGCCATATCATCGTGTATTTACAATATGAAAATTTTGATTGACACCCATGGACAAAACTTGAGGAAGTGGAAAGTCTTTTTTGATGTTTCCGGTCATGTTTTTTTTTTTTTTGAAGAAGAAGAAGAAGACATAGGCAATTCTGTTCCCCATTGGTTATCTCGTGTGTCTTCAATAAAGGTCACTGTGTATCAAATATATCTCAGAGTTATTGTCTGAATCCCGTTATATGAGTTAAAGTGTACAATTTCCTTAAGTTTTGTCCTTGAGTGTAGTGTTCAAATCATAGACAAAATGTATTACACAGGTATGCGAGGATATCACCAGACAAGAACAAGCAAAGAGCATGCTTTTACAAGGTTGTCCCAAAAGTTCGTAAACACTTGCAAAAAAATTGAAATACCAATATTATTCGCCGTTATGTATAATGTCCTTGTATTATGTATAAAGTAATTGTATTATGTATTAGCCGTAATAATATTATTCGCAAAGAAAAACAACGTTTTAAGAAAAACACAAACTTTCGGGACAACCTTATAAAGCGTCTCCACACAACTCTCCAAGAAAAGTTCCTCGCATCTGTCCATGTCAATCGTTAAGGTTAATTGGACAATAGTGTAATTGGTCTACTAACTTCAGAGGTCCTCACATTATCTTTGAACCTCTTATGGTCAAACATGGCTACATTCGTCCAATGAGAAGGCGTGGTAAAATCAGTTCGCTAATCAAATACGAAACTTTTTCCCAGCTAACTGGAAAATTTTTCCCTTGGGAAACTTTTTAACTTGGGAACTTTTCTTCGGATAACAAAGACTCTAAAATGTTTATTTGTCAAATATATTTACAAGATTTATATTTTTAAATATATATTTTGAGTTCTTCTAACAGTTCGTTTGTGATATTTATCCATTTTTGTTTGATTGGACTGTTTGTTTTGAGGAAAGGCTGATTGGATAAGAGCATCCAAACTTATCCATGGTGAGACAAGTTGTAAATGTGCAGGATATAGACTACGAGCGTCTTCCCCGCCTGAAGTACCTCATGCAAGCCATGAACGAGACTTTGAGACTGCATCCTCCAGCTACGACGTGAGTACTGTAGTTATATGTACCATCTCAGGAGTCCAGGTAGTAAACAACTCGAGAGGTGATTAAAGTACCTACGGAACAACCCTATGTACACACACAACATGTATTTATACCATTCCAACACCAATATGTTTGCATCAGTAATCGAATATATTATGATAGGATTAAAACCCTGCAGTTCTATAGAGATAATCATGTTTACACTATGAGAAGGAATTAGACTACTTGTGAGGTGTGACGACAACAACTTGGGAACCCTACAAATACACACAGAGCATATTCAATCATTAAAAATAAACATTCTTTCCTGATTTATAATATTATAAAATAAAGTTTCCAGAGCTAAGTTTCTTGTTCAACTTTTTATTTTCAAGCTTTCAGACTTGTCAATCCTTCAACAGGAGTATCACGTTAATAAATTGATGATAAATACTATTTTTATATACAAATTATTATTTACATATTTTAAATATTTATGATATTGAAAGGGAGATAAAAATATAATACATTCTTTGTGTGTTAAAAACAAATTTTTGAAATCAATTTATCATCAATTTATTAACGTGATAATCCTGTTGAAGGATTGAAAGTCCGAAAGCTTGAAAATAAAAGGTTATACAAGAAACTTATCCCTGGAAGCTGTATTTATTCTATAACATTCAATCATTCCCTCGAAGCTAGATGATAGTAAGGACACATTATGATCGTTTATGTGAAATTAGCCCAAGTCAGAATACAGCTTTGTATAGATTGCTCGAAGCATATTATATATTTATAATTATATGTAATTCTGCTGTCCTAAAAGCTTATGTCCATAGTTCAGCTAAAATACCCATTCGAAGAGTCAAGCATCAGTATCACTATAAAAGGAAGTTCCAAAAATGCAATATAACAGCGGTATGGTAGATTAAACTGGCGAAACCGCTGGGAGGGTTCACCACTGATGAGCCAGGCCCTCCCTTTAATTTTTCCATTGCAGTAAGGGCAGTAGAAATTGTTTTATTTTAAAAAGAATATTACGCGTCTAAAATAGTTTTGTAATTTGATAACAGATGGCGCGCTAGTGCATCGAAATATATAGAAATAGTAAAGAAAATGTTTTTCATTGGCCCCTTTAAGATTCCCATAAAAATGCTCTAAATTTTCAGTCTTCCATCTCAATATATCAGAGCAAATTTCAACATTTAAAAAGTTTCTCTGGAGCACCTACAGATCGAGCTCTGTCGATATAAACCTCAATTCATTATCACAGGATTGCAGATTTCGACAAATTACAAAAAAGAATAAGACTTCGCAACTCTTTGTATTTACTTGATTATATGAAAAGCTTTCGGAAAAGCCCTTCTTCATCTATAACTAAACGTTTTAGTTATCTGAAGAAGGAATTTTGCCCACAATTTACCTTTAATCAAGTAAATAAAAAGGAGTTTCAGGTTTTGTGCCATTTGTAATACATCTCAATTGTTGATATCCGTTACCAATCTTTGCGTGAATTCTCAGGATCAAGAAATCCCGAATCTATTATATTATAGATTTTCTCATTGTCTTATTTCAGTCCAATTATTTTTAAAATGCCTCATTGTATTTTTTACTATAAACTTCTTTAACATTATTTATTTTGTTTATTTTTAATGAGGATTTTTTTTCTAAGCATCTAATTCGTCCGGTGTTAAATGTGAATTGTCACATCTATAGTTTATCTTTTTTTCTGTGTGAACAAAAGTCAATATTTGACCAAATAAATTCAGTGTTAATAAATATCACTTTAGAATGCACCATGGAGTTTTAGTACTCAGCCTTACATTTTTGTATTTCAGTTTCATCACCAGGGTAGCATCAGAAGATTTCAAGTTTAGAAACTGGAAGTTCCCCGCCAAGACAGTCTTCCAGGTCCCCATCGCGGCCTTGCACCGTCTGCAAGACCTGTGGGCCAACCCTGACACCTTTGACGCCGATAGGTAAGGACTTAGAAGCTGATAAATGAGGACAGGTAGATGAATTCAAATATCTGTGAGCTTTCCTTAGGAATTTCAACAATAATAGGCAAGGATTTCCCAAGACCTTCACTGATAATTAGGAACTTCCCGAGTCTTGTGCAGTTTTACAAATCCATTCTTTCTCCAGGTTCGATCCTGCCAACAAGCCGGAGAGTATCTTCTTTCAGCCCTTCGGCGCCGGTCCACGCCAGTGCATCGGCTTGAGACTGGCTCGGCTCGTCTTCCCCGCACTCTACGCCCAGATGCTCCGAAAGTTCAGAATCAAGCTGTCCAAGAAGATGCCAGGAGTCAGTATTCTTTTTATCTAAATGTTAAAATATTTAATCCAACAAAATAAGCATACAATATTAGGAGAATTCTGAACTATTATGTATGATTCTTTTAAAAATTAACCAATTTTATACTGCCTTTACTGTAATAAAAAATTAATGTGAAAAATCATTGCAGTAATGGCAGTAGAAATTTGTCTAATTTTTTAAATAATCATACCCGTCTATAATAGTTTAGAATTCTCATAACAGGTGGCGCGCTAATGTAACATAATAAAAGATTATGTGTGAGCCAATCAGTAATTCTCACTAATATCTACTAAATATAGGTCGGAAAATTGTGGCCACATTAGTTGTGTAAAGTTTGGAAAGCCTAATCGGAGATTAAAGAAAATTTATTGATCTTAATCAGAGACTAATCTGTGCAGAGAGATATTAAAAATAATCAATATTTCCCTTTAAAACACAATAAGAGGAGATAAATTTAAAAATTCTAGACACACAACTATATCATTTATCCATATTAACTTCTGTCACAAAGAAATTAATGCTTTAAATACACAAAGCCTTTATTGTGACTCTCTGGTCTCATACAGATTCTCCATTATATGAGAAAGGGTATTATATAAGTAAAAAAAAAAGAAATTCAAGAAAGATCCAGTTAATTAGACATGTCTTTGATTTTCAAGACCTTCATGTAAAATTTATATACATTTAATGTGAATGACCTATTATCTGACAGGTTGAATATTAAATAATATAATGTGGCCCGAGCAATTCCCGGGAGTAGCAAGTCTCCTTCTAAGTCAAGAAACGAACATTCTAACATGTAGTGTTCTAGTTCTGCCTTGGTTATGCTTTTACATAGTGTACAATATATATCTTCTGGTTTTAAGTTTTTAGTAATGATATAAATGAATGGACAGTAAATTTCTCAAGGTCAGGAATAGAGATAAGTCTGTGCGATTGAAATGAATGGTTAGCGGCATTCTTCCAGTCACCATGGTGTTGTAAAAAACGCGACTTCTAAGCTATGAATCATTTTGATATTCCATAAAAATTCCTAATTCTAATTTTTCTGATTAAACATCTTCACAGATAGTTCTCCTTCAAAGATAACAATTAGATAATAAAAAGGCATATATTGGATTCAATAAAAGATTTATTTTGCCAATATTTCGGCTGGCTGAACGCCAACCTTTATCGAGTCATTACATTTTTGTATACACAAACTCAGCGCCGCATAGTGTTATAATATCACAGTTAAAATAAGTATTATAACACTATGCGGCGCTGAGTTTGTGTATACAAAAATGTAATGTCTCGATAAAGGTTGGCGTTCAGCCAGCCGAAATATTGGCAAAATAAATCTTTTATTGAATCCAAGATATGCCTTTTTATTATCTAATGAATTAAATATGGATTGCTATATTTTCAATACATAACAATATTTTATTAATTTTCCAGTTTTTCAAAAATGGAAAATTAAGCCAATATGTACGACCTCGTTCTATCTGCAATTCAACTTTATAAAATCCACTTTAGGAAATTCGGTGTATATCACATGAAATTTCTCTATTAAAAATATATGAAGATCTTTCACATAAGATCTATACTACCATATTGTGATATATAAACTTATGCTTCCAAAAAAAAAATTGTGCTAAAAACAAAATTATTTTTATTGAATTACAAAATAATAGAATGTGGTCAAAATTTGTTTAAATATTTGTTTTGATTTGATGTGATTAGACACATTATTCAGTGGGTCTCATTTTTACATGTTTGTATATAAACATGATCATTAAACATAAACATAATTTATTATCGTGATACTCCTGTTGAAGGACTGACAAGAGTCCCAAAGCTTCAAAATAAAAAGTTGAAAAAGAAACTTAGCCCTGGAAGCTTTATTTATTTTATAATAAAATTAAGCGTCGTCTTTACTTATTTTATTTGTGTTTACATATTAATAACTCAATATGTAAAATATATGCAAATTTTTATTTATAAACTCTCTGTAATATTCTTTTTGTAGAATCATCATTTTATTGTTTGTTTTTAACTTTTCTCACACAAATCACAGAGTGGAAGCCTGCATTTTTTAATTTCTTGCAAAATAATAGTAAACTTTATATTGGAAAGAACTTTCCCTTCTTCCAATGTTGTAATTTTAACGTTATTTCCTCGTTCTGAAAATAGCTTGTTTTGTTGTGAGTCGGTAGAGATCACAGAGTGTACACATGCCAGCGAGTATATATATTGACAGGTAGAAAATTAGGATAGCCTAAGGATTATTTTGATAGAAATAATTCAGCCTTAGATAGATAAATGTATACCCCAGGATATCCTCTGGACAGAACGCCAACTATCCTGGAGAGAGAGCCTTATTTACATAAAAGATAGACAATGAGAGAAATTCTATGAGTAACAGAATATCCATATTCTTTAGATAAAACAATAATCTGTTATATCTTATATTGTCGGCAAAATTACGTCTGAGCAAGAAATTCAGACTAAGGTAGAAATTGAGTTATCAAATATACAGTAGACATTTTATGGATAAGAAATATTTAAACTAATTTTTGATCATTAATGATGAACTTCAAAGACGAATTTCAATGTTGTTTCTTTTCGTTATAAATTGGCCAATGTTTCGAACGCGCTAATTCTTCCTGAACCCTACTGAATCAGCAAATAGCGGTGTTTTTAAAGCTACCAAAGTTGATTAACATATTTACAATACGGATGTTTTCATGGTTCTTATTTAGAAACACACACACAGCTAAAGTAATACAAAGAAAGAAGGTACCTAGATCTATATGCTAAAAGACAAAAATTAAAATATTTCGATTTATTAGATGAACTAAGAAGAGTTAGCATGTTAGGTAATATAGAAACATTGTTATTATACTTACTATTTTACTCTCTACTTATATAATTGCCTTATTCTGTCTGTGTGAAGTTCACTGTGTGAAGTTCACGGATAGATTTTGGTCAGAATGGATAAAATAAAAAAAGTGTCAAGGGATGGGAATCGAACCCACGACCTTCCGCTTACCGGGCATATGCCATGACCACTAGGCTACCCAATACATGATGAAATCTTTATGAAAATTCACATTTTTATTTTTATATTTTCAAGACACACACAGTTTGGGGCGGGACGTTTCACAAGAGAGACATCCACGGCGCCAATTTATAATTGTAACGAATAGTATTTTAATTAAAACATTTTAAAAACACACAGTTTGGAACGGGACGTTTCACAAGAGTGACATTCATGGCGCCAATTTATAATTGTAACGAATAGTATTTGAATTAAAACGTTTTTAAAATATATACGCACTCGGGTAAAACCCGGGCGTTGCCCGGGCCATTCGGCTAGTATATTATACTATATTAGTACTATACGTACTATTTTTACTAAAATATACATCTTTTCAAATTACAATTTACAAAATAACAAAAAGGACAAAATTTCAGACTTTTAGGTGGTGTCGGGAATAGACTGATTTCAATATTTCCTTTAATTTTTTTTAATCGTTTTTTTAATATGCTTACAGAGAGCATCTAGAAGTAAAATAATCGCAGAATATACACAAAAATTGCTAATATAAGTAAAAAATAATTATATAAACAATAAGTGTAAGTAAAAATTCGTATAAAAATCGCCTAGTAATGGATCTTCAGAGAATATCACATCAAAACGTTGTAATATCTAAATTGGGTATCTACACATTTTGCGACAGCATTTGTGAGATATGCACCAAGCTTAAATTACCAAATCAGGTCTCAACTTAGAGAGTTATAATAAGGACATTGCACCATTACCGACCCACTGTCATCATTTTCCAGTACTATCTAGTCAGTCAGTATGTGGAATCCTGCCACAACGTCGTTAATAGAGCTGGAACGAATGGAGACGATTGCTTTACACCGCGAGAAAGTCTGTTATATACTTCAGCCAGAAATTCAGACTTTATAAATGATAAATGGGTATTGTAAGGCGATAACAAGCCATCTATATATAAGAAATAAATGCCATGTTATCACCTTATAATTAATTATACCTAACTGACCTCTTGTACTTATTGTGTGCTGAAGAGCATATTCAAATTTATTCAACTGTAAATACAAAGCGCGATGTCCCGCCAAGGACACTGGCTCCCAAAGGAAAGCAATACAAGAGAGAGAGAGAGAGAGAGAGAGAATCTATTTACATATAAAAAAACATATGCTCAAGGCATTTACATATTTTTGAAATTGATTTCAAAAAAGCATACTATATACATAGGTAATTTAATTTAAACACACCTCAAAATAAAGGAAAAAGGAAAAAAAGAATCATATATACAGCAAATAGTATATTCGTCACCTCGACATTCCACTCTAGAGAAACTTGCCAACATTGTTGTATTGTGCTGTAAAAAACAATATCATACGCAATAATAATAATAATAGTTAATTATACCTAACACTTGAGATTAATTAAAAACTTTGATATAAATTTACAAAATCTATTGAATACAATGTATGAATCCCTGCTGGATATCAGTTCTCTTGGATCGGTACAGAGGATACAGTTATTGAGTCTGTAGTCTTGAAATGCTGGGCACTTAAGTAAAAGGTGAGTGGAATCTTGAATGCGGCATCCACAAAAACAGCCCGGATCCTCCGATGCGCGGATTCTTCCCAGAAAACTTCCGAAATTACCATGGTTGGTTACAAATTGTGTGTTGTGGAAATTAGGGCGAAAATAATTAGGAATACCCCGGTTGAAAAAACTTGTAAATGTCTCGTTTGTATTATTCAGTAAGAGCAACATTCTTTCGTCTATATAGGATTTAATTATAAAGGGAATATCGATGTTGTATTTTTGCTTGTCCTCGAACGATAAGTTATTTAAGTCATATTTCATATTTTTTGCTTCAATGTAATCTGCAATCAATGGAGTTTTAGCCAAACTGTGAACACAGTTGTACGAAGTTGTCTTGTAAGCTTGAATGCTCCATAATAATATCTGATATTGCATTGAGTTTAATTTTTGTATCGATTTTTTATTTAAAAATTTGAACCATATTTCTGATCCATATGTTAAAGTTGATCTGAATAAAGATTTGTACAATGTGATTCTTTTATGGGAGCTCAAACCCCATGATTTTCTGCACAGAGAGAATAGAATTTTTTTTATTCTTAGAGTTCTGCTCACTATTTCCTCTATATGAAAAGCAAAATTTAATTTGTTTTTCTTCTATGATTTGCAATTGTTATTCCTAAAAATTTTATTTTTTTGTACTGGTGAAATTAATCCACTCTTAAATTTAACTGGGATCTTCTCTTTATTATGCAAATATAAAATGTTTGTTTTTTCGGAACTGATTTCTAACTTGTTCTTAATACACCACAATTCGATAGTATTTAATGCTTCCTCTATAACTATTTTTAGTGATGCTAGATCTTTATTCCAGCATATGATCGAAATATCATCCGCATAACAAATCGACTCACAATTGGGCACCTGCAAATTCATCAGCAAATCATTCAACAAAATTGTCCATAGAAGTGGAGAAAGCGGACCGCCCTGAGGACACCCCTTGGTAACTGGCTTTGAAGTTTTTAGATTGTCGTAACTGAAAGAAATGAACCTGGAATTTAAATATGATTGTAGAATTTTGATCAGTTTTTCCGGTAAATTATCTGAGTCTATTCTTTTGATGATCGCTGGCCACCAGGCATTATCAAAAGCCCCCGAGATATCTATTGTAACTAGTGCAGACAGTTCTTTTTGCTTATGCTCCATTAAATACATCGATTATAGTATTCAAAGCAGTGATGGTTGACTTAGACTTGATAAATCCGTGCTGCCTCGAGCTTAACAGATTGTTTTGAATATAAAATTCATAGATTTTATTTTTGAGAATTTTTTCTAGAATCTTTGAAAAATTTGATAATAAAGATATCGGACGGTAGCTTTTAGCTGATTCATAATTGGTTTTGCCGGGTTTGGCTATTATTTTGAGTGCTGCTGTTTTCCATTTTTTAGGGAAGTATCCTATTTGAATACATTTATTAAATATTGAGTGTAAAATCGGAAGTATTAGTTGAAAAGCATTCTTTATCATATTATTACTAATATTGTCTGGACCAGGAGCTTTATTTACATTAATTTTGTCGATTAGCTCTTCTATTTCTTTCTTATGAATTTTGCATGAGTTGGAGTTTGTAAAATTCGGTGTATAGTTCCTTATTGATGTATGGTGAGCAGTATCCAATATAGTTGTATCATCAGGAATTAGTTCATTAATCAGATTTTTTATTAGAGTTTCTTTAGAATCTACTGGTGCCTGTTCAATTATTGGTAATCCCTTTTGTTGATTAGAGGAACACAGTTTTTTTAAGGTTCTATAGGCGTTTCCAAACGGATTATTAGATCCATTTTCTTCTATAAAATCTCGCCAACTATTCCTCTTAGCTTTTCTAATACTATTTTTATATTTATTTCTGACAGACTTATATTCATTAACACTAATTGCTTTATGATGAAAGTATCGATTTCTCACATAATGAAAATACTTTTTCTTTTGTTCTAATTCTTTGTTCCACCACTTGATCCCGGTATCGAAAGTGAAGTTGGAAGATTTCACCTCCAGTGATTGATATGCAGCTACCAGAATTATATCCGATAGCCTGTCAACTACCATGTCAATATCAGTTTCCTTTTCGACTTTTTTTACATCGTTTTCCAATCTTCTTACTTCCTGTTTAGAAATTGTATTTGAAAACAGTGACCAATCTGCTTTCTTTTCGCTAAATTTCCATGTAGATTTTTGTTGATTGTTTGTAATATCTAAGTTAACATTGATATCAAATGAAACTGTCACATGGTCGGAAATCTTGGTCAATTCAAAAGTTTGCCAATTGTTTACCAGTTTCAATGAATGTCTATTTGAAATAGTGAGATCTATTATGCTTTTATTACGACAGGTAGGAGTTTTGTTATTGTGAATAAAAAGATTATATTCATTAATAATAGGTTGCATTTTACATCCGTTAGAGTTTGTAATTCTATCGAACCAAACCGGGTGACGGGAATTAAAATCTCCACAGAGGATTAGGGGAGTACTCTCGAAGGTAGCTATCAAATTCTTTAAAAAGTTCAAATGTTCGTCATTGCATTTGTTTGGAGGAATATAAAAGTTTGCTATTATCGTCCTAGATTTAGGTGTATTTATAGAGATTGATGTACAAAACTGATTTGTGAAACCCTCCAACTTCCTATATTTTATATTTTTATTATTTATAACCGTTGCAGTATAAATGTTTTCTGTTGAGGAACAATGTACTATGTGAGAGTCCATATCGAACACGACCTTTCTATTTAAAACATAAGGCTCTTGAAGAAGGAGAATATCTGGAGGATTGTCTCTAATTGAGCTTCTGAGTTCGGTAGTTGCAATTATACTTTTCCTAATGTTCTGTTGTATACATTTAATTTTTCCTCTGGTTAAAATTTTTGCTTCTTTCATAATGGACATTTATGCGAAGCGCTTATGAGCCTGTTGTGTAATCTGTTCGCTGAATCATCAGGCTGATTTGTTTATTGTAAATTGGACAATCCTTAGAATTTGGTTTGTGATCAAGATTGTTATTTTTAAAATATGGGTGTTTGACGCAGTTGCAACACTTTATTATACTAGAACATTGATGTTGACCCTCTGTACCGCAGTTCACGCATTTTTTCAAGTTTGGGCAGTCGTTTTTCTTGTGGTTAGGGTTGAATAAAAAACAGTTCTGACATTGGTTAACCAGGACTTTGTCTCGAACTTCACATCTTTGTACATCAGTATAAATTTTGTTGGCTTTCATTATAGCTTGGTAGGCCCGAGGCGAAACCCTCAGCACCACATCATGATCAGGTTTATTGGACTTAATTGGGAAAAGTACCTTTAGTTCGTTTTTAAAGTTGTTAAGTTCTGGGTTCATCTCACAAATTGTGTTTGTTAGATCAGATATGTCTGTTGATTTATTTACATTTTTTATAACAATAGTTGGATCTCTTTGATTAGGCTTATAGATTTTACATGTTTGGTTCAATTCATCGATTTTCCTCAAACTCTCAATCAGTTGATCTATGTATTGTTCGTTGGGTGATTTTAATATTGTACCCCTTCGTGTATTTATCAATTTTGAGATTTTGGCAGTATTTCCTTTTTGGCGAAATTGCTTTATTGTTTCATTCACCTTTTGGTGTACATGAGCTGTATTTTGATCATCATTAGCAAATATAATCAGTGTTTTCTCATCATTAGTGTATCTATTTTTTTGTAATATTTTATCATTTCTATTTTTGACTATTTCTGCGTATGAGTGCGATTCCTTGATTTTATTTTGTTTAACTAATTGTGCTATATCATTTTTAATATCTGTGAAATTACCTTGCAATTGTTCCTCAAATCTATTTATATTTTCGTCTAACTTTATAAGCTCAGTTACGCTATCTTTGACCTGTTTTATTGTACTTTTGAGAAAGCCAAGATCTTGTTTACTTATTGTTTTTTGGTTATTATCAAATTTATCGGAGAAATATTTCCATATTTCATCCAATCGAGCAATTACCAGTGTATTCATTCTTAGAAAATTTGCATGTTAATTAACTTTACTCAATCTTTAAACAAATTAGCGCAGAACTTTAAAAATTAAATCTATCTTTATAAATGTCAATATTAAGTTTCACCTATCAATTTCAAATTATTAACCAAGAAGAAGTTATAATATAGTTATAAAAGAATACAATAAGTAAAATGAATATTTAAAACAATATTTACCGGAACTAGCGGAGCCTAGTCATATTGCTCGATGCAAATATTTATATGTAATTATGCTGTCCTAAAAGTTTATGTCCATAGTTGCTTGAATACCATTTCTAATATTCCACCCTTCATTGCAGCATATATAAGCAGAATCGTCCAATACAGTATTAGAGTTCAAAGAAGCGGTCTGGTAGATTAAATTGGCGAAACAGCTGAGAGGGTTCACAACTGATGAAGCCAAGCCCTCCCAATATTTTTGCATCGCAGTAAGGACAATATAAGTTTATTTTATGTTTAAAAGAAACATTCGTGCTTTGATGCATCTATTTCTTATAAATGGGTATTGTCATCGAAGCCATTTTTGGCCTTCATGCAGTTTGAATAATATTTTCTTTAACTATATTAGTGGGGATATCATTTTTAAAAAGAGAAAAGTTCATGTGATCCGCATGATAACCATCACAATTTATCCAAATCCAACCATCGGATGGAGCGTTTGTAGCTAGCAATCCATGATACCAAGACTCCCACAAAAATCACAAGAGACCTATTATATGAAATTGATAAAAGAGTTGTAGGTTATTCAATTGTAGCAGAAATGTCTTTGGTATGGATGTGCTAGTTTTCAAAGAAATTCTTACCTGAGAGAGAGCGAGAGAGAATTCTTCAACCTATTTGTCATAAATAACATTGAAATAAATTGTTCTTTATGTTCATTTAGTTTACTTTTAGATTTTCATAAGCCACAGCGTCGTTTAGATATATTCAAAAAGTGATCGTTAGGTAATTTCTTGAAGTATTCTTCATTTTCAACCCTTATGAATTATATCGCTTATCAATTTTCACAATTAGTTTCCAAAATGTCTAAGATATTTTTCCCTTTATGACGACCTTGTTTTTAAACGATTATTGTAATTTATTTCTTGGTAGAAAAAAAAATTTTGTTTAAGAATTTTCTTTGCATCGCTTGTCGTTGTGGTGAATCACAATGATTATTTGTGAGAGGAATTTTGAACTTGTTGCGAGGTATTTACAAATGGTAAATTCTTCTTAATCTATTCTTCTTGACTTTGAAATAGAGAAATATTCTTTGATTAGCATTTTGACTTTTAAATCGTCGTTATTTTTTATTTAGAATATCAATTTTCAGGAAAATATACAGGCACTAGCTATTGATGATCCAATATATTTGTGAAAATTTATACTTTTATTTTCTAGAAATTATAATAATCCATTGTTACACAGCTATAATCAAATCTATCGTGTATGAATATAAAATAAAATGGGTTTACACACGATATTTAGAATTTGAACATCATCTTTTGAGTAAATTTGTTTATTTTTCAATGTGAATAGAGAAATAGTTGTCAATCACTTGACTGATTTTTTGCATGGAAGATTTGTCTTACCAGTTAGGTTCGTGTTTTCTTATATATAAAATGTTTTTAACCTAATTTATAATATTTTTATTTTTGGTATTCAAAGGAGATAGTGCTGGGAATAATTTTCCTGAGTAAAAATATCAAAATATTTTGTTTAGCTGAAACATTTAGTTGAAACAAATAATTTTGAGGGGATACTCAGAAATCGCAAATTGCTTCAAATAATTAGTCAAAACATTTATAAATGAATATTAGCGAATAGAATGACGATTATTATCCTCTTTGAATTCTGATGCAAGATGGATCAGTTAAACTTCCTTCATTTCTTCTATTTAAATGGTCCTTCGTGACAGAACCAACGCCCATTTAAGACAAAAGAAGTAGTAAACATTTCTGAAGAATGTGAGTCTAATAAATTTCCGCGATGTTGACTTTCACACACAAGTTGGTCGAGACGTCGATGATGAGATTTGTATAACAAAAATAAATTGAAATTTAACTAGATTATAATGCCAAAGTTGTTATATTATTTTATATTTTAAAATATAATTCTAGATGTTAAAATATATCCACTTATTCTTTTTTACGATCAGAAATTTCCTATTGTTATGATAAATAGTACCTTGAATGGAAATTTGAATCTCTGCGACGATTTTTTTAGACCTACACTATTGAGAAAAAAATGTACATGTACCTGTGTGTGTCATTTGATGAACAATTTGAATCATACCACAATGTACAAATAACTGGTGGATATTTTATGCAGTTTCATCAGCATTCGAGAATTTCATGTATTCGAACCGATTTCCCGCAGATAACGAGGTTCTTATGTATAATAACATACACCTGCTATATGTAACTCATGCATATAAAGTACATATTATTCACTACCTTAATATTTCTCTGTATGAAACACGGTTACCACTATTTAATCCTTATGTATGGTGTAGATATGTCTAATATAGTGGTAGGATAGGCTGGAACCTGATGATAGTCCATTGGTAGGTGCATGGCAAGCTGGAACCTGATGATAGTCCATTGGTAGCTGCATGGCAAGCTGGAACCTGATGATAGTCCATTGGTAGGTGCATGGCAAGCTGGAACCTGATGATAGTCCATTGGTAGGTGCATGGCAAGCTGGAACCTGATGATAGTCCATTGGTAGGTGCATAGCAAGCTGGAACCTGATGATAGTCTATTGGTAGGTGCATAGCAAGCTGGAACCTGATGATAGTCCATTGGTAGGTGCATGGCAAGCTGGAACCTGATGATAGTCCATTGGTAGGTGCATGGCAAGCTGGAACCTGATGATAGTCCATTGGTAGGTGCATGGCAAGCTGGAACCTGATGTTAAAATATTTATGACCTGTGTGACGGTATGAAGCCATTTGTGTATATATAAGTATTGTATGGTTGGTGCAGGGTATGCTGTCACCTGACGATAAACTATTTGTGACCCCAGTGTGAATGTTTGAAGCTATATGTGTATATATGTATTGTATAGTAGATGCAGGGAAAATTCAAACCTGACGATAAACTATTTGTAACCTGTGTGGATGTATGAATCTATATGTATATAAGTGTTGTATGGTGGAATAAATTATTTGTGACCCCTGTGTGATGTATGAAGCTCTATATACATGATGTATATAAGTATGGTGTGGTGGGTGCAGGACAAGATAGAACCTGACGACAGTCTCTTTGTGATCCGGGTGAAAGGAGGAGCCTATATAGACCTGGAACCTCTGTAGAAATACTATCCTTATTTCTCAAGAACTGTAAAATAAAACGTGTATTAAAAATAAAGTATCTGCGAGTAGAATTACGTATAGTTTTGATTCTGTATATTTATATTTTAAGGTTTAATACCAATATTAATTTTAACATTATTTTCAAATAGAAAGATATAGTTTCGCTATTAGAGAGAAAATCAAAAGGATAAAAATATATCTCTTTTTCCCGCGTCAAAATAAATAGAAGATAACAGACTTAGGTAGGTAACAAAGCCACATCACCAGCCTTTGCGAATTCAGAACGCCACCTGTTGACTCTTCTCCTGCTATCTCTCAAACCAGACTATCTTCTAATTTCCCAATTTTCCTGTCCACTATCCTCCCAACACTCATATATTCTGCCCGTTATTATCGACTTGTATGTGGAAGTTCTCAACTGATTTATTTCCATTTTTTATAAATTTACCTGACCGAATATTTATATCATAGAAGAGTACTATATATAATTACACTACTAGCTAATACATTTTCTACACCATGAAGAAGGAAAACAGAAAACAAAAAGTTAGCATGAAAGGTGCAACAGGCGCGCTTGGATAAGCGAATGATTAGAATTCCATAAATATGCAGAGCAGGTTAAAAAAAACGACAGATCTCGTAAAGGGTATTTCTATTATAGGAATCGCTTTTGCATTTTAGTTGCTTATTAAAAGCTCTTGTTGACTCGTGCAAAAAGAAGGAACGCAATATTAGCGCGTATCTAATTTGATCGCGGCAGAATCGTAGCCCACTGGCCCTGCAGTTTATTCTAATGTGATATTGCTGCTCGGGTTGGTCGAAATCCTTTGACTTTTTTAAGATTACGGAATCGATGCATCTAGAAGGGCCATACGGAAAGTCTTGATAGCTATCGGTCACTTCCACCCAAGAGTACATATATCTTATTGTCAAAGTTCTTCAAGATCGTAAAATAATATAGCGTACCATGAATAAAGAACTTAGGCCGTTTTCACGAGAAGTTCCATCAAGGATAGTGCGACGACACCTGCAGTATAATGGGTTTTCTTCAATACGACCATTTCTGAAGCTTCTCTTGGCACTTCAGAAAATTCAGAATCGCGTAAATTGGTATGCTGAAAAACATACATGAATACAGAAGTGGCGTTGCATAACCTTTTATAGCGAATCTCGATTCTTCCTTCAGCACCGCGTGTGTAGACATCGAGATGAACGACTAATGCCTGTTTGCAACTATCATCGTCTTACAAGTCCATCACCTGGAAAGATTATAGGGGATACTATTGGATATACATGATGGTCATTTTTTCTCTCATAGCTGGTAATTTGGACAGACGTCATCACATTTCTGAAGTGCTATGGCACATTGGGGGCTTTAGCATATCTTCACACTACCTACAACATCACAATACATGACCTCATGCTTTCTGTGCTGTCCTGATCTTTTTCGATACAGAGGGTGTTTGTTTTGATGGCCAGCATATTTTCTAGATCTCTTACCAATTACCGTAAGACAACTGGTGCAGTCGCTTAGAGACAGGCACGCCACCCTTCTCTAACCATTTCCTTTGATGAAATATGGCATATAGTTGAAGCCCTTAGACCTTTTTATCTGCAGCTTCTATCCAACCTGTGCTTGATTCAATATCCAGCGGGATTATAGCTATTATTTCAGTCAGAGGCGACTATTCTGCGCAATGATTTCTGGTATATAACATGTTATATGAATAAATATATAGATAGAAAATAGGACAAATGTTGTTATTTAAAAGAAGGCATATAGTCTGTCCGATCACATGAGCATTTTTAGAAGGCAGAGCGCTATCTAGTGAAACAAAAAATCAACCAAATGTTGTTTTAGGCTTGTTCCATGATATTTGGTCAACCCAATGTTTTTATAAATCAATAAATGGCGCTATGCTATCTAAAAATACTCATGTGAGTGGTCAGGATAACCTTTTTTGTTTGTTTTTAATATCAACATCTGACCTCTGTTCTTTTTTTATTCCTTTTTTTATATGATCAGCGTAAATTTTAAAAATTTGGCCTTATAAATACACATTTCTTGATTTTTCAGGAATCCTATTAGGACAAATTATTGGTCGTTGAGGTACAACCTCCACCACGCTGACGGGAGCCAACAGCCCGAAACGCGTTCGTGGTTAACTTTTATTGATTTATCAAAAAATTGGGTTGGACAAATATCATGGAACAAGCCACAATCAACGTTATGTTGATTTTGTTCCACTAGATGGCACTCTGCTATCTAAAAATGCTCGTCTAAGCGGTCAGGATATGTATTTTGTTTTTATTGTTTTAATACTATATGTTCAATAATTATTATTGATAAATATTTAAATTATAATTCAAATTTTAAATATTGCTCCAACCAATATATTTTATAACCGTTTTTATCAAATTATAAAACTATTTTAGAGGCGTAATATTCTTTTTAAAATAAAACAATTTCTACTGTCCTTACTGCGATGGAAAAATTAAAGGGATTTTTTCATCGCAGTAAGGACAGTAGAAATTGTTTTATTTTAAAAAGAATATTACGCCTCTAAAATAGTTTTATAATTTGATAACAGATGGCGCTCTAGTACATCGTAACAGTTTTTATATTAATTTAAATATTTAAATATAATTTATTTGGAATAATATGCGGGCATTAACAAAATACACAATGAACTTAAAATTTCAATTCCACAGGAAAACTCTACTATCTCCTTTAGCATAAAGATCACAGGATTAAGTATTCTGTGAAATAAATGCATATTTAGAATGGCTCACAGTTACTTTATTAAACCTAATCTTAGTGTAGCAATATTAAAGGCCAGCAGCGTTTGCAAAAAAAGTCCAATATGACAAAGAGATGCAGCCAATTTTCACTTACATCAGGATCGTTCATGAAATCCTGCCGCAAGACCTGTTCAACGATATTTAATTTTGCTTTCTTATCCTGTGCAGTATATTCTCCAAAATGTGATGTAGAAAATAAAATAAGACAAACATTTGGATGCCAAGGTAATTTATTTTATCAAAACAATCGCAAAATCTTCATATAAAAGAGCAAAGAAGCATCTAAAAACCCTAAATAATGAAGGAATTTAAGGTTCATTTATTAAATTATCCTTTTAAAAAATATTTGTGTTGTTATATATATGTTCGTCAAAAGAATAAAAGCATTTCTATAAAACTTGATACATCATTAGATTTAGATATTCAAATAAATAATTAATAATTTTCCCTCAGTAATGTATTTCTTCAATAATTCATCAAAATTCAAACGTTTTCGAGTAAAATGTTAAAAATTTATATAGCTCAACTAAAAATTTTAATAAAGTATTGAAGAAACTCATAACAGAATGTATGAATCATTATTTTATGTGTAAGAATAAACTAGCTGGTGTTGTGTTTTGTCACCGACCTGAGTCTCTAGAATGCAGAGACGTTCAATAGTTAGCGTTTATTTTGATGGAGAGGTGACCTTTACTTTTATAAATCATTATCATCCAAGCAAAATTTCCATATATAATTTGAGCATAGATAATGTCTAGCCACTTTACCAGCTGAACACCTCTTTGGCGGATTATGCGATTTCATTTGATCCCTTGTGGATATTATGAAATAAAAGTTCGCCCTGAACTGACGAGGACCCCTGTTGGAAAAGATGGAGTTCGAAGCAGCCAATGGGAGGCCGACGGAAGCGGCTACGGGATGCAGCGGCTAAAATGAGAAAACAAATACAGAAGAACCT
The DNA here is from genome assembly GCA_030710605.1 of Cordylochernes scorpioides. Taxonomy (NCBI): domain Eukaryota; kingdom Metazoa; phylum Arthropoda; class Arachnida; order Pseudoscorpiones; family Chernetidae; genus Cordylochernes; species Cordylochernes scorpioides. Next base: position 35,994,380 of record CP092864.1, read on the forward strand.
GTAAACAACTTTCGAACGCTAGAATTTGCCCTGATCTCCGATTCTTTTAGTGTAAATATTTAAATATATAATTAATTAAAAACTATTTTACTTATTTTCTTAATTTATAATAAATATAATTTTCCCTCCTGTTTTCGTCTAATATTTTAATAGTGCTATAAGCAGCGACACCTTAATTTTGAACCTTCAACCCCGCCGACCAAGAATATGTTAGAAAGGTTTTAGGGTTTTATATTATTTTATAAATTAATACATACGATTTTAGTAATTGAAAATAGTTTATTTATGCAAAACTATATCTTTCCATTTATTTACCAGTAATAATATATAAGAATAGTGAGGAGTGATAACTATGCAAATATTAATGATGATATACCACAGAATATTTAAAATAATTATTCAGTGACAATATTATATAAAATATTAAAGTCTAAAATTGAATTCATATATTCAACACTCCTTCTTGAATTCATGTTTTAGAGTTTTAATTACTCTATCAAAACATCTGTAGCAGTGAAGATCTGTGTTTTTCAAAAGTTTCCTTTGGCAGAGGCTTGGTTAGGATATCAGCAACTTGGTCTTGGGTTGGGCAAAACTGAACAGCAACATTTTCTCTTATCTGATCTTTCAAAAAATGATATCGAACATCTATATGTTTTGTCTTTCTGTTCATTTGTCCTGTCTTCATTAAAGTCATTGCACTTTGGTTGTCAATATTTAGTTTAGCAAGTATGATTTCATTTGTAAGTTCTTTTTGTTCATTTCCTCTAGCAACAAGTCTTGCTTTATAATGTCTACCATCCTTTATCTTGAATATCCATCTAGAACTGAGTATCTTCTTTCCTTTAACTTCTTCAGCATTTACAAAATCCCAAGTTTCATTTTTCTTCAATGAATCTTTTTCTTCCTGTATTGCTTTTACCCAGTTTTCTTTGTCTACTCCGGTTACAGCTTCATTGTATGTTAACAATCCTATTTCTTCAGAAACAGAATTCAACACTTCATAATCTTTTAGTCTTTCAGGTCTATTGATATTTTCTCTATTCCTTAACATATATTTTGAATTGGTCGAGTTCTGTGGTTTATCATGGGTATCCAATTCCATTTTAGTGTCTTGACTTTCCTCTATTTCAGAATCCAGATCTTCTCTGTATCTTGGCTGAATGACACTGGTCATTTCATTTGTTAGTTTTCCTGTAAACACCACATCTCTTGCAATTATAATCCTTCTTTTCTGCTTGTCCCACAATCTGTATCCATTTCCACTGTATCCAATAAGTGAATATTTTTCACTTTTACTATCCAATTTTTTTAGGTTTCCCAATTTTTTGACATACACTTCACTCCCGAATAATTTTACATTAGAAAGATTAGGCTTTCTTCCAAACCACATCTGTGCTGGTGTTGTTTGTACTGTATTTGAAGGGCTTCTGTTGATTAAATAGGCAGCGACTCTTGTGGCCTCTCCCCACATTTCCTTATTTAATTTGGAATCCAGCAAAAGTGCTCTGGTTTTTTCAATCAGAGTTCGATTCAACCTTTCAGCTTTTCCATTCAATTGTGGAGTATATGGAACTGTAAAATCAAGTATTATTCCTTTCATTTTGCACCATTCTTTAACTTGCGTATTGGCATATTCACCGCCATTATCACACCTTAATTTTGACACTTTCGCATTTAAAAATCTTTCTACTTCATTTACATATTCTTTAATATATTCTTTTGCTTCATATTTATTGCTGAGCAAATACACATAACAGAAATGTGTATAATCATCCAAAAATGTCATTATATATTTCTTATTATCATGTGTTAAGGGTTCTATTGGGCCGCACAAATCAGTATGAACAATTTCCAAAGGTCGGGTAGCTCTAGATCTTTCATTTCCAAATGACTTCCTAGTTTGCTTTGCCATGATGCAAATTTCGCACACATCATTTTCCTGTTTTTCCAATTTGTTAAGCTCCATACCATCAACCAAACTTTCAAGTTTTCTTAGATTCTGCATCCCAATGTGTCCCAATTTTCTGTGCCATTCTTGGGTTTTGTTTTCACTTGGTAAGGTAAGGTTCGAGTCATTTTGCTTTGAAAAATGTTGTTCAATATTTACAGCATAAAGTCCATTTTCAAGTTGATCTCCTTCTAGAACTTTTTTTCCATCTTTCAAAATTGTCACTTTATCACCTTTAAAATTTACTTCTCCTCCATTGTTAACAATTGAGCTCACTGACAAAAGGTTTTTTGATAATTCAGGCACAAATATTACTTCATTTAGGTTACATTGTCTCCCCTTAAATTGTCCTGAAGTTTTTGCTCTCATACCTTCTTCTTTTTTTGCAACATTGATGTTCACATCACACTTTTTTTGATGATCAAGCAACTTTTCTTCATTAATCATGTGACAGGTGGATCCGCTATCAACAATGAAAGTGACTGATGATCTTTTATCATATTCTTCTCTTTGTTCAGCAATGAAAGCAATGGGAGGTTGCTTTTCTTTGTTCCTGAAATAGCAGTCTTTTTCTTTATGATTAAACTTTTTACATATTCTGCATTGTTCTTTGTTTACTTTAGCAGCAGGTTTACTGTTGTTCTTAAAGAAACAGTCCTTTTCTTCATGGTTAGTTTTTTTACAAAATTTGCAGAATTTTCTTTGGGTGCAATTTTTAGATATATGTCCTGGTTTATTACAAGTAAAACATACCTTTTGTTTTGTTGCATTCATAGCCACTCGGTCTTCTGGTTGGCTCTGTCTATTTCTTCTTATTTCTTCAGTGGTCAATCTTGATATTAGATTTTCAATAGTTTTTTCATCTTTTCCAGTTGACTCCCAAGCAGTACAAAAATAATTATAATCTTCTGGCAAAATTGTTAAAATCTTTGAAATAACAATATTGTCATCAAAGTTCTGTTTTAGATTATTAAGTTTAAAAGCCAAATTTCTTAAATTACTTATGTTGGCTACAAGGTCTACATTTTTATCAAATTTATAAGTGTGAAATTCTTGTAGCAGCTTACATTTTAATTGTTCATCATCTCTTTCAAATATTCTGCATATGGTGTCATACATTGATTTGGCATTTTCACAATGTATTATGTGTGTTAATATCGTTTTATCGATGCTCGAAATAATATATTTTTGGGCTTTAGCATCTTTTATTATCCATGCGTTTTTTTCTTTTTCATCCTTTTGATCTTTAAAACACAATTTGCCATTTATTGTTTCAATTAAATTATTAGCTTTAAAAGTAATGTTAATTTGAAATTTCCAAATATCAAAATTTTCAGAGTCTTTTAATTTATCTATAATCGAAATATCTTCCATAACAGCAGCCATTTTTATTTTTACGATTTTAGATTTTAAGTTTTAACCACGCTTTATGCTGCCACTGTTAGAATGGTTTTAGGGTTTTATATTATTTTATAAATTAATACATACGATTTTAGTAATTGAAAATAGTTTATTTATGCAAAACTATATCTTTCCATTTATTTACCAGTAATAATATATAAGAATAGTGAGGAGTGATAACTATGCAAATATTAATGATGATATACCACAGAATATTTAAAATAATTATTCAGTGACAATATTATATAAAATATTAAAGTCTAAAATTGAATTCATATATTCAACACTCCTTCTTGAATTCATGTTTTAGAGTTTTAATTACTCTATCAAAACATCTGTAGCAGTGAAGATCTGTGTTTTTCAAAAGTTTCCTTTGGCAGAGGCTTGGTTAGGATATCAGCAACTTGGTCTTGGGTTGGGCAAAACTGAACAGCAACATTTTCTCTTATCTGATCTTTCAAAAAATGATATCGAACATCTATATGTTTTGTCTTTCTGTTCATTTGTCCTGTCTTCATTAAAGTCATTGCACTTTGGTTGTCAATATTTAGTTTAGCAAGTATGATTTCATTTGTAAGTTCTTTTTGTTCATTTCCTCTAGCAACAAGTCTTGCTTTATAATGTCTACCATCCTTTATCTTGAATATCCATCTAGAACTGAGTATCTTCTTTCCTTTAACTTCTTCAGCATTTACAAAATCCCAAGTTTCATTTTTCTTCAATGAATCTTGCAATGATTCTGAAGATAAGACTTGAAAAAAGTATAACTCTTTAATTCCAATACACAAACAAGTTACACTATTCCATACTAGATAAATGAATCACTCTGAAAACACAAACACGATATATATACATATATACACAGTTATCATCATAAACTCTGTGACAACAAATAAACAAATATTAAATTAATCCGCCAATACATCACACCATCTTCCCCCTACAAACTTTGATATCGCACAGGAGGTCTCCGATCCCTTGGAGGGTTTCTTCTTGGCAGGGGCCTTTCCTCCGTCCGGGCTTCTTTGTCTGAGGAACACGCGCATTCCCTTGGGCTGCCTTCAATCTCCACACCTTGGTCCCCGGACACTGGATCCTGCGGCAGTCCAGCTGTTTCCGACGAAAACGATTCTCTGTCCCTCCGGCTGTTCATACTCTCAGGAGCCATCCATATTGGGTCATCTTCCTCCTCTCTTTTCTCTCTGGCCTCATCTCCATCTTCACCACTAGTCCATCTTCTCCTTATCTGATCTCGGTGGTAGGTCTTCACCTGTCCATTTATCAACACTGTATAGACTCTGCTCCCCTTTCTGCCCACTATTCTTCCTGGGATCCATCCGACACCCCTAAAATTCTTACACCACACCTTATCGTCCACCTCGAACTCCTCTTGGCCTCTTCCTCGATCATACCTCATCTGCCTGGCCTGTCGTTCTCTCACCCTATTGTCCAGGCTCTGGTGTATTAACGTCAGTCTGGTCCGCAGAGACCGACCCATAAACAGCTCTGATGGGGTCTTCCCAGTTGTCTCATGCGGCGTGCATCGATATGTGAGGAGAATTCTAGACAGTGCATCTTGAATGGTATCTTCAAACTTCCTTTTATTTTTTTCCAAGGCCATCTTTATCAATTGAACCGCTCTTTCCGCTAAACCATTACTCTGTGGATGGTATGCTGGAATCAGAGTTTGTCTGACTCCATTTCTCTCAAAAAAACTCTTCATCTCTACCCCTGTAAACTGTGGGCCATTATCCGACACCACTTCCTCTGGTAACCCATACGCTGAAAACAATCTTCTTAACTGCTCAATCGTCTTTCTTGCGGTTATCTCTCTCATCGGGATCGCCTCGACCCATTTTGAGTGGCTATCCACCACAATTAACAAATTCACTCCATCTTTAAATGCAAAATCCATATGGATCCGTTGCCAGGGCCTGGTTGCCCACACCCACGGTCTCCAGTTTACTTTACTTGGGCCTGTCTGAGCTTGCTGGCAATTTTTACACCCATTTACCATGCATTCAATCTGGTTGTCAAGATTCGGCCACCAAAAATGCGACCTAGCAACCGCCTTCATTTTGCCCATCCCCGAATGGGTCTCGTGTAGACAACTCAACATATTTTTCCTAAGAGAAGACGGGATGATCACTCGCATTCCCCACAATAAGCATTCCCCGTCCATAGTTAACTCCAACTTTCTCTGAAAGTAGGGTCTGAGGTTTTCCCCAACTCTTTCAGGCCAGCCTTGCTGCGTATAGCGCTTCACCACTGACAATACTTCATCTTTTTTAGTTTCCACACCTATTTCTGTTGCTGTAACCGGCAAATCTTCCACGTATGATAATATGAACGTTTGATTCAAAACCGGATTTTCGTCACTCTCTACTGGCAACCGGGAGAGAAGGTCTGCGTTTCCATGATCTTGAGTTCGTCGGAATTTAATTTCATAGGTATAAGCTGCCAAAGTCAGTCCCCATCTCTGCAATCTTGAAGTAGACAAGGTGGGAATCCCTGCTCTCGGTCCCAAAATAGATACCAAGGGTTTATGATCTGTAATTAGGGTGAATTGTCTTCCATAGATAAACTGGTGGAACTTAGTCACACCATATATTATTGCCAGGGCCTCTCTTTCTATTTGTGAATAGTTACGTTCGGCCTCGGAAAGTGTTCGTGAGGCAAACATGATTGGTCTCTCTTGGCCCTCGATAACATGGGACAGCACCGCCCCCACTCCAATCTGAGATGCGTCCGTGGCCAAAGACAAGGGTAACGTGGCATCATATGGCACCAACACCTTCTCGGAGGTAATTCTTTTTTTACATTCCGAGATCGCCTCCTCACACTCCCCTGTCCACTTCCAATAACTATTCTTTTTTAGCAGCTTGTGAAGTGGCTCCAAAATCTCTGGCAAATTCGGAATAAACTTTCCATAATAGTTCACCAGTCCCAGAAAAGATCTCAATTCCGAGACATTTGTCGGGCTTTTGGCTTTCTGTAGCCCTTGTATCTTGTCCTCTAAAGGCCGAATACCATCTTCTTTGATGAGATGTCCTAAATACTGTATTTCTCTTCGCAGAAATTCACATTTTTCCCTTTTTAATTTTATGTTGTGCTTCTGCAACCGAACAAAAATAGTTTTTAATACTGCCATATGTTCCTCCACTGACGCCGTGGATACGAGTACATCGTCAATGTAACAAATAACCCCATTAATTCCCGCCAATATTCTGTCCATAACTGACTGAAAAAAACTAGGGGCATTTGCCAATCCAAAAGGCATTCTTTTAAACCTAAAAAGCCCCTTATGCGTATTAATAGTTAGGAGTGGCTGGGTGCTCGGGTTAACCTCTAATTGAAGGTATGCATTGCTCAAATCCAGTTTAGAGAAATACTTCCCTCTAGCCAATACGGAAAACAGGTCCTGCTGAGTAGGCAGCGGATAGGCCGCAGTATCCAAGAACCTATTTAAAGTTACTTTGAAATCACAGCAAATCCTAAACTCATTATTCTTCTTGGGCACAACCACCACTGGAGTTGCCCACTTGCTGCTGGGTACTTGATACAAGTAGTCCTTCTCCACCATTCTTTCTAGTACCTCGTTTACCGCCGTTCTGATCGCAAAGGGAACTGGTCGGGCCTTATGAAATATGGGGTTTACATCCTGAATATTCACTGCAAATGCGAATCCTTTTATTGGATCTGTTGTCTCCCCGAACACAACCTGATGTTGACTCAATAATTCCGCCAACGTGTCCTCCAAAGGCATCCGATTCACAATAGAATTTCCAATTTTCAAAACATTGATCCACTCTCTCCCCAACAAGGCCTTCCTTACTCCTCTCACCACGACAGCTCTAAGCTTAGCGATCGTTCCCCGAAAATCGACCTTGACCTCTATTTCACCCAGGATCGGTACCACCGTTCCGTCATAGGTCTTAACAATTATTCCCGCTTCCTTTACCTGCACGTCTGGGAGGTATCTTTTGAAATCCTTCTCCGATATTAAAGTCAGACAGCTACCCGTGTCAATTTCGAAAGTCATCAAAGTGTCCTCTACTCTCATCTTAATCACATATGGAGGGTCATTCGTAGCATACTTGACTCTATAATCATAGGTCCTCATAAAGACCATTCTTTGAACGGATTCTTCCTCCTCCTGATCCTCGATTAGATTAATCTTTCTCTGGTTCCGAAACCGGCTCACCTGTCTTTCGCTTGTGTGTTCCCCACGGCTCCTGCAGATGGTTGCCAAGTGACCTCTTTTCCCGCATCTGAAACAGGTCGCCTCTCTAAATCTGCATAAGTCTTTATGCAACCTCCCGCAATGTATGCACTTTCTCTTTTGCTCACTGACTTCTGCGCGTATTTTGTCCACGCTATCTGCAGGCTCATTGACATGGAATATTCTGGTATTTCTTTCTGCTGCCTCCATCGACAACGCAATTTCAACTACTCTTGCCAACGGCACATCTCCTTCCGACAAGATCCTCCTCTGGATTTTTGCATCTCTCAATCCGCACACTAATTTATCTCTTAAGGATTCTTTTAAAAATTCGCCAAATCCACACGTTGAAGCTAGCCTCTTGATTTCCACAAGATATTCTGAAACACTTTCCGTTTCCTTTTGAATTCTTCCAAAAAACATAAATCTCTCTACTATAATAGATCGCTTTGGGGAAAAATATTCAACCAGTTTCTCAATCAACTCTTCATATGTATACTCTTTAGGCAACTTCGGGCTACATAAATTTTTCAATGTATCATACGCCTTCCCGCCAATTAGAGTCAATAAATAGGCTTTTTTCTTTTCTTCACTAGCCTCTTCTAGAATTAGAAATTGCTCCAAACGCTCGATAAATGAGCAAAAATTTTCATTTTTTTCTTCAAATTCCTTAAAATGGTAATGAGCCATCATGAAATAATTTTTCTTATGCAAATTTCCAATAACTCATTACTTCCTTAAAATTTAAACAAAATTATTCATATTCCGCTATTCCAACGCTCGGGTTCTTACTCTAAACTCGTCGCCAATGCAATGATTCTGAAGATAAGACTTGAAAAAAGTATAACTCTTTAATTCCAATACACAAACAAGTTACACTATTCCATACTAGATAAATGAATCACTCTGAAAACACAAACACGATATATATACATATATACACAGTTATCATCATAAACTCTGTGACAACAAATAAACAAATATTAAATTAATCCGCCAATACATCACAAATCTTTTTCTTCCTGTATTGCTTTTACCCAGTTTTCTTTGTCTACTCCGGTTACAGCTTCATTGTATGTTAACAATCCTATTTCTTCAGAAACAGAATTCAACACTTCATAATCTTTTAGTCTTTCAGGTCTATTGATATTTTCTCTATTCCTTAACATATATTTTGAATTGGTCGAGTTCTGTGGTTTATCATGGGTATCCAATTCCATTTTAGTGTCTTGACTTTCCTCTATTTCAGAATCCAGATCTTCTCTGTATCTTGGCTGAATGACACTGGTCATTTCATTTGTTAGTTTTCCTGTAAACACCACATCTCTTGCAATTATAATCCTTCTTTTCTGCTTGTCCCACAATCTGTATCCATTTCCACTGTATCCAATAAGTGAATATTTTTCACTTTTACTATCCAATTTTTTTAGGTTTCCCAATTTTTTGACATACACTTCACTCCCGAATAATTTTACATTAGAAAGATTAGGCTTTCTTCCAAACCACATCTGTGCTGGTGTTGTTTGTACTGTATTTGAAGGGCTTCTGTTGATTAAATAGGCAGCGACTCTTGTGGCCTCTCCCCACATTTCCTTATTTAATTTGGAATCCAGCAAAAGTGCTCTGGTTTTTTCAATCAGAGTTCGATTCAACCTTTCAGCTTTTCCATTCAATTGTGGAGTATATGGAACTGTAAAATCAAGTATTATTCCTTTCATTTTGCACCATTCTTTAACTTGCGTATTGGCATATTCACCGCCATTATCACACCTTAATTTTGACACTTTCGCATTTAAAAATCTTTCTACTTCATTTACATATTCTTTAATATATTCTTTTGCTTCATATTTATTGCTGAGCAAATACACATAACAGAAATGTGTATAATCATCCAAAAATGTCATTATATATTTCTTATTATCATGTGTTAAGGGTTCTATTGGGCCGCACAAATCAGTATGAACAATTTCCAAAGGTCGGGTAGCTCTAGATCTTTCATTTCCAAATGACTTCCTAGTTTGCTTTGCCATGATGCAAATTTCGCACACATCATTTTCCTGTTTTTCCAATTTGTTAAGCTCCATACCATCAACCAAACTTTCAAGTTTTCTTAGATTCTGCATCCCAATGTGTCCCAATTTTCTGTGCCATTCTTGGGTTTTGTTTTCACTTGGTAAGGTAAGGTTCGAGTCATTTTGCTTTGAAAAATGTTGTTCAATATTTACAGCATAAAGTCCATTTTCAAGTTGATCTCCTTCTAGAACTTTTTTTCCATCTTTCAAAATTGTCACTTTATCACCTTTAAAATTTACTTCTCCTCCATTGTTAACAATTGAGCTCACTGACAAAAGGTTTTTTGATAATTCAGGCACAAATATTACTTCATTTAGGTTACATTGTCTCCCCTTAAATTGTCCTGAAGTTTTTGCTCTCATACCTTCTTCTTTTTTTGCAACATTGATGTTCACATCACACTTTTTTTGATGATCAAGCAACTTTTCTTCATTAATCATGTGACAGGTGGATCCGCTATCAACAATGAAAGTGACTGATGATCTTTTATCATATTCTTCTCTTTGTTCAGCAATGAAAGCAATGGGAGGTTGCTTTTCTTTGTTCCTGAAATAGCAGTCTTTTTCTTTATGATTAAACTTTTTACATATTCTGCATTGTTCTTTGTTTACTTTAGCAGCAGGTTTACTGTTGTTCTTAAAGAAACAGTCCTTTTCTTCATGGTTAGTTTTTTTACAAAATTTGCAGAATTTTCTTTGGGTGCAATTTTTAGATATATGTCCTGGTTTATTACAAGTAAAACATACCTTTTGTTTTGTTGCATTCATAGCCACTCGGTCTTCTGGTTGGCTCTGTCTATTTCTTCTTATTTCTTCAGTGGTCAATCTTGATATTAGATTTTCAATAGTTTTTTCATCTTTTCCAGTTGACTCCCAAGCAGTACAAAAATAATTATAATCTTCTGGCAAAATTGTTAAAATCTTTGAAATAACAATATTGTCATCAAAGTTCTGTTTTAGATTATTAAGTTTAAAAGCCAAATTTCTTAAATTACTTATGTTGGCTACAAGGTCTACATTTTTATCAAATTTATAAGTGTGAAATTCTTGTAGCAGCTTACATTTTAATTGTTCATCATCTCTTTCAAATATTCTGCATATGGTGTCATACATTGATTTGGCATTTTCACAATGTATTATGTGTGTTAATATCGTTTTATCGATGCTCGAAATAATATATTTTTGGGCTTTAGCATCTTTTATTATCCATGCGTTTTTTTCTTTTTCATCCTTTTGATCTTTAAAACACAATTTGCCATTTATTGTTTCAATTAAATTATTAGCTTTAAAAGTAATGTTAATTTGAAATTTCCAAATATCAAAATTTTCAGAGTCTTTTAATTTATCTATAATCGAAATATCTTCCATAACAGCAGCCATTTTTATTTTTACGATTTTAGATTTTAAGTTTTAACCACGCTTTATGCTGCCACTGTTAGAATGGTTTTAGGGTTTTATATTATTTTATAAATTAATACATACGATTTTAGTAATTGAAAATAGTTTATTTATGCAAAACTATATCTTTCCATTTATTTACCAGTAATAATATATAAGAATAGTGAGGAGTGATAACTATGCAAATATTAATGATGATATACCACAGAATATTTAAAATAATTATTCAGTGACAATATTATATAAAATATTAAAGTCTAAAATTGAATTCATATATCCAACAGAATAGAGGTGATCGACTACCTCTATAGAACTTAGATCGTCGTCACAACACAGAGTGGCGGTGAAATCGCAATAACCCCCTAAAACTTGGTATCTAGGTGGGCGCTTCTCAATTTACCAATGCTGCTGTTGTGATTTTGTTATCGACCTGAGTCTTCTAGATTGCGGAGAAGGTCAATAGATGGCGACTAGTTTTGGCGTTTATTTTGATAGGAGGGAAGGTGACATTACTTTTATAGATCATTATCCTCCCGAAACTTTTCAATCTATTGTACTATTTTGCAATTGCACTACTTTTTCAATTTAAAATTATTTTTACAGACTTTATGGAATTGAGAAAGAACACTTTGTTTGAAGAGCCTGATACATAATTAAAAAATCTTTCAGCTAGTAAGAAAGTTTCGTTAAAACACCAATTACCTAGACTGCCGAGCAATCTAGTATTTTTTTTTGTTGTAGTCTGTGCTGGATTGTGTGTGTGTGCATAGCTAAATAAGTAGACCAAAAATTTCATGATGGCTGTAAGCCTAGGAAGAGCCAAAGAGCGTACCCGTTCTAGTGTATCGGCATTTTGCTTCATAAAACTAGGTAGCAAAAATATACCTTTATATTGAAAAAATAGCCTGACTGCATAATAAATATCATATGCCCCAAATTATTTATCCTAGGTGATGAATTTTTAACTAACGTTTTATTGCAATGCACGCTCTCCAATAATAATTAAAAAAACATCTTTCAAAATAGTTTGTAATTTATTTAATATAATTTATTCGCTAATCTCTTTGGAGTATGCTTTTCATTATAAAATTTCGTACAAAATATATGCTTGTTTAAACTGCATTAAAAGTATAATTCTCTCTTTAAACAATTTAAGAAATTTTTCTTTCACCTAGTGTAGAATAAAATTGTTTTACTATTGGTTTTTAACTTTTAATTGGACAATTTAAATTTATATTTAGACATTTTTCATTTTAATTTAGACACATGGACTTTTTTTAGAAAAGTCTCTGTGTCTAAATTAAAATTGAAAATTTCTAAATAAAAATGAAAGTGTCTAAATTAAAATGAAAAATGTCTAAATATAAATTAAAATTGTCTAATTAAAAGTTAAAAACCTATATATGACAATATATTTCTCGAATTTGGTTTAATGGTTTTATTAGGGGAGAATATGAACTTGATCATAGAAGCTATACTTTTTTTTAAAAATATTTTTCCAATACCAAAGTAAACAAATAACTAAAGCTAAACTTCAATTCGATATCAACATGGCAGCTGCGGCTAGGACAGATATCCGGAATCTAGAAATTAAAACAAAATCTATTGAACAAACTTTAATCCCACTAGTAACACAGGTTGGTATATAACCGTATATTACAAAATAACTCAAATTAATTTTATTTCTCTAATGAAAATTTTACATTTTGCCAAAATGTGCTGTTGTTTGTTTTCATTCGCCGTGTTTTTTGGAAAACATCAATATTCATTAAAGTATTGATACAAATATATAATTAAAAGTCATAATATTTTTATTTATTTTCGATTTATATATATTTAACACGGTAGAAACTTTCTAGAGTTTAAACTATTGTAGCGCATAAATTTTAAGGACAAACATTATTGACACAACATTCTCTTATTTAAAGTCTAATTACTATATTAAATAAATATAAATAAAACAATACCAAAGAATAAACGTAAAATAATATAAGTTACATTTAATCTATTTAAAAAACTGTTTAAATAGATCAAATATGAAATGGTCTCTCCATTTTGTTAAACAATTTTTAATTTAACACAGTCTTGGTGTTTTTTTTATCTTTAAGGATCCTTTTGGTGTCTTTTCAGGTTTCATGTGGTTTGTCATCTTGTCAATATAGGCAGGTTGTCTGAATGGAGACATCTTTGGTTTGAACATTATTCTCATAGTGAAAATTCCATAAATATCTAAGGTTCATTCTTGGCCATATCAGGCATAATTCTAATTGGTCTGGAAGAGGTGAAATAATATTACTATTTACCTTTTCAGCAGATACAAGAAAATAGACCTAATCCAATAATTTAATAGTGTGTGACTTTTGGTAACAGCATTGTTACCATCATTAGACAAAAGAATAAAAAAAAAAAGAGGAAAATAAAAATGTATTCTTTTATCTAATGATGGTAACAATGCTGTTACCGAAACGTCACACACTATTAAATTATTTGGATTAGGTCTTATTACCTTGTATCTATAATCCAAATTGTGCTTTATTATTTTCCTTTTCTTTTTAAAAATCTTAATCTTGACAGGTTTTTAACCTAATTCCATGATAAGGCACAATTTGGTTTATAGATATAAACACAAGGTAATAAGACCAAATCCAAATAAATAGTGTGTGATGTTTCAGTAACAGTGTTGTTACCATCTTCAGACAATTTGATTCAGTACTTTTGTCCGAAGATGGTAACAATACTGTTACCGAAACGTCACACACTATTTATTTATTTGGATTTGGTGTTATTACCTTGTGTCTAATTCCATGCTATACATGGTGGAGATATTTCCAGTATGTAACATATATCCATTGAACTTGAATTACTGTCAGCTAGGGTGATAAAGCACAATTTGGATTATAGATTATAATACAAGAAAATAAGACCTAATCCAAGTAATTTATTAGGGTGTGATGTTTCAGCAACACCATGTCACCATCATCAGACAAAAGAACAAATCTATTTATTCTTTTGTCTGATGATGGTGACAATGTTGTTGCCGAAACATCACACACTAATAAATTACTTGGATTAGGTCTTATTTTCTTGCATGTCAGCTAGGGTGTAAGAGTATATTCACATTTGACAACAGTAGCCTGACATACTTGTCAAATTTAATATAAAGCAATAACACGCTATCTATACATTCTTTTACAAAAAAAAAATGCTCCAATGGCCCCTTATTCTTGCTAAAGTCCAACCACACCAGCGAGTGCAAGTAACCAAACGGGGCTCTGGCACATTTGTAAGTGCAAAAGTCGAACTGCTTTTCACATGTGTAGACATGTGGTGCACTGTTACAGTAAAAAATCAGTCGCCTACTTCTACCTATCATGATTATCATGGCCTGTACCATGTGTACTAGAGATAAACAAAAAAAAAAAGAACTTTAACTGTCCTTACTGCGATTCTACTGTCCTTAAAGCTTATGCCCATAATTTGCTTGAATACCATTTCTAAGATTCCACCCTTCAGTGTAGCACAAATAAGACCAAATCCAACTATTTATTTATTTGGTCTTTATTATGTATATAGTTTAAAAGATTTACGACGCAACGCTAGTCATTTTTGCATACATACATTTTAATTAAAACAAAGTATTTATACAAGCAAATGATGATGATAAATAAATATCAATGAATATTAATATCATACATAACAACTCCTCCCCATTAGCCAAAGATAACTTAACCTTCAAAAAACGATGGAGGTTTCCTTATTCTTAAGGACCTCCTCAACACAGGCTTTGGGGTTCCTTCTGAAGAATCAGTTTCTTGAACAGCCGGAGGTCTTTCAAAATCAGGTGTCACTTGAGGGGTCGATGATGTAGATGGTAAGGCTTCACTTTCCTCACAACTCCTGACTTGATCTAAATGCCGGTTTACAATTTCTCCGTCATTTGTCTCTACCTTAATAGAAACAGGACCAGTTTTTTCCCGCACTACACCTGGTAGCCATCTGGGGCCATGGTACCCTCGTGCTATAACTGCCTGTCCTTCATTTACTACTCTATGGGGTTTCCAATTTCTTATAAACTTGTTTTCCTGTCGCATCCTTCCCTCCGACACACTTTCAGGATGAAATTTATTTAAGAGACTCTTCAGGTTTCTGTTCATCAACAACTGGGCTGGGGATTTTTGCGTCGTGCTGTTTATAGCTATTCTCATGGATAACAAAGATCTAGATAATCTAGTCGTCCAATTTCCCGAGCTGTTCTTTCTTAACAGATTTTTAAGCGTCTGAATAGCTCTTTCCACCTGCCCATTTGACGCTGCATGATAAGGCGTACACAAAATGTGCCTCACGCCATTTCTTTTTAAGAAAGTCCTGAAAAGTTCCGATGTGAAGGACGTACCATTATCTGAAACTATCCCATCCTCGTCGCCAATTTATTATGTATATAGTTTAAAAGATTTACGACGCAACGCTAGTCATTTTTGCATACATACATTTTAATTAAAACAAAGTATTTATACAAGCAAATGATGATGATAAATAAATATCAATGAATATTAATATCATACATAACAGTCTTATTACCTTGTGTTTCTTTAGAATTAATTATGTTCTAATCATGTTGCTGTTATAATGAGGTTCCACTGAGATTATTAACTCTTTTTTTTTTTTTATCCCTAGTACACGTGGTGTAGGCCATGCTAATCATGGTGGTTAGAAGTTGGTGACTGCTATTTACTGTAACAGTGCATCACATGTCTACACATGTGAAAAGCAGTTTGACTTTTGCATTTTCAAATGTGCCAGAGCCCTATTTGGTTATTTACACTTACTGGTGGGGTTGAAACTTTTGAAAGAATGGGGGGGCCATTGGAGCATTTTTTTTTTTAATAGAAAAAAGTGCCTAATGTGTGGGATTGGATTCCTGGTCGTAGCGGTCGAAAAACCCATGGTTTAAACCACCCTTCCACTGACCTCCATGATTAACTTGGATATACTTCACCAGAAAGTACCTGGTTTCATCTCGTGGATTGCTCACATGGAACCTATGACTGTCTTCACTCTGGCCTCCCCCACTCTTACATGACAACCTGATTTAATCTTGATTCCTTCAACTTCAAAGCAGAAGTATCAGCACCTGTCATTAAGATCTCTTGTGAAACGTCCAACATACCATTCTCATATAGCATGGTAACAAATATCTGGTGGAAGATCTCAAGGTACAACACTAGAACTGATTCTATATATGGGATGTAATCATCTTCAGACTAGAGTACTGGTGCAATTTAGATTATAGTTTGGGGGGTCGGTGGAAGGCTGGTTAAACTGTTTAGTTTTCGACCACTACGACCCGGGTTCGAATCCCGCATTGGACACTTTTTTTCTGTTTAAAAAAAAATGCTCCAATGGCCCCCCGATTCTTGCAAAAGTCCAACCCACCAGCGAGTGCAAGTAACCAAACGGGGCTCTGGCACATTTGTAAGTGCAAAGTCGAACTGCTTTTCACATGTGTAGACATGTGGTGCGCTTACAGTAAAAAAGCAGTCGCTAACTACCCACCATGATTATCATGGCCTGTACCACGTGTACTAGGGATAAGCAAAAAAAAAAAAAAAGATTATAGTTTAAGATATGTCTTGTAGCACTTATCAATGGAGACTTGGATTTTTTAGGGTTTTATAACCATTGTTAAAATAATTGAGTGTTAAAACTTGAGACTTTTAGAATTTGTGTGTTATAACCCCATGGTTAAAATAATTGTTTATCAAAACTTAAGGCTTATAGATACTATAGCTTCCAGGTTACTGCTATATAACGAGAAACTACTATATTAGGTTTGCTGTCAGAGAATGTCAGCCCTTGTATGGAATACATTTTTAGAGTTGGTACCTTGTGATTCCTATTCCATACATCTCATTATACAAATTGCAGGTTTTTTAATAAATAGATACTCTAAGCTCTAAATACAATAAAACTAACTAAAGTTACTTATTTAGATCTGCAAAAATCCAAGAAAGATTACGAACCCCCCATTTGAATTTCAGTGGAAAAAAAAAAAAGTTGCCTTGTTTGCAAGATCAGTCCCGGCTTGCTACAAAGCAATTACTTAACTGCCAGACTTAGTAAGAATGGTTCCTTGAAAGAGCCAAGCAATCTAATAGCTTGGTTGCTGCTTGACAAGCTCTGAATGGTGGTTGGGTAAATTATGATAAATCCTTCTATTAGGGCAATTGGAATATCTTGTCTTCTTCTTCTTCTTTCTTATCTCCACTCAATCATTAGGGTATCAAGTTGTGACCCTTGATGGTATTTGACAACCATCATGACTGGGTGAAGTAGAATGCGTCTGCCTTTGTCATTAAGACTGGGAGCACTACTCAGTGGCAGGCCGACTTAGCTCCAAAAGAAATGGCCGCCTCTGACATGAGGAACAGACGCCATGTGCAGCCGCTCCTAACATGGAGTACAAACGCTGCTCATCCTGTATCCCTAGATTAGGAGCCTTTACAGGGTACTATCAGCCGGGCCAGCTGAACCCAGGTTCTTTAGTGAGCTTGTTACTGCTCCCCCTCCTTCTTTTTCATCCGGGCTTGGGACCGGCAAAGGCGGAATATCTTGTATAAACCAATAATGTTCTTGTTATGGTACACTCCTCTCTCTTCAGTTTGTCATCGACTCAGTAAGTGGCTATCAACTTATATAATGGCTGAGGGAGAGAGAACACTAGAATTTCAGTACATTTGAGAATCCAGAGCTAGAGACTGGATTTTTCCAACTAGTTACCAGTTTGAAGCTTGTGTAAAATGCTTAACAATAAGTTACACAAGCACCCAATCTAAGTCTAAATCTTATCTCTGTGTAAAGGCGGTAGTTCTATTTACTCTCACGGACAAAACCTTTGTTTCATATTTTGATGTTGCTGGTTGTTAGCTTTTTTTTTTTTTTTTAAGGAGACAGAAAATTTTGTTCACACTCGATTATCTCGTGTGTCTTCAATAAAGGTCACTGTGTATCAAATATCTTTCAGAGTTATTGTCTGAATCCCAATATACATGCTAAAATATACAACTTCCTTAAGTTTTGTCTATGAGTATATAATGTGATATTATTTATATTGCATATTTCCCTTCTAAGTAGGTACAAAATAACTCTTTCTAGTTTGCAAAACGACACTTGAAGTTACACCGCATGAGTTTCTTTTCAATGAAAAATCAAAATTTTATTTCAAGGTGAAATATTTTTGGATGAGATATGAAAGGGTGAATTATGAAGAGTAACTTTTTTATAGTTTATGAAAATAATAGTTCTAGCTTTTCGAAGATTATAGTCTCACCTTGCAATAACAACAACATCACCTGGGATCATTATGTGTTATTATATAACCATGTTATTGTGATAAGGCACAATTTGGATTATAGATTATAAACACAAGGTAATAAGACCAAATCTAAATAAATAAATAGTGTGTGATGTTTCGGTAACAACGCTGTTGCTAAAACATCACACACTATTTATTCATTTGGATTTGGTCTTATTACCCTTATGTTTATAATCATGTTATTGTTATAATAAAATTAGTTACAACAATTGAGACTTTAAAAACTTGGAACTTTAGAATTAGGATGTTATAGCTAAGCTGCTGTTATAGAATAGCCTGTCACATATTGAGGTTATATTATATTCAATATTTATTTTTCATATTTTGAGTGGCCACATAACCTTTTTAGTTCCCCAAACAAGCTTTTTTTTGGGGGGGGGAATGATTTCACTCACACAGTGCTTCTTTCAAAGGTAAATTTGGATTTTACTGATAATGTGCATTTCAAAATCTTATAAGATTTGCAAGAACAATTTAAAATTGTATTTCAGAAAACCCAGTTTTTTTTTTAAATTCTTTTGTTTTCCTCTAGTGGAGATTTCCACAAACATGCCTGGTTGTAGTGGCTTGCATCACTTCCTTGTTAGCCCTTGTTACAGGCTCACTGCCGCCACTTAAATCACTTTCACCTTGTAGAGTGACCACATGCAAATTGTTTCTCTTCCTTTGGGACAGAATCTAGATAGAACAGCCTCTCTCTCTCTTCCATAGGCAATGAATGGAAAATTATCAATAGGATATAAGAAAGTTCAAAGATGATGAGTATGTTTGGATAAAAAGTGCACACACACACGCACAAAAGTAAGCACAATAAAAATTGAAATGTTTTCATGGTGAAAACTGTGATCAGAAATATGGCTTGGAAGATGTTAAAGTACAATTTGGATTATAGATTATAATACAAGAAAATAAGACCTAATCCAATTGATTTATTAGTGTTTGACGTTTCGGCAACAGCATTGTCACCATCATCAGACAAAAGAATAAATGAGAAAAAATATCACAGCAAATTCTTAAATAGTACTGTTATCAAGTGTTTAAACATGTGATAACAGTACTATTTAAGAACTTGCTGTGATATTTTTTTCTCATTTATCTGATGATGGTGACAATGCTGTTGCCGAAACGTCACACACTAATAAATTAATTGGATTAGGTCTTATTTTCTTGTATAGCTTGGAAGAGTTGGAAGTCTACTGGACAAAATGGATTGCAATGTGCAGCAAAATAAACGACCACAGCCCAAATTCCATACATTATATCAATGTAATGCATGAATTCCATACGTGACTGAGGACATCTGTGGAATATCTACAAAAGGAGGTGCTGGACAAGGTCCAAGAAACAAAGCTGTCGCTGCAGAAAGTCAAGGACATCGGGTCCTTCCTCACCTGTTGATCTCTATCCAAACTTGTTCTTCTTCCACCCTGGCCCACACACACCCAACCTATATTCTAACTTTAAGCAACAAAACTTAAAATCCAAATAAGTAATTTGTATGCAACATTTCTGAAAGAAGCGAAAGGTCACGAAAACATCAATTCAGATGTGATTTTGTATTCCAATAATTCTAAACATTATAGGAAAGAGTTTTTTTTCCCCTCCTTGAATCATCGGGTAGCTGAAACATTGGAAATAAAATATTAAGAAAGGTTAAGGTAAATTATTAAATAGAAAAGTGTGTATTTATAAATTCAATATTGCCATCTATATAGATAAAATTTATAACAATTACATTTACTTGCAATGTATTTCTTTTTAATGATTATTGATGCTATATTGAAAAAAAAAACAGATTGTCAGTAAATCTAATTGTTACAATAGAATTGTTACTCCAGGTCTCTCTCTCTTTTCTGATGGTAGCCTCTCATTGTTTCAAACAACAAGACAATAACACACCATCTCTTTATAAGATATACAACAGTTAAGTATCAATGTTTTTTATTTTTCATTTATATATAATTTGCTGAATGACCTGGGCAATGCTTGGGTTTTACCTGATTGCGTATATATTTTTAAAATGTTTTTATTCAAATACCATTCATTACAATTATAAATTGCTACCGTGGATGTCATTCTTGTGAAATGACCCGCTCCAACGTCCTACCCCACACACAAATCTCCATTGTGTCGTGGGGGGCCACATGGGCCATCCTCCCGCAGCTAGATTCCTTGACATATTTCTCTCAGTTACCGCAGTGAGGTGCTGGTTGCAAGTAAAATAGGGAAATTTGTTTATAACTCCTACTGTCCCTAGAACCTTATGTCCATAGTTTATAACTAAGCTTCCTCCCTTTTGTGTTCCTCGTCTATAAGCAGAATTGTCCAATACAGTATTAGAGTGCAAAAAATGGTCTGGTGGATCAAATTGGTGAAACCACTAGGAGTGTTCCCTACTGATGAGCCAAGCCCTCCCAATATTTTTTAAATTACAGTGAAGACAGTAGAGAGTTGTTACCGAAAGGTCAAACACTATTTATATGGATTTGGTCTGTTTACCTTGTTGTTCTAAACTATAATCCAAATTGTGCCCTATCACATTTTATATAGGTTGTTTTACCCCCAGGTCATCACTGAGATGGCTATTCATCAGATAGGTCGGTCATGAGAGGTTTTTTTACAGTAGTTTGTTTATACAAATCTAGGCCTTTGTGTGTGTCTGGAATTTTGTATTATTGAGACACATGAGTGTGTTCACAGATCACCACCCTGGTCAATGCCAAGGAGAAGGCCATCAAGTCAGAAAAAACCCTCCGTGCCATAGTGAGGGTAGGACAGGCAGTCAACTTGGCCGTTGAGAGGTTTGTATCTGTGGGGGAGACCATTGCGGATGAAAACCCGGACATCAAGGCAGAGATGTATGATGCCTGTCGAGAAGCTCGAGCCGCTGGTAAGTAAACCTGACCATTCTCTTTTCTCTCTCTGTGTGAGAAGTTGATTAGGTACAATTTGGATTAGAGATTGAAAACACATTGACATGACCCAGAACAGCAGCTTCACACACCTAAGATAGAGGATATTGAGACTGTTGTGATAGAGATGTACATGGATATCTGAGGCTCTTCATTGGACAACAACAACAACCTTGAAAACACAAGGTAATAAGACCAAATAAATAAATAGTGTGTGATGTTTCAGTAAGAGTATGGTTACCATCATCAGACAAAAGTAGTGAATATTACCAAAACATCACACTTTTATTTATTTGGATTTGGTCTTATTATCTTTGTTTGAATTTCTTTTGGAAAATCCCTAATATCAAAAAAATGTTCCTCTCAACTGGTCAGGCTCATCAAACAAGCCTAATTTCTTTTTTAAAAATAAATATTATTCTTTCTGCTTGCAAAATCTACCCAACGAAAGAACTTTTGCGCATTACTCTTTTTGAAAAGGCACAATTTGGATTAGAGGTAGCCAGACCAAATTAAAATTAATGAAATGTTTGTGCTGTTTCGGTAACAGCATTGTTACCAACCTTCAGACAAAAATCCTGAACGAGAAAACAATAAAAACAATGTGGGTATAGGGATTGAAGAGCAAACATGGATTCAACATCTAAAGATATAATTCTTTGATTTCCATTTAGCTTCATGTCAATAATATCTTCTTTGAATTCACATAGGAGTTAACAATTTCATTTTCATTAAAATATTGGTAGATTTTTAATTGTTGTGCTAACCATTTTGGCAAGGCAATGTTGGTGAAGGTCTATTGTTTACTATTGGGCGTATTGGACAGTTAGGCTTGTGGACCTTTGGAGCACCATATTAATTGGAGAAAAAACAAATAAAAACAATTTAATTCTCCTGTGTGCACCATTAAAATTAGAAAGAACCAGGGTAAAATAAATAAATAAAATTAGGAGAGAGAAGTGGAAAAAAATTATATCTTTTAATTATAGCTAATTTTTCCCCTCTTCTCTGATTCTATAAAAATAGTATTTTAGATTTTCTCTCAAGGAATCTCTCTGTTAAAACTCTAATTGAAATTTTGCTACATAAGGTACCATATAGGTGTCCTATATGCCAAGGCCTGTTAAAGAGAACTTTGGGTCAAAATCCTGCCTTTTTAAAATGAATAAAGAACATTTTATTGGAAGGTCTTTATTATTATGTTTTCCCTTTAGTCTTTTTACTTCCTACTCTCTAAAGAATTCTCTTTGAATTTGAATATAAATCTCTCTAAGAAACAAAAAGGTAATAAGACCAAATAAATAAATTGTGTATGACATTTTGTTACCATCATTGCCTGATGATGGTTACAATGCTGATACCGAAATGTCTCGCACTATTTATTTGGATTTGGTCTTATTGCCTTTTTGTTTCAAATCTTTAATCCAAAAAAACTGTACCTAATCAATGTGTCACTAAGACTGGGAGGTGCAGGGGTGACAATTGAGCAGCTGTGTGAGATCCACCATGACGGCCATGCTGTCAAGGCCTGTGCAGACAAGAACACAATGGTGCGGGCGGCCCGCAACTTGCTCACCTCAGTTACACGAGTGCTGCTCCTGGCGGACACTGTAGTGGTCAAACAGATGGTGGGGGCCAAGGACCGGGTGAGTGTGTTCTTTGAAAACTTCTGTAAACTTTCTTTTTAAATCATCCCTAGTACACATGGTACAAGCCATGACAATCATGGTGGGTAGAAGTTGGCAACTGCTTTTACTGTAAGTGCACCACATGTCTACATATGTGAAAAGCAGTTCGACTTTTGCATTTATAAATATACCAGAGCCCCGTTTGGTTACTTGCACTCGCTGGTGGGGTTGGATTTTTGCAAGAATCGAGGACCATTGGAGCATTTTCTTTTTTAATCAGAAAAAAAGTGCCCAATGCGGGATTCGATCCCGGGTCGTAACGGTCGAAAACCAATGGTTTAGACCCCCCCATCAGCAAACTGTTTTTCTGGTTACTTTAGTATTAAAATACCCTGAAGTTTTACACCACAGGTGGAGCCATTACATATTACATTTGGTCAAATTTACCTCCAAGTCTGGATACAACTTTGCATTATTTTTTTTTTTACTTTTAAAAAACATAATTGTGTTCATTTATGAAATTGCATGCAGGCATTTGTTAAAATAATAAAAATTTAAACTTTCTACAATTGGTGTTTCTATTTTATTTAGAAAACTTAAGTTTTCAAGTTATTATATTAGCTCTTTTTAAGATGGTAGAGACAAAAAATTGTTGAAATAAACCTTTGAAGAGTTATTTAACTTTGAAGTTTACCTTTTCTCAATAAATAAAAAAAGATCATTGCAGTTTAATTTTTATCAATTTTTCACTGAAATAATCTTAACTTTCACGGAGTGGGGAATCATTGCCACTACTAAAACTTGAAAAATTACTTGGGGAAGAATGGTGATAAAGTAAAATTTAGATTTTAGAACGACATTTGAAAATTATCCCGCATGTGTTTCTTTTTAACAAAAAAATCAAAATTTATTTTAAGGAAAAATAATGAATATTTCTAACCTTAGGGAAGAAGTATGAAAGGATGAATTGTGAAGAGGATTGATCATAAAATGATTCATCCTATCATACTTCATTCCTAAGGTTAGAAATAATCGTTATTTTTCCTTAAAATAAATTTCCATTTTTGGTTCAAAAGAAACACATGTGGGATAATTTTCAAATGTCGTTCTAGAATCATAAGCCGCATTATATTGTATTAAAAAAATTTAGATTATTGATTAGAAATATAAGATAACAAATCCAAATTAATGAAATGTTTGTGAATGTTTATTAAATTTGGATTTGTTGTTGTTACCTGATGTTACATCACCCCACAATGTATATAAATGCTAATTGATGATCACAACTCTAGATAACCAACTGTATTTAGGTCATTGTGTCTCTAATGAACTGATGAGTCCATTGTGTCTTCCTCTCCTCCTCAGTCTGAATGTAGCTCCGTGTCCTTTCTCCGTTCCTTGCTGATGTTCTCAGTTGTCACTCTTCTTCTTTTTTCACATTGGATCTCTAATCTTGGTTCATATCCACCAGGCTACACAACTTTATTGTTCAGATTTAATTGTTTAAAAAAACTCATTTTAACTTTTTTTTTTTTTTCTATTAAAAGTTCTCCTAGCCTACTACTGAGATGTTAAAAAATGTTGTTGAAATGATATACATTGCTCTCTGATTTAGACAAACTCAAGAGTTACAATAGAACTTCTTGAGATGACACTTCCGCTAGAAAACACCACTCTACAAAGGACAGTTTTTCATGCTCAAAATTACAATTTTTTACTAATTAGCTGGATCTTTGTAAAGGACACTTTGGCTCTGCAACTTAATGGGGATTCTTGACTTTTTTTCTGTTGCTGGCCATTTACAGTGTTTGTTGCTGTAATATTCATTGGAGATGCATTCTATTCATAGATTGTGATTATATCAATAATGAAAATTTAGTTTTGTTGTATCTTTTCCAAACCCTAAAAAAAAAAAAGCTATGCAAAATTGCATCCTGAAAAACTTGAGTTGCTTAATTATATTGCTTCCAAAGCTCTTGAAAATGCATCTAGGCTGAATCTCCATTTGAGTAAACTGGATAACCTTTAGGCTAACATCATAGCTATTGTTATAATTCACTTTAATAGCTTTGTTTAGCAGCTTAAAAAATGCTATTAAATAAGTTTAAAATGTTTAGGCTATGTGGGCCCCCCCAAGGTTGTGTAAGGTGTGTAACCACTCCCAGTGCAGGTGGCCAACAGTCTGAGCCGGCTGGAGAAGGTGGCAAACTTCACAGAGTTTGTCAAGGCCTTCAGTCAGTTCGGCAATGAGATGGTGTCACTGGCCCACCAGACAGGGGACAGACAGAATGTGAGTAGTGCCGCCATGTTGACCTCTACACACCTACTTGTGGATGGCCGGCAGGATCTCAAGAATGAGAAGAGGAGATCCCAGATGACAGCAGCACGCCAGATCCTGGAACGATGCACCATGTTGCTACTCACCTCCTCCAAGGTACATAACTTCCCTCTTTCAAACAGAAACCTAGCTAAAGGTTATTCACAAGGGTTTGAAAGATGGTACAGTGAAATGTGCTGTAGCATAGGAAAGGATTAACAAGACCAATGATGAGGGATGTTGTGCTAACAGCCTGTTTTTGTTTCTTTTCCCCTTGTGTAAAGATTAAACGCAAACAGCCATGTTACCATCATATCAGAGCCATGGTTTGGTAAAAAAAAAAAAAAATCATCCTCCTTTTTACATTACACAATTGAAAAGGAAAGAGTACTCACCAACATCCATATTGCACTTTTCATTTTGTTGTTGTTGTTGTTGTTTCTTATCCCCATGTAAAGATTACATGAATTCCATGAGTCATGCTCCTCAATCCACTTTTCATTTTAAAATAATAAAATGGTCCCTCAATAAATTGATTTGGTTTGTTGTTCCCTTAATTCCTTATTGTTGTTCCTTATAAAAATAAGACCACAAACACTGAGGGCAACTAGGTAAACAAACCAGATGTGTTGTCTCTTTAGCAGCATCATCTATCTCTAAAGTACCTAGCTCATGCACACTGGTCTTGGACTACCTCACTCTTCATTCTTCAAGGTGTATCCCTCCATTTTTAGTCAATAGATGATTTTCCGATGAACCCCAAATCCTCCAAACTTCCATTTCCATTTGATTACTTCATTTAGAAAGCTCTATTCTCCATTAAATCTTCAAACTTCGATGTTTGTTTGTCAACCTGTGATGTGTCCATTTGATCTCAAAGATATTCTTCTAACACACCAAATGTCAAAAAACTTTAATTTTTCCTCTTCAGTTCTTTTGGGCATTTTTCAACCTTCACATATATACAGGAAAACACTGACCAAACAAAACATTTAAGCATCCTTTTTCTATAAGTTCATATTTGATTCTTTCTTAAAAAGTTATTTTTCTCTCCCTTTCTCTTAAAATCATCTTTTGCCTTTGCATTTCGAACCTTGACATATATAT
The DNA here is from genome assembly GCA_030710605.1 of Cordylochernes scorpioides. Taxonomy (NCBI): domain Eukaryota; kingdom Metazoa; phylum Arthropoda; class Arachnida; order Pseudoscorpiones; family Chernetidae; genus Cordylochernes; species Cordylochernes scorpioides. Next base: position 36,020,760 of record CP092864.1, read on the forward strand.
TTGGACTACTTAACAGCTTAACTTTAAGTACTTCAGTCTGAGAAGATGACTCAAGCGTTGTGTATATTTGTTTGGTCTTGTTACTCTCCAAATCTTATCTATAATACAAATGCAGTAGCATCTCCCATGAAAGACCATGTAAAAAAAATATTCATTCACAGTGTGTCTTAATTGATTGGAAGTTAAATTAGATGAGAACATGTCTTTTTTTTTTCTAAAATGTATGTCTCATCAGAAAAAAGGTAGTCACTTATTAAATGGGTTCCTTAATAGGGTGTTCTGTTGTAGAACTGTTTTCTACATGTTTTAGACATGTGGTGCACTTACAGTAAAAAGAAGTCGCCAACTACCACCATGATTATAATGGCCTCTACCATATGTACTTGGGATAAAAAATAAAAGAATCATGTTTGGCTTTGTCACCTTTTGATTATGTCATCTCTGTGCTAAAATGTGCACATTTCCTACATGTAGGCTGTGTCCCCAGACTTGCCTTCGACACCCCGACTGTGCCACAGCCTGGGAGAATCGAGATGCTGTGTTTCTTCACATGCGGAAAGCCATGGACCTTGTTCAATTTGTCATCCAGGATGGCGGCACTCTATCTCCAGAGGCCCTAGACCTGGACAACTGCCAAACTGCCCATAATGCCCTTAAGAAATTTGAGGTAAGCCTTTGGACTCCTATCTCATTTAGAGCTTTATAAAATCTTCTAGAGGGTGGAATTTTCACTTCTCTAATACATATTTGATTATTTATACAGGATGTTTGAAAAGTCTGTGTATTGCGCTTTCAAAAATTACAAGAACTATTTTATTTAATATTGAAGAAAAATATTTTAACATTCATTATGTGGCATTGAGCGAGGACTTGTAAGTATGAGAGGTTTTCCATCAGCCTGTTATTAGCAATTTTCTGATATCTAAAATTTCTGAAAACGAGATATGCATTCGTTTGTATAAATAAATATAATAATAATTTCTCTTGAAAGTGGTGGCAGGGGATCACTGAAATGTCAGAAGAAGCAAAATGTTGAGAATTGATGGCAGCACCAGTAATGACTCTCCACAATGTGCAGAAGGTGCTAATTACCTCTGGGCTGCAGATTGAGGAAAATGTTGCAGCTGTGTGAAATTGATATCACAACCTGTATCTACCATGGTGATGGGTTCCATGATTCTCCTCAGTTCTGTTATATGCTCTGGTGAAATACTGAAGAACTGAATTCTCCCTAATTTCTTTAAATCAACACACCAAGGGATCAGAATTTTCAGTTGAATTAAAGTCTGTGTTGGTTTATTGTTGATTGTATTAAAGAAAATAACTTTTAAATTATTTGGATTAGGTCTTATTTTCTTGTATCTATAATCCAAATTATGCTTTATCATAGATCTTGAAAGTGATAGTGTGTGACGTTTCAGTAACAATGCTGTTAATGAAACGTCACACAATATTAAATTATTTCGATTAGATCTTATTTTCTTGTATTTCAAGGTCTACTTATATTGGTCATGTTATCTTATGTTTTTCTAAAGAAAATATCCTTTTTGGGATTTAAAAAAAAAAAAAATGGTAAAGTCAGTTGAATAAAGAGGTTCAACTGTATATTGACAGTGTTGTTGTTATAACAACTACCATGGCTTATATTTATAAAATTAGTTAGAAACACCTATTTGTGAACTTCCCCTCCCCTAAATAATGCTGCTCTGTTGCCAAATGAGATGTACCATCCCAGTAGCGCCCACCAAGGACATGTGCAGAGAATTATCTCAGAGATAACCTCTGACCTTCCAAGTCTATCTCAACTGAGTGCAAGTAGATTTTGTTGCTACCTGTGCATATAGAGAAATTATTTTTACAGTTTTATCCAAATTTTATAGTCACTCAATTTTTTCCACATCACACAGAAAATTCCAGAAATACTTACATAAAAGAGGTTTATCAGAAACACCAAATTGTTCCTGCGGAGAAACTGAACAAACTGTTCTTCATCTTATCTATGACTATCCGAACTTTACAGAAGTGAGATATCGATTGTTTCCTGATCTAAATGATTCAACTCTCTTACATCAGCTACTTTGTGTCTAAATAAATTTTATAAACTCTGTCGATTAATACATGTAAATTTGTAAATATTTAATTCTAAGTTCTATTTTGTTTGTTTCCTATGTAATAGGCACAAATATTTCAATATCGCACCTGGTTGATTAATAAATAAAAAAAATATATAGAGGAATTATACCTACCTAGCAAATATTATTCTCCAAATTGAAAAATTATTCTTTTTTTTTTCTCAAAAGTACCAGCTCCAATAAGACAAGCTGAAATATTTACTGAAATGTGTTAGATGATAGGTTACAATTTGGATTATGGATATTTGGAGATAATAATTAAAGAGGTATTCTTCTTCTTTCTTATCTCCACTCAACAATCATATTAGGGTATCAAGCCTGAGAACTTGAGATTTTTGATGTTGTCTGCTGGGGATGAGTAGACCTCATCAATGGATGAGTCAATACAGTCAATAATATGGTTGTAGGTTGAAGGTTTAGAATTACACTTAGTACATAGTGGGATAACCTTGCAACCATTCTGGAAAGACCTATTCACTACTTGTGTCTGATGATGGTAACAACGCTGTTACCAAAACAATTTGTTAATTTGGAAGGGTGGTAGAGTCAGACCTCCTGGGAGCCACCTGATTTATCGACCACTTGTTTGTGACCTTACAAAATGATCTAATTCAATGAGAGACCATCTCCAGAAGTATCGTTGCTTTTCTTTTTTTAGGATGGGCTCTAATGGCAAATTAACTCCACTGTATCAGTGTAGGTTGAACTTCCTCCATGTGTAGACGTGTGGTGCACTTGCAATAACAGCAGTCACTAACTACCCACCATGATTATCATGGCCTATACCACATGTATACTAGGGATAATAATAATAAAAAAGAGTAGGTTGAAGGGTGATGTGTGGTGTGTTGACAGGACCTGGTGGAAATGACCAGGATGACCCTAGTAGGACCTCTCTACAGGGAGCGACTGAGTGGGGCCCTGGAGGCTGTAGTGGAACGGACCCAGGACTTCACAGACTCTGCCTACACCTCCCACTCTCACAGAGAGCGGATCCTACTCCTGTGTGACAGGTCCCGGCTGGAACTCAACCAGCTCCTCAGGATTGGTCTCACTCTGGTATGTCACCACAAGAACAGTAAATAAGCTGTGATGACATAATTGTTAACAGAATGGGGGGGGGGGAGGGACTTCATAATGGTAACAATGTTGTTAATTTTTTACAAATCACACAGAATAATTTGGAGGTAGTCAGTCTGTTTGTCCTTTAATTCGCATCTGAATCCAATTTATGCATTTTCAATATAATCGAAAAAAGCTGCTTGGTTTTCAGCAGGTACCCAAATTCTTGATCAAATTGTCTGGATATCAAATTAGAATTGATAAGCATTTAGTCCCAAATGCCTTCTATATGTAACTTAAGTCTGTACTAACCGGGGTGAAATACTTCATCAGTTTGAATGCACTCTTGGAAAATCTGAGGTTAAACCTCTGTACAAAATAAGGCTAATTATAATTCCAATAGCTTAATCTAAGCAAAGCTTTAATCAACCAAATGTAATCATGGATATTCTTAGGCCCTCATCCTTTCAAAAGTATGAATTAACTGGTTTCTACCATTGTGTGTGTGTGTGTGCTAAATGATCACTGTGTTAATATTTTCACCAGATGGCAGGTGCCATGTTTGAATCATTTAATTTTCTCATTGATACAGAAAGGTATTACTTCACCTTCAGAACCAAAGAGAATTGTACACTTAATCCATATACATAATCCACTGCACTTTTGTCTCATTCATCTCCAGTTTGGCTGCAATTTACCAAATGGATCTACTTGGATTCTGATCAATAAGCTTTTGCCCATGTTTAACATTCTTCTGGGACTTGCCCTTCTTCATTTTTTTTATGTTTCTTCTGTGCAAACTTTTTAGGACCCTCTCCATTATGTTGTCATTGTTAATGTCCATCAAGTTTGACTTTGGGTGACTATATGAACAAATATTCTCCTATTTCATTTCTTGTTGACATCACTTTCAGTTCATCTAGTGACCTTCTGGTAGCCTATTTAGTCTGCATAGTTTTCTCAGCTGTGTTCCATTCAGAAGTGGATTGCCAGTGCCTTCTTCCCTTTATGCTGTTGGCCAAATAAATTTGGCTCTTCTACTTTTTGGGGTGATTTCTCACCCTAAGGACAAAAGAGTACCCCTTTTCAGCACAAGAATGAAGTCAAAAGCTTATCTCGGCTTTCAATTGGTCCCCTTCTGTGTTAGCCATCTCTAATGGATGTTGCCCACCCTCTCTCTTATGCCTTGCCAAAATGGAATTCCCAAGAAAGACCTACATCTATACCGAAGTTTTAATGTAATAATTTGTTAGATTGTGTAGCGTAGCACTGAAAATGTCTGGTGTAACCTAGGACCAAGCTGGCTCCACTTCTCCCAGTGAAGACCTGGAAGCTGCCATCATCCAAACCCTGAGAGCCACCAAGGACCTCAAACAAGAGGTAAGCTGTCAATGACCACTTTGTATAGTCATTGAAAGCCTACACTCTGCTGTTGAGAACCAACAGCCTTAAACAGCAGATTTGATTGGCTCTTCTTGATCAATCCCAATGTAAGTACTTCCAATAATGAATCTGTGCAGCCAAACCACTTTTCATCTCACCTATTTCCATAGAAAAACACACTTGGCAATAAGGCTAAATCCAAATAATAAATAGGGAAAGACTGCTGATTGGGATTCCTGATATTTATATATATTAGGACAACTGATAATTGGGGCTAATTTTTCATTTTTTCCTGAAAGTAGTCCTAATTGAGAATTTATATTTAAAGTCTTTGTTGCATGAAGGTTCTCCCAGGTCTGACCACTATACCAACTTACACCCAGAAGTAAAATAAACCAAAGAAAATCTCTAAATAGTAATATATATATGTCAAAGTGTAAAGTTGTGGTGGGATGTACAGCTTCAAGATACAGCCCTGGACCAGCTCAGTGAACTGACTGGAGTACTGGAGGACCAGGACATGGTCAACCGCCTACGAACTGTGGCCCTCTCGGGTGACTCAGAGCGGCTGGAAGCCGTGGGGGAGAAGTTTGCAGAGACTGCGGAGCACGTAACTGAGGTACTGATTGGTCTCTCTTTGTGTTGGCCCCACCTAGAATATTGCCCCTAGAGAAAATTGAATCCTGATGTGTCCATCCATCAAGTATCTGTCACTGAAACCTCAGTTGACTTTGGTCTTGTTGCTCAACAAGGTCTTTGAGCCATCATCTACCACTGAACCAACTCTATCCAATAAGTGAACTGTCAGGAACAGGTTGAGATGTAGGTAAGAATGGAAACTATTTAGCGCTACAACAACTTCTATGAGAGGATACTTCTTTTCAAAGGACAATTTCATTGCTGAAAAATGACCATTTTTACTAATTAAGAACTTTCCGGTAAGAGGACACCTCTCCCTAAAGCACATTTTAACTCTGCAAAGGTATGTTCTTCACAGAGGGGTGTTCTACTGTATATATATGTTATATAAAAAAATATTATTTTATTTGAAATTATATTTCATAGATACAAATACTCTGTTAAATCGACCGCCAGAGGTCACGCTTACCCTATAAAAACTCATTGTTGTTGTTTCCCGTTGGCCGGCTCAAAAACTTTTGTACATTATGTAAATAATATTTTGTTTTCCTTATTCTACTCGCCTTAAGCCAGGCATTACTTTTATCAAATTATGTTATTTTATATATTCCTTTAGTTCATTTAAATTACTGATAAAAATTATTTTTATTATCATACTTTCAAGATTGTTAACCACGACTGCATTACCATAATCCTCAACATAATCAAAAAACAGCAGAAAATCTCATTTCTATTCATTTTTTTTTATAACATATATATATACTATCCTCAATATATGGTGAAATATTAGAGGGCCTGACTTATCAATAGTGAACCCTGTCACCAGTTTAATTTGCCAGACTGCTCTACTATTGTATTGGACTGTTCTGCTTATATAGCTGGCAAATTGGAGGTATTTAAGGAAACTACAGGCATGATCTTGGAGGACAGTAGAAATTGGAAGTTGTGCTATTGATATATCAAGTTGAATAGTTTAAATTCTTACATACAAATGACCTACTGTTGATATCATTGCTGTTGGAGCGTAAGGGTACAGTTTATACTTTGGTTTTATTTGTAGTTCTCATATTGCGTATGCTTGAACCATTCTTGTTTGGTCCTATAATATCTGTCCCAGACTACAAATATATACACACAAAGTAAAATATTTACATTGTATTTCAATATAGTCTCACTTCTCTTGCAATTCTAACAACCTTCTAATGCCTTTTTTTATAGAAAAGTTTCACATCTTTTTCTTCCATAAAGTGCACATTGGCATCAATCACTTCATTATCAACTTAATATTTTATTTCCTTTCAATTTTTTTTTTTTTAAAGATATCTGCATAGATAATTATTGCTAGTAAATAGACCTGGGTGATGTTGATGATTTTGAACCTGCATTTGTTGATTTATGTGGTTGAAATGGCTGATGCATGATCAGGTGCATTGACACAAAAACAATACACAAATAAACAACACACACAATTTTTTCCTGATGAGAAATGAATGGCTCTAGTTATGGTCAAAATGTAATATAAACGAAACTAAATATGTTTAATATAGTGTCAGGCCAGAGATATATATTTTGGGCCAACCCTGGTAAAACCTCAACATTGTGTTACAAAGTGTTCCTGTGGTCCCAGGTGTGCAAGCTGGTGCAGCACGTGGCAGCCGGAGAGGGCCTACAGGTGATGTCCCGGGCAGCTGAGGCAGGACTGCGAGTGTTTGGAGTCCAGGTGCTGGGTGCGGCCCATGCTCTCTGCAGACATCCGTCCTCCAAGATAGCTCGGGAGAACCTGGAGGTGATTGCTGACGTGTGGCGGGCCCACCTGGCTGATATGGCAGCTCTGGCGCTGGAGGTTCGGGAGCTGTGTCGGGCCGGGCGTGGGCTTCCAGACCGGCCATTCTACATGTCACTGCCACGGCCCGGGGTGAGGAGTGGAACATCTTATATGACTTCATTAGATGAATTAGATTTATGATATATATCCTTAATTTTCAACATTTTCATATTTATGAGTCTATTAAATATCTTGAGGCACTCTCTTGGTCTTTTTACAGATTTTCTTAGCAATATAAAAAAAGATATACAGTAGAACCTCCATGAGAGGATACTCACATTAGAGGACACCTCTCTATAAAGGACAGTTTTTATTTTCAAAATTACCATTTTTACTATTTAGCAACTCTCCGGTAGGAGGACACTTCTCTCTAAAGGACACTTTGGCTCTGAAATTAGGTGTCTTTTACAAGGGGGTTCTACTTAACACAAGGTAATAAGACCAAATCCAAATAAATAAATAGTGTCTGACGATGGTAACAACGCTGTTACTGAAACGTCACACACTATTTATTTATTTGGATTTGGTCTTATTACCTTGTGTTTATAATCTACTAGCCGAATGACCCGGGCAACGCCCGGGGTTTACCCGATTAAATGCTTTTATTCAAATACTATTCGTAACAAACTCGTTACAATGAGTTTTAAAATTGTAAAAAAAAAAAAAATGCATCGGCCGGGAATCGCGTGCATGGCAGGCGAGCATTCTACCACTAAACCAAAAGCAAACGGTGACAGAATTAAGAACGCATGACGATGATAACTGTATATTATCCGTGACAGAGGCGGCCGATGAGGAAAGACGGACTATATTTATAATCTATAATCCAAATTGTGCCTTATCAAGGGGGTTCTACTGTATATATAAAAAAGGGCGCACTTTGACCTGTGAAAGAAAAAAAAAAACTTTTTTTTTTGCCTTCTCAAAATATTTTGAGGGATTGCTCTCTGTTTATCAATTTATTGCACAATAAATTGATAAAGAGAGACCAATCTCTCGAAATAGCTTGAGAGAAAAAAAGTTTATTTCACAGAACCAGGTTACACCTTTTTTATATAAATATATTCAATGGGGATCGCTTTTAGACTCAAAATAAGAAAGGATGCTATCAAGAGCATAAATCAATAAAAAATAACCTCCTGCTCAATTTATGTCACTTGTTTCAACTAAGCAATAATTTAAAGAATTAAAGATTGTGTTTCTACATTTCCTCTTTGTCTCTCATGTATATCCTTGGCATACAAGTCAATCATACCAAGCTTGTCCCCTGACTTACATCCCACAGACTCTGATTACATCTATCCTCTTAGCCTCAAATTTTTTGATATTTCACAAAGTAATAAGATCAAATCCAAATAAATTGTGTGTGATGTTTTGGTAACAATGCTATCACCAAAATATCACACACGATTTATTTATTTAGATTTGGTCATATTATTCTTGATATTTACTTTTTTTTATTTTTATTTTTGGATTCAACTCTTTCTCCATCTTGTGGCTCTTCACTTGAAATTGCCTCTTTTTTTTTTTTTTTTCATAATGTTTAGAGATTGTCTTTTTTTTTATTTTTTCTTATTGGCTTTTTCTTATATAATGACATTGCTAGATAGGGGTGAATACCTGATCAACACTAGAGAAATGTCTTCAAAAGTTGTGTTTGGGTTCATTTAAATCTCTCTCTCCCTATAATCTTTCTATTCTTGAGGGAATTATGTGCCTCTATATTATCTCTCCCTCTTATGTATATATTTATAACCATATATAAGAGAACAATAAAAGAAAATAAGACCTAAAATCCAAATAATTCATTAGTGTGTGACGTTTCGGCAACAACATTGTCACCATTGTCTTGGTGACAATGTTGTTGCCAAAACGTCACACACTAATAAATTATTTGGATTAGGTCTTATTTTCTTTTAATTATAATCTACTAGACGGGTGACCCAGGCTTCGCCTCGGGATTGACCCGTGTGCATATCTACCCAAGTGATATATATTTAGATAAGATTTTTAAAAATAATTGTTTGTTATTAGCACATTATCTATTTGTTTGCATCAGCATAATTTAATCTAATCTTTGATAGAGGGCGCTGTTCGTGAGCTAAGTAGAATAATTTGAATATATAGTTTTAATAATTGATTTATATATTTTTTTAAATGGCCTATCGTCTTCCCCGTATTTTTTTTACCTATGTATGGAAATTTTGGTTTGAATTAGTGAACTACTGCGAATTTGTATACCGGACATACAAACAAACATACAAACATTCATTTTTATATATATATATATATATAGATAATTCAAATTGTGCTTTTATCTTGAGAGAACAATGTAATGAAGAAGTTTCAATCTCTCTCTCTCCTCAGTGGTAATGAAGGATTTTCAATTCAATGTCTGTGTGTGTGTGTAGAAACATGGAGCTACCAGCAAACCTCTGAAACCAATCAAATTGGATATGGAGGTAAATATATTGATAGAACATTTTACTCCTCATTTTATATGGTGTCAATGTTTGCTTCTTCTGCTTCCCATCTGGTGCTGTTCTATCAACAACAAATAATTGTCTGATTATACATTTTTTTGAAAATGTGAAATTGTACCGAGATAAGGTGAATAAATTAAGAAAAAGGCATCCCCTTTTCATGGAATTGAAAATTGTTGATGGCTTGTGCAATCTATCGGAATAAATTTATAGTTGATATTTATTCCGATAGATGATGCAAGCCATCAGCAACTTTCAGTTGCACGATAAGGGGATGCCTTTTTCTTAATACATATTTTTATAGTAAGGGCTTCCATGGTGTTACCCTGTTAAGTTTTTACAGCAAAAACCTGGTGTTGAATCTCGCATCGGGAGAGATTGGAACTTATCAGCCTACTGGGTGATTGAGTTGTTGTTGTCATGTCCAATGAAGATCCTCAGATGTCTCCATGCATCTCTATCACAGCAGCAGCAATGTCCACTATCTTGGATGTGTAAAGCTGCTGCTCTGTGTCCATGTCAATTTTCTGCAAGGCTGCGGCCATTGCTGGGCATGAGAATATGTGAGTAGGTGTTAGTTCCACACCAGGACAGTTGTTTCATGTCCTATAGGTTCTTGTGTCATCTGGATGTATTGTCATTCCTTTATAGTGTTTTGTTCTAAGTCCTTTTATAGTTTTTGTCAGTTTTCTCTCAGAGTTTATTTCCCATATTTGATCTAATGGGTGATTGAGTGATTTATGGATTCACAAAGAAGTTCAATGTGATGCCCTCATTTACCCAGGTTATCAGGAGTGGACTGTTTGTATACCTCATTATAACAACATCTCACTTGGGGGGCAGTTGTTATAGCTATAGTTAAAAGAATTGGTACTTTAGAATTATAACCAAGTTGCTGTGTTATAATAAGGTTCTGCTATATATAGTATACAATCTTCCTATTAAATAAACACAAACTTATTAATATAGACAAATTGACTAAATTTTAATATATATTTATAGACAATATAAAAGAAGGTATATATATATATATATATTGGATTGAATAAAAATATTTTTATTTTCCAATATTTAGGGAGGCTAAATGCCAACCTTTGTCAAGGCATTACAAACTATTATTTTTCATATATCTGGAAGAGAGGAAGACCTGCAATAAGCTGGCTAGGAGTTAAGAAAGCTACCAGAAGGTTACTAGATGACCACTAGCAGATCAAATGTTAGAATATTTGTCCTTGTAGTCTCCAACTTGATGGATGCTAACAACATCTATAATATCCCCAAAAGTAATTAAATCTATTCAATGCTAAAAATTTTGCTTTGCCCTAAGCCAATTTTATTTAAATGCTCACCTTGAAGAGGACCTGCATACTGACAGAACACCTCTGTTAGCCAAGATTGAGCACCATCACCATTTAAATGTTTGTAGGGGGGTCGGTGGAAGGCTGGTTAAACCGTTTGGTTTTTGACCACTACGACCCGGGTTCGATTCCCGCATTGGACACTTTTTTCTGATAAAAGAATGCTCCAATGGCCCCCAATACTTGCAAAAGTCCAACCCCACCAGCGAGTGCAAGTAATCAAACGGGGCTCTGGCACATTTGTAAGTGTAAAGTCGAACTGCTTTTCACATGTCTAGACATGTGGTGCACTTACAGTAAAAGCAGTGCTAACTACCCACCATGATTATCATGACTTGTACCACGTGTACTAGGGATAATTTTAAAAAAAGAAAATTTTTTTTTTTTTTTTTTTCAGATATTTGGAGTTTGGATAATCAGTTTTATCCTACTTCACAAAGGGATAAAAGTGGATTTCAATGAAACATTATATTATTATATTTTGGTTGATGTAATTAGTATGTTCAAAATTTTGATTCACGCAAAAATATACTCAGGAAAAGGTAGTCTTTACCAGTTTCAAGTTGCCATTTGTGTGTAGGTTAAAATACTCTATACAGTCCAACTTCTTGAATTCAACCCCCCAAGGAATCAGAATTTACGGTTGAATTTGAAGTTGGTGTTGAATTATAGCCAGCTAAATAGTCTGATTGGGATTTGAAACAGCAGTTGAATTGAACTAAATGTTGAATTATAGTTGGTTGAACCAAGGTGGTTATAAGGATTAATTTACCAAGGCCACAAAAAAGATAACAGAGAATGATTGTAGATAGTAGTATTGACATATTGTTGTCAATACATGCAAAAGCGCACAGTCTGCACCATTGTTTCAAAATGATATATATGATATATAAATTACATCAAATATAAAGTGTCGGAAGGATGATTTTGGTATAAATATATATGTATATATATTCAAAAAAGATGCATATATTGGATTTATAATTATTTTATTGTTCCAATATTTCGAGGGGCAACTCACCTCTCTTTATCAAGGATGTTTGTGTTTTTTTTACTGTAGATAGTAGTTTTAAAATCAAAAAAGGCATATCCTGACTACAAGCTTTTTAGAGCACCGTGAGCTTTTTAGATGACGGAGCGCTCTCTAGTAGAACAGAAATCAACTAAACGTTGATTTAGCCTGTTCCCTGATATTTGGCCAACCCATTTTCTTGATTCATCAAGAAAAGCCAACCATGAATGTATTTCGGGCTGTTGGCTCTTGTTTTTTTTTTTTTTTAGTATTTTTTCAGATAGTAGTATATCATGCACTTGTGTGGTACAAGTGTTACAAATACGTAATGTTAATTTAATGAGTCATGTTTCTAAGAGTTTTATGTTTTTGGCCTCCTATTATGAAACAATACTAATTTCTAATGGTGGTCCATATAAGATAAACTCTACTCCAAAAGTTTTGTTACTCTACTACATGGGCTGTTGTGTCACAGGAGCAAGCCAAGATGGCCAAGTTAGGACTGGAGATGAAACTCCTCACCTCGGAGCTGGAGGCGGAGGCAGAGAAATGGCCGGGAGGTCCGGCAGAGAACGATGTGGTGCGGAGGGCCAGAGTGATGAGCCAGATGGCCTTCTCCATGTACCAGTTCACACGGGGGGAGGGAGAGCTGCGGACTACACAGGACCTCTTCACCCAGGCCGAGTTCCTAGCTGAAGAAGCTAACAAGCTCTACAAACTGGTCCGCCAGTTTTCCTACCAGGTACGACAGCCTTTCACTATCTCAGCCACTTTATATAGGTTTGCTATGCCAACTCTGTAAGTAAGTCTTGCCTGGAGACACATAAACACACCCTATCATACAATTCTTATAATCATTCCCTCCCTCCAAACAGAAGTTTTGCTGAGTTCTTTTCTAAAATAAAGTTTGGCTCCTTCTCCAAAGAAGGGGTTGGGTTTCATGAACTGTAATTGTCATGCAAATGTTTTTTTGAGTCCAAGTATAGACCAAGATGCACATTCAAACTTTTGCACACTGAAAAACATTGTACATAACACACAAACATACACACTGCCTCTATTATGGATATTTAAAAATGAATAAAATGTGGAAGTAGATGTGAATGGTTTATTTAAAAATAATTACAGTAAAATGTGAACCCCAGTGGAACCCAGCTCTTGGTTCACTCTATGGTGTCACTAATATTGGAGATTATTTTGGGTTATTTGTAAGTAAGGGAAGGTTCGCTATATCCCCCTTTGTTTTAGTGGGGTTTTATTGTATATGTAAATTTGATATTTAAAAAAGTAATGTTTATTTACCTCTTGAATAAAGTGGAATAAAGAAATATGTATTGGTTTAGATATATATAAAGATATAATAATAGTTTCAATTTACAATTTTGATAAGGCCCAATTCAGATTAGAATTTATCAATATTAGTAACAAGACCTCATCTAAAAAAAAAAGTGGCTGAAAAAGGGAAATTTATTTAATTATATAAGTACTATGATAATATAAATTCAACATTCCACACTTTTAATGTATAATAACGTTACGCCACATCAACTGAGAGAACTAAAGAAGAAAGTTGTGCCACTGTTGTATGTGGTGTTGCAGGTACCGGCAGGGGTCCACAAGAAGGAACTGCTGGAGTTCCTGGACAAGGTCCCCACCTTTGTGCAGCAACTGCAGTTCACAGTGAAAAACCCCACGGTGGGGAAGGCCGCCACCTTCACTAAGGTAGGTCAAATTAATTGACTCAAATCCATAGGGATGTCCGCCTGACCCCTGCTGCCCAGGTGGACAATGTCATCCAGGAGACCAAGAACTTGATGAATATCATCTCCAAGGTGGTCACCACCTGCTTCATGTGTGCCACTAAGGTAGGTGGTATCACCCCATTCTTGTTGGTTGTTAATCAAGTTCGACCTTTGGTGACTAAATGTACAAATACAGCTGGTACAGTGGAACCATGAAGAGGTCTGAACTTCACACAGCACCAAAGAACTGACCATCTCAAACCATTGAAGATAGGAAAATAATAACAAAATTGACCCCACTTGTCCAAAATGCAGCTTGGCGCCTGCAGCTTCCAGAACACATTTTGGCTTGCATTAGATGCAATAAACAGGACCTTTAGGAGTGGCCACTCCTTATCAAACAGCTTGAGGAGCATGGACTCATGGAATTTATGTAATCTTTGTACAAGGGGATAAGTAAGCAACAACAAATGGACAAATATTCTTCAATTTGATGTGTTAGTGACCATCACTCACAGTAACCTTCTAGTAGCTTTCTTGACCACGTCTAACCAGCACATTGCAGATCTTCCTCTCCATTTTCTTCCTTCAATTTGTCCAAATATATTTTTCAAATCTACAAGGTGCGTTCATTAATTTCCAGGACTGCTCTGTATCTTTGAAAAAATAAAACAAATAAAAAAACTAATTTAATATTTTTCAAAATATGCCCCTCCTGCCTCAATACACCCGTTCCATCTTTTTTTCCAATTGTCGAAGCAGGAGATAAAATCACTTTTTGAGAGGTTCCTCAAGGTTGCCTTCGATTCAGCTTGTATCATATCAACGTTGTCAAATTTCCGTCCTTTCAAGTTAATTTTCAATTTAGGATAGAGGAAAAAGTCATTGGGGGCTAAGTCGGGGGAATAGGGTGGATGAGGGATCTGTATGGTTGAATGCTTGGCCAAGAACTGCAAAACAACATGGACTGTGTGGGGCCGCGCATTACCGACGTGAAGTATTCAGTCATTGTTTTGCCATCTTTCAGGTCTTTTAAGGCGCACTGCCTCCCTTAAGCACCTCATTATCCCCAAATAAACAGATAGTCCAGTCACTGAAGATAATTCTTCTGTTAGATTTAATTAACTCCTTTATTTTGAGCTTGTTTGCCTCGCAACGAAATGATCTTGGACGCCCAGTATGCTGATCATCGTTTACCTTTTCCCGACCTTTTTGGAAGCGTGAAAATCATTCAAAAGTTCTTGAATGGGATAAAGCTGCATCGCCAAAAGCTTCTTTAATCAATTCATATGTCTCAGTAGCACTTTTTTTCAATTTAAAACAAAACTTAATGCAGATTCTCTGCTCTTCGAAAATGGCCATTTTAAAATTAGAAATGCGAACCTTACAAGGAAGTTGTTTTGTTCTATTTTTAGATCGGCGCGTGCGCCACGAGACTCGTGCTTTCAGTCAGGTGTGGTCGAATGTCCAATATTCAACTCTGTAAAAAAATATTTTCTCTAGCTTTTTTATTTATTTTATTTTTTAACCAGTCCTGGAAATTAATGAACGCACCTTGTATTTGCTCTCATAATGGGTCTGAAGTAAGCCAGTTTACATATTTGGAATTCTAGGGATATACTAGGATTAATTTCATTTACGATTGAAATATTTGTACTTTTCTCTGTTCTTGGCAACTCTTTAGTAGCTTTCCTCACATTTCAAAATATTCAATGCTTTCTACATTCCCACCCCCACTGGCCAGTGTACTAACCTTGGTTATTTGGTTTCAGTATGATATTGACTTCAGGGGGATCAGCAGCCGTTCCCGCCCCATCTCCCCGTACCACCACTCGGACCCGGAGTTCACCGCCTACAACGACAGCCCTTCCCTGGATGACCCCCCTCCCCCTCTCTCCTCCTAGTACTCATCCACTTCTTTCCAACTGATTTGCTCACTTGCATCTGGTTTCGTCCTCATCTTCCTCTTCTCTCTTCAATTCTCTTTCCAAGTTGTCCTCAAAGCACAATAATTTCGGTTGGGTTCTTCTTCTTTTTCTTCTTTTTTTTTTTTAAACCCCTTTCTCTCTCTGTGTATGAAAGGGTCTTCTATCTCTTTTTTATTTTATTATTATTTTTTTTTCTCTTTGAAATTTGTTAGGTTTTTTTTTGTTGTTGTTTGTTTTTTAACATTGTGGCCAAGTAGGTTCTAGTCAATAATTGGCCAATAATTTTTTTAAATATATCTCTATATATATACTATTTGTTATAATTGTAAGATGTGTGATGAAGACCAAGTAACAATTTCTTTTTCTCTCCCTTTAAACCAAACTTAGTCCACATCATCATCATCATTGTCAAATTTGGTTACCTTGTTTCTTGGTCTTTATCTCATGTGTTTAAATTTTATTGTTTTGTTTTTTAGAATGTGGGAAAAAAAAAGTGTTTTTTATATATTTACATTATATATATATCTATATATTATACGATTTTTTAATACGAAATTTTTTTTCTTAGTTGTTTTTTCTCAATCTTTGTAGCAATTTTTATAAATAAGCTTTGATATATTAAAAGAAAAAAAAAGTTTTGTTACTTACTCTTGTATACTGAAAAATGGTAGAGTAGTAGATATGCAGCATATGAAAATGCTTTAAAAAAAAAAAAAAACGAAAATTTCAATTTTTTTTTTTTTAAGAATGTTGCCATGAGTTTTAGTGCCTTGTATCTCTCTTTTTTTTTTTTATTATTATTTTTTTTATATATCTATCTTATCTATATGGAACTTTTTTCATGACAATTTGTTCTTAAATTATGGCTTTCTACCTTTAATTTTGAAAAAATGAAAAAGTCTTAACCCTTTCCACTTTGGTATAAACTGCCTACAAAGCCTTTTAAAGTTTCGTGACACACTGATTGTATTGAAAATCAATGTTGTAACGTAGAAAATAAGGAAAGATAAACTTCAGGATGACACAACAATTTATTTTAATAGGTATAATTTTATGTTTATATAAACAAACAGTGGCATTGAGTACTTCGATGCCAACAAAAGAAAGCAGCGATGAAGTTTTATATCATAAATGTATGGGAATTGTTAGAATAAGTTATTATATATTAAAAACCTAGGTCATTAAAAATATCACCCAACTTTAAGCAATAACATTTTATATTTAGATGTGAAGAAGGAAAGCTGTATTGTGTGGCTGCTAGATATAAAACAATAATTCCACAGTCAGTAGTCAAAAATAATTAAAATCACAGATATATATATTCTAATAGTAATTGCTCTCTCACTATTATGGCGTGATTGTTCAAATAAATAATATAAGGAAACAATTAGCCACTTGAATTGATTTTGATTTGAATTAGGTTTTTTTTTTTTTATTAAGAGACTTGAGAATCAGATTTAAGAGTTTTATATTGAAACCAAAAAAAAAGGTTCTCAATGCAGATTTTTTTCAGAGTTATTTGCAAAAAGTTTCATTGAATTTTGACTTGAATTAAAACAATGTAGTAAAATATTTAACAGATGCTTCTTATTCATATGGCACAATTTGGATTATAGATTATAAACACAAGGTAATAAGACCAAATCCAAATAAATATGTTACTGAAACGTCACACACTATTTATTTATTTGGATTTGGTCTTATTACCTTTTGTTTAGATGCTTCTAATTATGGATGTAATCATTTTCACAGACTTTGAAGCTATTTTTTTAGGATTGTTTTGCATGAATATAAAATGATTGAATTTATAAATAACAGGATCAGGATCTCTTTAACACTTACCATAATCTTTTTTTATGGCCAATACTTGTTGTTTTTTGTCTGGTATTCACTGGACTGCTGGTGTCACAAGGAATGATAGGCTCCATAGTGGGAAGGGTTAGGCTCAATTTTAGCTCTCTCTTTTTGTTGAACCGGTAGCTCTATGTTTGGACTCTGTATTTTCTCTATAAGGACCAAGTGAGAAAAGTTGTGTTCTCTGGCCACTGGCCTCCTCTTAACATATCATCCCCAGGGGGTGGAGGGAGAGTTGCTACTACTCCCCCAACCCCCCTCTTGTACATAATTATCCTTGTGGGTGTCCCTACACTAGAGGGGGAGAAGACAACATTTGTGTTTGTCTCTCCCCCATCTCCTTTGTTTTTTTTTTACCTTTGCTTTGTGCTGTACCAGACCTTTCTAGAGTAGCTGTGGTGATAAGAAAGAATGAAAACTACTGTCTCTACCAGGTATTCTATCTATGCTATAGTTCTTTTTTTTTTTTTAAGTACTCTATAAACTTCCTCAGTTGTAATTTAAAAATATAAAAAAAAGGAGTGAAAATTCAGCCAGTTATTGTTTTTTTTTTTTTCTATTTAGAATAAGAATTATTAAACCTAAAAAGGATATTCTAGGAGGTTTTAGAAATGGCATTTGGTGGTTTATGTCATGCCCTACCTAACTTCTTATCCTTCCTAATCAAAGATATCAGTAGAAACCTGTTTAGGTTTTCTTCTCATTTAATATAATAGTGTTCCACACAGCCAGGCTTCAGACTCCTTGAGGAAAATAATATTTTTAAATTAATTGTTTTTTTTTCCGCTTATTCCTAGTACACGTGGCCATGATAATCATGGTGAGTAGAAGTAGGCGACTGCTTTTTTTTTTACTGTAAGTGCACCACACTTTGCACGTACAAATGTGCCAGAGCCTCGTTTGGTTACTTGCACTCGTTGGTGGGGTTGGAGTTTTGCAAGAATCAGGGTCATTGGAGCATTTTTTTTTTTTATCATAAAAAAAGTGTCCAATGCGGAAATCGAACCCAGATCATAGCAGTTGAAAACCAATGGTTTAGACCATCGTTCCACTGACCCCCTTTAATTAAATGTGAGGGAATTCTCTTCAACAAAACTCTTTTAGTCTATATTGAAATTATTTCTCTGCCCATCCAATTTCTGTATAAAGAATTGCCAACTGAAGGAAACACTAAATGGTTTCTTCGATCATCCTTTTACTAGAGTAATGAAGAATTTTCACATCTCATCAAGAAGAATCTCTTTTATTATTGTTGTTGTTTATATTTTAAAAAAATTGTGTTTATAAAAGAGTGAAAAGGCAGCACACATTTAAAATTTCAAAATTTTAGTGGATCACACACTTATTATATAAAAAATGGTATTTGTATCTGAAAGTTCCCTGTAATATTTACAGGGTCAGCTTGTGGAACTGTTCTAATTTTACAGAGTAAGTTCTGTATGCCATTGTAGTGTACGACTTCAACAAAGAGAAGTTGCTATAGTAGAACTTCCGTGAGAGAACACTTCACTACAAAGAACAGTTTTCATTGCCAAAAAAATTATAATTTTTATTAATTGGCTACTCTCGAGTAAGAGGCCACTTCTCTCTATGGGATAAGTTTGCTCTGCAACTAGGTGGTAAAAGGCCTCTTTTCCTTAAAGGAAACTTTAGCTCTGCAACTAGGTGTTGTCTTTTAGTTCTACTGTATATTCATTTGGAGATTCTTTTCATGATGAAGTTTTCTTTAATATTTGTTCAATATTTGAAAAGAAGGCGATAAAAACGTGGTGATTTTCTTTTAATTGTAAAAAACAAGCTTTCAGGCAAGAATGCCCTTCTTCAGGTTACAACTTGGAAATATTTTAAAACTATGGACATGAAAGATAGCCAAATAAAGTAGGTAAATAGTTCAGCTGGGGGGATTGGCGAGGTAAAACACGGAGTATTGGGGTGGGATTCTGTGGGGTCAATCCTAATATACATAGGAATTCAAACTGTGGGTATTTTACAACAGGCTCTCTCTCTAATTTTAATTATCTTCAGAAATATCTTCATGGTGGGTTTCAATAGAAAAAAGCAAGGATATGGTGTGTATATTAATTAATTTGTTCAATATGTGAGCCGGTCTGTGTTGTAGTGACATTGAAGAGAGTTGAAACAAATAGTATTCCTCTTAAATTATGGATTTAAAAACAACGGATATAAAACCCACAACTGTGGTTATTAATGTAAAGGAAAATAATGCTGATTTTTGTAGTCACAGAATCCTCCTTTTTTTGTTGTTGTTGTTGATAAAGAAAGATTTAAAAAATAGTTTTGTAATGAGAGGTTGTGAAGAGAGTCAATCCTAATATATATAGGAATTCAAACGGTGGGTTTTACAACAGGCTCTCTCTCATTTTAATTAGGAAATATCTTCATGGTGGGTTTCAATAGAAAAAAAGCAAGGATATGGTGTGCATATTAATATATTCATGGACAAAACTTGAGGAAACTGAAAGGCTTTGATGTCGTCAATAGTCTTTTTTTTTTTTGAAGGAGACAGAAACAATTTTCTTCACACTTGGTTATCTCGTGTGTTTTCAATAAAGGAGGCCACTGTGTATCAAATATCTTTCAGAATTATTGTCTGGATACCAATATACATGCTAAAAGGTACAACTTCCTCAAGTTTTTTTTTTTGTCCATGAGTGTTTTTATCATAAAATAAATAGAAATACTCTGATGATACAAATATAAGAGTTAAAATTATTCATTTCTTTATATTTCCAATAAAATCGAGAAATCTATCTTCATGGTTATAATATGTTAAAGAAAAAGAGCTTGCCCAGTTTTTTTTTTTATCAAAATAAAGAAACCTATTATTTAGTTCTCATGTTAATATTTATTATAGGAACTGACAATCTCTCCTGACAAACCCCTCCTCCTATCTTATCATACAAACCTAACCCAGTAGAGTCAAGTTTTCATTCTTTCTTAACACTTTCCCTTTTTTTTTCTATTCCAGCAGCATAGTTCACCCTAGAATATACAATATTTGATAGATTTTTTTTATCCCTTCCCTTGTTCCCTTTCTCCTATACTTGTTATTGGAAGTACAGTAGAACCTCCATGAGAGGATACTCATGCTAGAGGACACCTCTCTATAAAGGACAGTTTTTATTTGCAAAATTACCGTTTTTTTTTACTATTTAATAATTCTCCTGTAAGTGGATACCTCTTCCAAAAGGACAATTTGGATCTGAAATTAGGTGTTCTTTATAGACAGGGAGGTTCTACTGTATATATTCTTTATCGAAAAATTGAAATAATATATACTGATTTTTTTTTTCTTTTTTATATATAAAAAAATTTGACCAATATGAGCCTTTTCCCTCGCTATTTTTCTATTCTATAAATACCTCTTAGTCCCTCCTTCCCTACACCTCTAAATATACTCTAACATCTTGATATATATAGCTGCTTTAGATAGCTTCGTTTATTTCTTCGCAAGGACCTAAAAATGACGGAAAACATTTACGGCCAACTTTCTTACATGAAAATAGTGTCAGCTTTTTACCATTGTTTTTAGTTTTTTGGTATAAAAGACATTGGATGCTGAGCATTTTTTTTTTTTTATATTGCTCAAATGAAATTGTATATATACTATATATATATTTCTATGTATTGATATATTTGTATGAGAGAATTCCTTTCATTTGTTTGTTTGTTTTTCTAAAAAAAATGTTTATATTGCGGTTGTTTTTTTAATGTTTTGTTGTGTTTTTTTTTTATATATATAACTTGTCATTTTTATATATATATATTGGAAGATACACACAACAACAAAAAAGTATAGATATGGCACAATTTGGATTATAAATTATAAACACAAGGTAATAAGACCAAATCCAAATAAATGAATAGTGTGTGATGTTTCGGTAACAGCGTTGTTACCATCTTCAGACAAAAGACAAGTTTACACACTTGATAACAGTAACTATTTAAAACATGCTGTGGTAAAATTTCTCATTCAGTACTCTTGTCTGAAGATGGTAACAACACTGTTACTGAAATGTCATACACTATTTATTTATTTTGATTTGGTCTTATTACCTTGTGTTTAAGAAAAAGTATAGGTTTGTATGTCATTGAAGTTGTATGAGAATGATATTCAAAGCAATACCTTTCTGTCTAAGTTTCAGGGTGAGTTTTTAAAAAATATTTTTCAACTGGATGTTGAGGATTTATACAAGTTTTTTACCTATGAGTACAAGTTAATGGGCAGCAAGTACAAAAAGTATATATATACCTCTATCATGTGCTATGGAAACATTTTTTTTTCCTTGTAAAAAAAAGTCATCAAAGATTTTGACTGAATTTGATATTGGGTTTGTTCATGAATATCTATAATTTGAGAACCCTTTCCTTTATGACTTGAAAGAATCTCACAGATATGGGATTCATTTGAATCTTCATCAGAGAACTCTCCTGCTAGAGAACACCTCTCTACAATGGACAGTTTTAATAAACATTACAATACCATTTAGCTGCTCTCCAGTAAGAAGATACCTCTCTCTAAAAGACACTTTGGCTCTGTAACTAGGTATCTGTTAGCTTTTTTCAAATTTGTTTTTCATAAATTAATATATTTGTATTTTTGACCAGATAACCGGGTTATTTTGCACATATATATTTAGTTTATTAAATAATGTAAATTAGTTAGTTATGAAAGGAAATTAAAAAGTATTAATTTCTTCGAGGTGTTGGTGATTACTCTGCTCGATGCCTTTGTCATTAAGACTGGGAGCACTACTCAGTGGCAGGCCGACTTATCTCCAAAATAAATGGCCGCCTCTGACATAAGGAACAGAGGTCATGTGCAGCCACTCCTAACATGGAGTACATTAGGAGCCCTTACAGGGTACTATCAGCCGGGCCAGCTGAGCCCAGATTTTTTAACAAGCTTGTTACTGCTCCCTCTCCTCCTTTTTCATCCGGGCTTGGGACCGGCAAAGGCAGAGTTTTGAGTCCCGATGGAGGCATAAAGCGGAATATATACATTGCACTGTTGGAGGGACCTGGGGATGGGTGGCCAGGGGATAATCACTAAAAGGTCTTGGCTCTGTAACTAGGTGTCTTTTATAGAGAGGTTGTTTTACTCTATGAGATGTGGGGGGAATCCGATATATTATGGAGAATTTGTTCTTACTTCTCAGCACTCCCCCTTAGTTTAACTTTCACACTACCCCCCTTTCCTGGAAATAGTCTCTTCATCAGAGGTTGGCTGAGTTCACACATTGGTCACTCATCAGATGACTCAATGAGATAAAAAAGTAATCTGTTAATTACAATCTCCGATTAAATATCCCTTTTGGAAATGACTGAACAATGGTGTATCATTGTGATTGTTTTACTTTTGGTAGTAGTAACATATGAGTAATACATACACAGATTAATTTCCTTGTTTATTATTGACTATGATTTGAGGCATAGCATAAATATATATATATGTATGGGGAAAAAATAATAAAAAATATGTTTTTGTTGTTTCTTATCCCCTTGTGTAAAGATTACACGAATTCCATGAGTTCATGATCTCATGGAATGGGGTGTAGGGGTGCAGCTTTCGTTTATCATGACACCATGATCCAGGCACACTTTGGTGAAAGTCTGACTTTGCCTGAATAAAAGAAAATAATATATATATACAGTAGAATCTCCCTTTAACGGACACCTCTCCATAAAGGACAGTTTTCATTTGCAAAATTACCATTTTTACTATTTAGCAACTCTCCGGTAAGAGAACACCTCTCCTTAAAGGACACTTTGGCTCTGCAATTAGGTGTCCTTTACACGGAGGTCCTACTGTATATAATTTTTTTCGACCATAATTTTTTCAAGCTTTTTTTTTTTTTCAAGTCAATTTTGTAAGAAATGATAACTCATCTATTTTTATTAGAAAGGACTGTATAAATCTAAAGAAAACATAATAACTCCCACAAATCGGACCATGATCTATATTGTTTGAATTAAGCAAAATAAAATGCCTCTTTTAAAAAATTTAGGCTAAGATTATAGGAGATAGATTCATTTTTTAAAAATTTAAATAAGATTTTTAACCTAAGAGCAATCTAAAACGTAAATTTTATTTTAATATAAAACTTGAAAAACTTGGTTCTGCCGTTATAACTTATAAATAGGACTATTTTCAAGTGAGAATACACTGTATAAAACTCCACTATAATGTGCGATAGTTAAATCATTTTATTTGCTATCGAACATTGTGGCCCAGTGTATGTACTACATCCCAAACATGATGCGACACCAGCTATCTCTGTCTTAAGCTCAATGTACCATCTCGGCGACCCTTAGGCCAACGAGTTCCTTTAACTGGTCCATGAAGCGTATCAGTATGTGCGTAAGCGTCCAGGTATGCGTCTCCAAGAGTCATAATATGTAATAAGGTTTGTATAATCAAAAAATAGCCTGACCTGAACTAAACCAACCAACCTCTAATGAAAGATTACCTTCAGATGTATTAATGTTTTTTTGGGCAGTTTCTCCTAGAATATTCTATGGTATAACAACAACATCTTTCTTTTACTGATAAGGCACAATTTGTATTATTGATTATAATCACAAGGTAATAAGACCAAATCCAAATTAATAAAACCACATTCAGTACTTTTGTCTGAAGATGGTAACAACGATGTTACCGAAACGTCACACACCATTTATTTATTTGGATTTGGTCTTATTACCTTGTGTTTATAATCTTTCTCTTACCTTTATATTTCTATTTATAAATATGTTATTTTCACACACTTTCACCCTACAAAAAGTGTCAGAAATTGTATCACCTCTCCCTACAATAATCACACACATGCAGCAACTATAGAAAATGGTATAACCTGAACAAATTGTGGACACTTCAATGTGTGTTGTATTTATTTGCCAGATGCCTCTATACTCCTTATATTTCATAGAGAAAGGCACATTAAAATCTTTTTTTATTCCTTAAATAATTGGGACACCCTTCTGTTTATATATAAATCTCTTCCAATTATTTTTTTAAATTGGAAGACAATGCTCTCATTCTTTAATTACCTCTCTATATATGTTTCATATAAATAATATACAGTAGAACCTCCATGAGAGGACACCTCTCTACAAAGGACAGTTTTCATTGGAAAAATTACCGTTTTTTACAATTTAGCAACTCTCCGGTAAGAAGACATCTCTCCCTAAAGGACAATTTGGCTCTGCAATTAGGTGTCAGGGAGGTTCTACTGTATTTTTATTTCTTTTATATTTTATCTTGAGTCTCATCTGGTTGTGAAAAAAAAAAAAGGAAAAAAGAAAAGCACATCCCCCTTTATCTCCCATTTTGATACTTTTTTTTTCTCTCCCCAAGTATAAAACTTCTGATTTTCTCTATCTATGTTGTTGTTCTTCAATTATATCTTTTTTTTTGTACTTTATGGTTATATTGATCTAGATGTGATAGGGTACAATTTTTGGATTATACAAGGTTGTCCCAAAAGTTTGTAAACACTTGCAAAAAAATTGAAATACCAATATTATTCTCCATACTATTATTTGCTGTTATGTATAATGTCTTTGTATTATGTATGAGGTAATTGTATTATGTATTAATAAAGCACAATTTGAATTATAGATAAAAGAAAATAAGACCTAACATGGTGCTGTTGCCGAAACGTCACACACTATTAAATTATTTGGATTAGGTCTTATTTTCTTGTATGTATTATGTATTTGCTGTAATAATATTATTCGCCAAGTAATAATAAGAAAAACTTTTGGGACAACCTTATAGATCTTAAACCTATGGTAACAAGATCAAATTGAATCTATGGATGAACCTGGATATTTGGTCTTGTTACTTTATGATCTTAATGTGTTTGACATGTTTTTAATACATTTTTTCTCCCCAACCAATGTGTATTTCCAAACCTACTCTGTTTTTTATATATTGTATACATGATATTATTATTATTATAAAAAAAAAAAGATAACTTTATTTTCCATTTAGATAAGTATTAAATTTCATGAATTGTTTATCGCTTGTTTTTTTTTCACTCTCTCTTCAAGACCATACACATAGCTGGTACAACCTAGGAGTAATGGACACCCAGACCTCAAAGGTCCACAAGCCTGCATATGCGAAGCATGCACCTATGCTGCTAATATGGCCACCGTACCAAAAGGAATGATACATTCTCCATGCACCAAGCGGCCATTGTTTGGCCCCTCGCGCCCGCCATTATGGTCTGGCTCTATGGGGATGACCAATCAACCCACAGGCGTCTCCGAGAGTTCATGGCAAGGTTGCTGACCGAGCCCTCCCGTTCGGACTTGGCTTAACCCGTCCTACGCTCCAATAGGACTCCCCCCCCCTTTGGCCCTCGTACCCTTTGTTCACAGTACTCCCTGAATCTGCCGACGAACCAAGGACCTCTGAGGTTCCGAGGTTTACACAGGGAACCAACGCGAAGGCAGGGGGGTGGTACTACTGTGTGCACCCCTTGACATAGCTGGTACAGTGGAGTGAACCCAGGAGGAGTTCCGAACCTCAGAAATAGACAGCATCAAACAACCCTAACAAGATTTAGAACAGGCCATCTCAAGCCATTGAAGATAGAAAATAACAACAAAATCTACGCCACTTGCCCAAAATTTAGCTTGGCACCTGAGGCTCCATAACACATTTTGGCTTGCATTAGATGCACTAAACGGGACCTTTGGAAGAGGCCGTTGCTTATCATAAAACAGCTAGAGGAGCATGGAGTTTGTGTAATCTTTACACAAGGGAATAAGAAACAACAACACTGATTCTATATGCTATATATTATTTAACCCAGGTTACTGAGGAGTACAGAAGTCTCCAACTACCTGGGCTGTGCTTCTGACCTAAGTCTTCTTGGTTTCATCTACAATGTCAGTGGAAGTCTGATTGATGAGATAGCGCCAGGAAGATTTCTTTCTTGGGAGATTTTCTAAGGGCTTAGGTTGGTAATCCTATAAAGGGTGGCGCGCTGTCAGGTATTGGAAGGTTGGGCTGGTGAACCACGGTTTGGTCTTCACCTTGGCAATGATGGCAGGTTGGGGAGGTTTAAATCAAGGAGAAAGTTGTTCATCATATGAAGGAAAGACCTAAATCTAATAAGCAATTTGTTCCTAACTTCTTCATATGAAGTAACATCAGTATCTTCTTTGGAAAAGAAGAAAAGAGCTCGTAAACTTATTTGATTGAAGTGTGTGTGAGAAAGAGAACCCTCAGAAAGTTGTGCCATGTTGAAAGAAAGGAAAGTAAAAAGACGACATGGAGTGAACGGATCCAAACGATTGATTTATATTGTCCCAATGACCCCATGACAACTGGCAAATGGCAAGATGGTCCCGTCGGATCTCGGCAATTAGATATTCCATTCTCCTCGAGGGCCAAAAATCTGGCCTTCCACATTGACCTGCTCGTGGCGCCTAATTGGCTCTCCTCAACCAAAGGGTTATTACACATTTTGTTTATTAAAGCAGTTTTGTCCCTCACTAAAAGTTAAACATGAGACAATAAATTTCGGAGAACTATCCCACAATCACCCGTAGCCACCAGATCTGGCGGCCGAAGGAACCTGCTGTCGCCTCGAAGTTTCAGGGACTTCAAGCCAGAGGGGTGCAAAACTCGGTGGTCCAGCTTAAGGACGCAGTCTCTCAAAAGCCCAGCAGTCTTCTCTTCCTCAGTGTGAGCCTGACGTCAAGAGCTGGCAGGGTCAGCCACGTCCGGCTGTGAACCAGCCAAGAATAGCCGTTGGCGGCGCTCCGCAGTGAGACCTGGATCCCCTTTGTTGAAACTGGTTTGCATGGTTTTTTGCATAAGTCTTTTGCATAGGTTTTTTGCATATTTTTCTTTTGATGAAGAGATTCATTTGTTTAGGTTTGATTTTTGTAGTTTTTTATGTGGTTTGGTCACGTGCTTGGGACCCTATAAAAAGAAAGGCACAGCCAGAGGAAGTGGTGAGAGTCGGCAGATTAGGAGTAAGAGTCTGCAGATCAGGAGAGCCAGTCAAGGAGCTAGAGCTCAAGAAGAAAGGCACTGAGAGGTTCATTGGAACCCAGAAGATAAGGCCTGAGGCTCAAGAGGAAAGGCACTGAGAGGTTCATTGGAACCCAGAAGATAAGGCCTGAGGCATAAGTTAAAAGGCAGAAGATAAGGCCTGAAGCATAAGTTAAAAGGCAGAAGATAAGGCCTGAGGCTCAAGAGGAAAGGCACTGAGAGGTTCATTGGAACCCAGAAGATAAGGCCTGAAGCTCAAGTTAAAAGGAAGAAGATAAGGCCTGTAGCTCAAGTTAAAAGGCAGAAGATAAGGCCTGAAGCTCAAGTTAAAAGGCAGAAGATAAGGCCTGAAGTGTAAAGAAGAACAAGTACATTGAAAGAAGGGAAGCTGAGTCGGGCTTACCCGGATAGCTCGAGACAGTTTGGACTGGAAATAGTTCATTTTGTATTTTATCTCATTGTGTAATAAAGCCTCATAATTTTTAAAATCATCGATAAGGCTGATCATTTCCTCCAGAGTAACACCTGCCTATCGCTACCTCCAGAATTTGATTTCTTGAACAGATATTTATTATTTTTTACATTTTTTGTTAGTTTTAACATTTGGTGAGCCGGACGTGATAGGCTTGGTGGTGAAATGGAGGAATTGAGCGAAATAAGAAAGGCTGCCAGAGGTAAATTTACTGAGCAGGTCAATAGTTTAAAGGCAGAGTTAAAGGATTCTTCCATTGATAGAGATAGGATATATGCAAAGTATGATAGGTTGGAATCTCTCCATTTGGAGCTGGTGGCATTGAATGAACAATGCCAGGGAATTTTATTGGCCCAAGAGGCTATTACCGATGATGAGATAAATAGGGAATTTGAGGATTGTGAAATCTATATAATGGAAAGATTTTATTTAGAGTGCAAAATTCGCGTAATGCGTGAGCAGGAGAAAGATGTTCTTTCTACTGGTGGTAGAAATGAAGTTGAATTTAAAGAAGCAAATATAAAGGGAGACAAAGTCTCAAGTGATGAATATATATTAGAAATGGACTTTAATAGGGAAGAGTTGGAGCAAGAAGAAACTGCTAATGAAAAATGTGAAGATGCAGATTTAAAGAATGAAGAAGATTCTGAAGCTGAGTCCAAAGGCGATAGAGTAAGGGATTCTGAAACTGCAATTAAAGGTTATGAACCGGTGAACAATTCTAGAGCAGTAGCTGAAGGCGCTGATCAAGTGAAGATTTCAGATGATGAAACTGAATCGATTGATGATAATGAGGAAAATGAGGAAAGAGTTGTCAAAGTTCAAGCATCGAGGAAATTGGTGGAAGCAAGACCAACTGGAGATACGAAATCTAAAATAAAGGATAATTATAAGGAAACAGAATCCCAAGATTTGAAAACCATAAATAAATCTGATTATGCAGAGAATAAGGACGATAAATACAACAAGGGAAAAGATCATGATGGAAATGAAGCGAAAATATAGATGAAGAACATTGTACAGAGTCAAAGAACTTGGAAGAAGAGAAAGAGCTGGATGTGGAACAAGGAAGGGATTCGAAGAGCACTGAAGAAGTGAAAAGCTAGATGCAGAACAAGGTACTGATTCAAAGGTGGAAGAAAAGCTAGATGCAGAACAAGGTACTGATTCAAAGGTGGAAGAAAAGCTAGATGCAGAACAAGGTACTGATTCAAAGGTGGAAGAAAAGCTAGATGCAGAACAAGGTACTGATTCAAAGGTGGCAGAAAAAAGCTAGACGCAGAACAAGGTACTGATTCAAAGGTGGAAGAAAAAATTATTGATCCAAAAGATTGGTTGAATGAGGGGTTCATCGAAGGAGTTAATGAAGATCCACCTGAGGTAAAAGGACACTATTTGCCCCGTCACCTTTTGTTTAAGAGTGAGTCCAAAACGACGCCTATTCGGCCAGTATTTGACGATTTTAGTTAAGTGCCCCGTGCCTCAAAATCCGGAAGAAAAGACAAAGGTGTCTACAGAGAGTAGCTGTCTCCAGAGTGTGGCGGGAAGACCTGGCAGAGCTATCTCCCGAGTAGCTGTCTCCCGAGCTGTCTCCAGAGTGTGGCGGGAAGACCTGGCAGAGCTATCTCCCGAGTAGCTGTCTCCAGAGTGTGGCGGGAAGCCCTGGCAGAGCTATCTCCCGAGTAGCTGTCTCCAGAGTGTGGCGGGAAGACCGGGTAGAGCTGTCTCCCAAGTAATAAGTGGCCAAGCTGTCTCCCAAGTAATAGGTGGCCAAGCTGTCTCCCGAGTAATAGGTGGCGGGAAGACCGGGTAGAGCTGTCTCCCAAGTAATAAGTGGCCAAGCTGTCTCCCAGGTAATAGGTGGCCAAGCTGTCTCCCAGGTAATAGGTGGCCAAGCTGTCTCCCGAGTAATAGGTGGCGGGAAGACCGGGTAGAGCTGTCTCCCAAGTAATAAGTGGCCAAGCTGTCTCCCAGGTAATAGGTGGCCAAGCTGTCTCCCAGGTAATAGGTGGCCAAGCTGTCTCCCGAGTAATAGGTGGCGGGAAGACCGGGTAGAGCTGTCTCCCAAGTAATAAGTGGCCAAGCTGGCTCCCAAGTAATAGGTGGCCAAGCTGTCTCCCGAGTAATAGGTGGCGGGAAGACCGGGTAGAGCTGTCTCCCAAGTAATAAGTGGCCAAGCTGTCTCCCAGGTAATTAGGTGGCCAAGCTGTCTCCCGAGTAATAGGTGGCGGGAAGACCGGGTAGAGCTGTCTCCCAAGTAATAAGTGGCCAAGCTGGCTCCCAAGTAATAGGTGGCCAAGCTGTCTCCCGAGTAATAGGTGGCGGGAAGACCGGGTAGAGCTGTCTCCCAAGTAATAAGTGGCCAAGCTGGCTCCCGAGTAATAGGTGGCCAAGCTGTCTCCCGAGTAATAGGTGGCGGGAAGACCGGGTAGAGCTGTCTCCCAAGTAATAAGTGGCCAAGCTGTCTCCCAAGTAATAGGTGGCCAAGCTGTCTCCCGAGTAATAGGTGGCGGGAAGACCGGGTAGAGCTGTCTCCCAAGTAATAAGTGGCCAAGCTGTCTCCCAGGTAATTAGGTGGCCAAGCTGTCTCCCGAGTAATAGGTGGCGGGAAGACCGGGTAGAGCTGTCTCCCAAGTAATAAGTGGCCAAGCTGGCTCCCAAGTAATAGGTGGCCAAGCTGTCTCCCGAGTAATAGGTGGCGGGAAGACCGGGTAGAGCTGTCTCCCAAGTAATAAGTGGCCAAGCTGGCTCCCGAGTAATAGGTGGCCAAGCTGTCTCCCGAGTAATAGGTGGCGGGAAGACCGGGTAGAGCTGTCTCCCAAGTAATAAGTGGCCAAGCTGGCTCCCGAGTAATAGGTGGCCAAGCTGTCTCCCGAGTAATAGGTGGCGGGAAGACCGGGTAGAGCTGTCTCCCAAGTAATAAGTGGCCAAGCTGTCTCCCAGGTAATAGGTGGCCAAGCTGTCTCCCGAGTAATAGGTGGCGGGAAGACCGGGTAGAGCTGTCTCCCAAGTAATAAGTGGCCAAGCTGTCTCCCAGGTAATAGGTGGCCAAGCTGTCTCCCGAGTAATAGGTGGCGGGAAGACCGGGTAGAGCTGTCTCCCAAGTGGCAGGTGGTCAGGGTAGCTATCTCCCAGGTAACAGGTGGCCAGGGATAATTCCCGAGGTTTATAAAAACAGATATGGCAGAGAGATTAAGAGATCTAAGGGATATATCTCTGGATAATGTGGCCATTGTATAAAATTAATTTTGACAATAATAATTGTCAAAATTTGATGGGAGGATGTTGAAACTGGTTTGCATGGTTTTTTGCATAGTTTTTTTGCATAAGTCTTTTGCATAGGTTTTTTGAATATTTTTCTTTTGATGAAGATATTCATTTGTTTAGGTTTGATTTTTGTAGTTTTTTATGTGGTTTGGTCACGTGCTTGGGACCCTATAAAAAGAAAGGCACAGCCAGAGGAAGTGGTGAGAGTCGGCAGATTAGGAGTAAGAGTCTGCAGATCAGGAGAGCCAGTCAAGGAGCTAGAGCTCAAGAAGAAAGGCACTGAGAGGTTCATTGGAACCCAGAAGATAAGGCCTGAGGCTCAAGAGGAAAGGCACTGAGAGGTTCATTGGAACCCAGAAGATGAGGCCTGAGGCATAAGTTAAAAGGCAGAAGATAAGGCCTGAAGCATGAGTTAAAAGGCAGAAGATAAGGCCTGAAGCTCAAGAAGAAAGGCACTGAGAGGTTCATTGGAACCCAGAAGATAAGGCCTGAGGCTCAAGAGGAAAGGCACTGAGAGGTTCATTGGAACCCAGAAGATAAGGCCTGAAGCTCAAGTTAAAAGGCAGAAGATAAGGCCTGTAGCTCAAGTTAAAAGGCAGAAGGCCTGAAGCTCAAGTTAAAAGGCAGAAGATAAGGCCTGAAGCTCGGGTTAAAAGGCAGAAGATAAGGCCTGAAGTATAAAGAAGAACAAGTACATTGAAAGAAGGGAAGCTGAGTCGGGCTTACCCGGATAGCTCGAGACAGTTTGGACTGGAAATAGTTCATTTTGTATTTTATCTCATTGTGTAATAAAGCCTCATAATTTTTAAAATCATCGATAAGGCTGATCATTTCCTCCAGAGTAACACCTGCCTATTGCTACCTCCAGAATTTGATTTCTTGAACAGATATTTATTATTTTTACATTTTTTGTTAGTTTTAACACCCTTCAGGCAGGCGAGCTGAAGCTAGCCCGCGATGTTCAGTAGGCCGACGCCATCCTCGGAGACTGGACGCGCTAATATGCGCACCCGGGAAGCCACGATACTTGGTTCGTTCCCCACACAAAGCGCTCCAGCCGGCCGATGGTGGTTTCCAGTAAAGCGTAGGAGTGGAGGTAGTGCAAGATGTATCTCTGTATCAGACTGTTGGCCGCACGGGCACGATCCACCAATGGCAGACTGCGGTGAAGGGAAATTACCTTGCGATGTCTCACTCTAGAAAGGCCTGGAAGGCGCCGTGGTTCCGGACAGATATCGTGCAGCCTAGGACAGTCAGTGACCCTAATTCCCAGAGGAGAATCCGTTCAGTGCTTCCAGGAACCGCACCAGAGACCAAAGCTCTTCTCGAAATTGACAGCCACCCCACAGAACATGTGGAACTATTAGATCAGGGGCACGAGCTCAAACTGAGCGTCGTCCCTAATGAAAAGAACGATATCATCCGCATAGGCGACTACGCAACCACGGCCCAAGAACCTCCCGAGGCAGCGTAGCAGAGGTCCGACTCCGATGCTGAAGAGGGCGGCGCTGAAGCGGCAGCTCTGCCTCAACCCGTTGAGAAGCGGGAAGGTCTTGGTGTAAATATCTCCGACCCGGATAGCGGCGTCTGTTTATCCGTAGAGGACAACAACCCACCCTAGGAAGGCAGATGGTGGGTCCAGTTCCTCCCACAGGGCGAACAGATAGCTCCTGCTCAGGCTGTCGAATACCGACTTCAGGTCCAGAGAGATGACAAGCGGCGTGTCATGTCTCGCTGCCCAAAATACTTTGTCGGACACTCGCGCAATGTTATAGGAGGATGACCGTACCGGAACGGCGTAGGTCTTACATTCTGGCACGAGTTCTGGTAGATGACGGTCAAGACAATCCATGAGTATGCAGCTGAGGTCTCTAGGGTAGGTGTTGGAAGACTGATTGGACGAAATACCTGTAGACCTGGACCACTGTACGAATTCGGAAGCAGGATCACTTTGCTGCTTCTTGAAGATGGGGGCATGGCCCCGCAGAGTCAAGAAGCCTCGAAGATTTACCAAATAACTTCGGCGAAAAATCTTAAAAGGCTTTGACAAACTCGCAGGGTAATCCGCCCCACCCCGAGGCTTGCCTGTTGCTATCTGGTCGCGGGGAATGTCAGCAAGAAAGAGCTGGTTCCACTCGTCGAACTCCAGCGAGGAAGTCACGATGGCTTCACCCGAGCTAAGAGCATGGACGAAGCGACTGCTCAAGCGTTCCCGAAAGAAACGTCTTATCAGGTTCCCGGAGATGACGTTGCCGTCGGTGTAATTGGAGGGAGAGCGCCGTCTGGCTCGGAGGGAACGCCCGAGGTCCGACGGAGAGGGATAGTCTACGCCTTTTAAACTGGTTGCTCTCTAGATGTATCCACCGTCGGACTCGGCGATGGAAGGTATGAGGGACTTTATCTCCGCGACCAGATCAGTCTTGATCCTGGTCTATTGTTC
The DNA here is from genome assembly GCA_030710605.1 of Cordylochernes scorpioides. Classification (NCBI taxonomy): domain Eukaryota; kingdom Metazoa; phylum Arthropoda; class Arachnida; order Pseudoscorpiones; family Chernetidae; genus Cordylochernes; species Cordylochernes scorpioides. The sequence goes on from CP092864.1 coordinate 36,054,393, forward strand.
TCATAACATGGGGGGTGTAGTAATTGCTAGATATTCCGATATTTCATCGATGAACTTTTCCATTCGATCGACAAACGGCTCTGACCGTAACAGCTTGTCAATTTTAGATAAGTCTTGCAGAAGGTGGGTCTCTTACTTGGATCAGGACGGTACGGTGGTCCGCGTAGGCGTAGTCGATGGTTTGGTATTGAGTGAAACAGTCTCGGAAGCCTGATGGAAGTAGGATTCTGTCTAAACGACGTGCTCGACCCGGCTTCCGATAGTGTCGATTCTGGTGTGCTCCAGTGCAACAGCGAAGAAGGTGGCGATGTCGACGAGGTCGGCTTGGTCCTGGAGCTCCGCGAGGGCTTCTGAACCCGATGCCAGGCCCTTAGACGACTCCTCGGAATGTTCAGGTCACCGAGGGTCCACGCACCTTCCTCACACAACAGAACTGCAGTGGTTTGGATCTGGCGGCAGCGTCCTTCAGTAGCATAAAAGACGTAGGCGTTGACACATGTTATGGAACCTATGAGGTCAATGACAACAATTTTGTCAGGTCGTAGGATCCGCTGCCGGTGAACAATGACACCGGCCGCGAAGACACATGCGAGGTCTGATCCTACAGTGGTCCTTGCGGGTCCAACGACAGGCCTGTAGCCGTGGCAGAGATTTAGTACGTTGCCCCAGGGACAGGAAGTTGGTCTCCTGCAGGAGACAGATGACCCTTGCGAAAACAGCAGAGCTGATATTCTCTTCTGGAGAGCAGCGATGCCGCGCACGTTCAGGGTTGCAAAACGGAAGTTAATTTAGAATGCTGAGCAGAGTTTCTGGTGCGTGATAGCTTCTTGTACAGGGTGTTGCTAGAATCCCCTACCATAAGGGCCGTGGAAAAGGTGTCGATGGCCTTTCTCTGATGGACATTCTATTGAGCTAGAGCCTTGACTAACACGCCATTGTTAGTGAAGGCTTGGAAAAGTCTATCTTTCTCTAGCCCCAACTGCTTAAAGATAGTGATGGCCGCAGATTCTCTTCTGTATGAGAACACCCATTTGATTCTGGGACAAAGTCCGCTCATCTTGATATGGAAGAAGCTCTTGGGATTGAGCTGATGGACTGAAATTGTCTTTCGCCGGTCACTTAAGTCGCTGGAAGGAGGGACTGTAACGGCCAAGGGTGTCAGCTGCTGTAGAGGCTTGAGATGAAGAGGAAAGCTGCTTGCTACAAGCATTTTGGCGCGCAAAAGGCGACCGTTCAAGAAAAATCAGCTTGTCTTCTGCCATTCAGTCTTTTTATAGTAGTTGGCTCGCTTGTGCCCTTGCCTATGGCAGAAGGAACAGCGGATCCCGTAGCTCACGTAGACTGGCGTGTTGACTCCCTTGGCCTTTATATTCATCGAACAGGAATATGGGAAAGCCCATCTCCGTCGTGCAGAGAAATAATAATAAAGGCTTCCTGACGAGCGTCAGCCCAGCAGGAATTGTCCAGCTCCATCGTTTTCTGAACGATGGAAGTAACTCGACCGTAGGGCTTGAGTGCCGCAATCAGCTCAGCATCTGTTACCTTCTTCCTCAGAGGAAAAAATCACAGTGACGTCTCCAATGTTTAGGCCATCCTCGATGAACCTCTCAGTAAGTTGCACACTGGAAAGGCCGTTTAGGATATGCCTCTCCCCCTTTGCTCAGCTGGTAGCCGCATCCCTTTCCCAACTTCGCCTCCAGCGCCATGAAATATTTATCCTGGCTGAAGTCTGGGGATAATTCTCGGTAGACACATTGGTCTACCTGACCGGCCGCTGACTTGGATCTAGACTCCGTCTGCTTGTGTAGAGTCTTGGTGCATCTCTGCACTTGGGGCTTGTTCGCAGAGGGGGTACAGTGTGTATGGTGGCGGCAGGCTGGACATGGCCCTTTTTGCTCTGACGATCTGCCGCATCTTCGGAGGGCCTCTTTCGCTCATGACTAACAAGAATGAAGCCATTGTCTTCTTCCTCCATTAGGAATTGTTTACTTTGCTCGACGATGTGAGCCCAATTAGTCGAAGGCTTGCCTGTTCCATGCTGTGGTTCTTTGTGGTTAACCTCAGTTACAACTGGGGTCTGAGGGGTGCTGATGGCATCAGCTGATGTTGAAGATGAATGGCTCTCGACCAAGGTTATTTGAATTTGTTTTGGAGGATAATCTCTCATTATATCTCTCAATTACCTCTCAATTCTTCTAGAGTCAGTTAAAATAAAAAGAGAGAGAGAGAGAGTTACATGAGAAGGAATCACCAGAAATCATCTTGAAGAAGGAATCAAAGTTCAAAAAGAAAGATATTGAGATTGAAGTTGATTTTATTTCAAAAGATAGAGAATAGGAGACCCTTAGTAACATTGAACATTGGAGAAGAGAGCCTCCAATTATAAGAAAAGATAGGTTGGAAATATTATAAATATAAATCATTTTGTTTAACGTTCAACGAAACAAGAACTTTTAATTTTTTAATGATATAAAAAAAAAAAAAACAGGTTATATGAGCTATATTTGTAATTAAAAATACTTCGTGCTGTTTTGTTCGAAAGCTTGCCTTACTCTATAGCATAATGAAAGAAATTCATTGTTTCTCAAAAGAATCATTTCAAATCTAACTAGTTAATAATCTATTCATTTATACCTAAAAGGATAAAAGCGAAGTAAGAAACATTTCCCCTTTGCTTTCGATTATAATTTCACACAAACACACAAATCTCTATTTTAGCGATTCAAGATATCTTTATATCAACTAGACCTCCGTTTAGTCAATCCATTCTTCACACATTTTATTTAAAATTAATTAAAAATGTCGTATTTGTTATTTATGTTTTAAATCTTAGTCATCCATACCCTCTACCGTTCCAAGATTAACCCTGAATTGAGCAGACACTCATGGGACTAAAAAAAAAGTTGCTTGTTTGCATTGGTTGCCACTTAAAATGGGTTCAAGTAAACGTACTAGATAACTATGGGACGATGTTTTACTATATACAACAAATTTTCCTGTAGCACTAGTACTGTTACCTCACTAACTTATTCTTGGTTCTTATATTTTATTCATCAAGTATACATTTTTGTTTAGAATTGCACATTTTCCATAAGTTCAATGTAGAAGTTTTTATTTAAGAACAAGAAGACACACACATACATAAACTTTAGAAGATATCTGACCTATGAATGTTTGAGTATTCATATAATACAGTAGAACCTCTTTAAAAAATGGTTATTTCTGGTCTCTCCTAGGAGTTTAGTTAAAAAGCGATCTCTCCCCAATATTAAAAAGGACTCTAGATCTATAAAAGTAAATTTTATTGTCTAAATATTTTGAGGAATTGCTTCTCCCCTCTTTATCAATTTACTGCACAAAATAACTTGAGTGTACAGTTTTTTTTTTGTGCGAAAAATCCCTCGTAATATATATTTTAAAAATGTGTTTTTTCTTTCATAAATTCAGGTACGTCCTTTTTAATATATATATGAATTACATTCGTGGGAGGTTCACTACATATAAAAAGAAAGAGAAAGGTTGAATACCTCTATTAGGATAGAAAAAAAAACATTCCTAGAAAGTTGTATTGATTGCAATCGTGGGCACACACACAAAGGGATCAAACTCAAGTAGACTTCAAAGAGCGAAGACAGCCTCACCAAGTGTCATTCCCCAAATACAGATAAGAACACCTCGATAAAATGGGATTTGAACCACTTCCCGGAAAAACCTTTCCGGCCAAACAAAAGGTGAAATTGTCAGGTACTTCACCTTATCTCACTCACACGTCTTGCCGCCTGAGGAACAACGCCCACCTGGAGGTGTGATTCAAACTTATCATTTTATTGCTGAAAGATAGCTAGTGCCATCTATAGGATTAAATAAATACTAAACGTTGATTATCAAACATTTCTCTTACAAATAATGACCGTATACAGAAGAGAGTTAACCCAAAATATTTTTATTTTAAATGTCGAATATTTTCTTTTTTCTACTGCCCATACTGCAATGATAAAATAATGGGAGGGTCTGTCATTTCAGAGTAAGAGTCGTAGAAAATTGATTTATTTTTTGAAGAGTCATACGCGGCAAAAATATTTTAAATTTCTTAAAACAGATGACGCGCTAATTGCATCATATTAATATTTTCTTTATTATATATAAAAAAAAAACTAATGACAAATTTTATATAAACAATATAAAATAAGAAAATAGGAAAATAAAATGGCCTTCTTCTTCTTTCTTATCTCCCTCAATCATATTAAGGTATCAAGCTTGAGACTTTTGATGGTGTCTGCCAGGGAAGAGTAAAGCACATCAATGGATGAGTCAATACAGTCAATAATGTGTTTTGGGGTTGCAGGTTAAACCTTAAAAATAATACCAAGTAAATAATGTCCATTTTTCAGCTTCACACAAATAAATTCTATAAAGAATATTTGTCGTAACTTTGTCAAATGAAACCTGGACTTCTTGTAGCAATTTCAGTCTTCTTTTTTTTCTGTCGCGGATGTATTTTTTGAATGGTGCAAGTGGGAGAAAAATATTTTTGTTGTTGCAGGTATTTATGGAATGACATCTTTCTTTAACTATGCCATGGTGTTTTTAAACTAATTTTAAGGACACTGTATTTTAAAGATAACTATATCATTAAATCATCAATATTGAAGGTGTTTTAGTTAGGAAGATTCTTCTTCGTGAAAAGAGCTCGATGAAGAACTAAAGATATCGAGGTCGAGTCGTCTAGTTTAATAAACTCATTTTTTAAATAACATTCTTCATATTATTAAAGATAATTAAAGCTGTTTATACAATAATAGTTATTTAAAAAGAGTAGGTAACACCCTCGATTCCCGACAGCCATGAACCGGGATTGAATACTGCGTTAACATTTTCTTTAATATGTGAATAACCATCACATATTATTCATTTGATAATAAAAGGCATATATTGGATTTAATAAAATATTTATTTTGCCAATATTTCGGCTGGCTGAACGCCAACCTTTATCGAGGCATTACATTTTTGTATACACAAACTCAGCGCCGCATAGTGTTATAATGCGGCTACTATGCGGCGCTGAGTTTGTGTATACAAAAATGTAATGCCTCGATAAAGGTTGGCGTTCAGCCAGCCGAAATATTGGCAAAATAAATATTTTATTAAATCCAATATATGCCTTTTATTATCTAATGAATTAAGTATGGATTGCTCTATTTTCAAAACAAATATTATTCATTGTTGCAATTATCATAAACTAGGTTGCTCTTTTTGAGTGGTACCTAATAAAGTGAATTTGGAACAAGAACAATATTTACATATATGATTAATATGATGTATTAGGCTGCCATCTGTTATAAGAAATTTAAACTAATTTTGACGCGTATCATTCTTTTCGAAATACAGTAAACTCTCCTATAACGCGATTAATGTGTTGTATGAAATCACGTTATAGGAATTCGCGTTGTACGAAATAAAACTTGTATAACGCGAATGTTGTTTGAGTAAATTGTTTTATTTTATAACGCGTTATACGAAAATTCGCGTTGTATAAATAAATTTGTCGTAATTTTTTTATCGCGTTGTACGAAATCGCGTTGTAAAAACTCGCGTTATAGGAGAGTCTACTTAAAACAATTTTCTCCTGCTCTTACTTCAATGATAGAATGATGAGTTGACCAGCCAGGCCCTTCCAATATTTTATAATTGCAGTAAGGGCAGTATAACATTATTTTATATCGAAAAGAATCATACGCATCAAAATTAGTTTAAATTTCTTATATAGGATTAAATAGCCACTTAAAAACATCTTTTTCTTTCTTTCCAACGTGTCGTTGACCCACTGTGTCAAGGAAACCATTTCTATATTTATAATTTGAAAATCTCCACTGCAACTCCAGCACATATCCTGGACTGTATTGGAGCTAAGAAGGAAGACCTATTATAATCCTCTGTATTAATTAGATTAATCAAATATAAATATCCGAGGATCAGTTTATTCATCACATTTTTAACCAGTTTACAATTAAAAGTGTTTTGAAAATAGAGAAATCCATAAATAAATTGGATCAAAATATCATTTATTTTACCAATATTTCAGTTGGCTGAACGCCAACCTTTATCAAGGTATTATAACATTTTAAAATGTGTCAACAACAAACTCAGCGCCACATAAAATAAGCGTTATTGTTAATATTCAAAATATTTACACCATTATTTTACAAAATTCATTTTTGTCCATAATATAAATTTATATATCAATTTTTTTCTCTTCATTCAATATGAGCAAAAATATTTTAAAACTTAATTCTATTGACGTTATGTGGCGCTGAGTTTGTTGTTGACACACTTTAAAATGTTATAATTAACTTGATAACGGTTGGCGTTCAGCCAACTGAAATATTGGTAAAATAAATGATATTTTGATCCAATATATGCCTTTTTATGTAAAAAAATTAAAAGTGTAATAAAGAAACTTATCCTCGGAGATTCATATTTGATTAATCTGAAGGAAGACCTATACAAGAAACCCAAAACTATAGTATAAAAAATTAGTGTTTTCAACCTTCATGAACTGGTGTAATCTTACCCATGGGATAATAAAACAATAATAATAATAATAACTCTTTTTTCAAAAAGGTTACAAGTTTTTCTCTAAAAAGTGTAACGAATGGTCAGTCTATTTACATATTTTTATTTACAACTTCAATAAATGACAACAGTAAAAGTAAACAAAGATATTTACATTTGCTATCTTGACTCCTGGTCAGTGCTTTGGCCCTTGCCGTTATGGTCCTCTGATGTCCTGCAGTTATCCAGCAGTCTTTCTATGGCCACTCCTGGTGGTTCCTCGATAAAATGGTCTCCTGACCTTGAACCATTCTTGTCTGTAAGGTCTCCTGTCATCTGCTCTAGGTCGTTCTCCTGGATCTCTTCTATGGTCGTCGTATCCCTGTGTTCCATGTCCGGATAATAATTTAAAAAATAAATAAATAAATAGGCGTATACCTAGATCTGTGAGATAGATAATCGTATATTGAGTGAAGAGATAAACTATTTAGTGAAACATAAAAAAAATAAAAAAAAAAACTTGTTAATCAGTTGTTCCTATTACCTCAAGTTCGAAATTCTTGATGATTTTCCACGCCCCTTTTATTTTGACTCTTGTAGATCTAATTGTTCAATGAGGGAAGATGAAATATTTATTTCTCCTTTTTAGTGTATTTTAATAAAATATTTTAAATTTCTTTTCCTCCAATTTACCCAGACTAATCTATTAGCATGATTGTTTTTATATAATTTTTCCTATATATAAATATCATATTACAATTAACGTACTATTTTTTTTTCCTGCATTTATCCTACATTTCTGCTCGGAGAATCTGTATAAGACTAAAAGGTCTTTATAAAGCTTTTGTTGTTGTTTTAATAAAATATTTTAAAACAATGTTGATTAATTATTTTCGTCTACTTTGGCCCTACGTCTAGAAGGTCGTTGTTAGTTTCCATTATCTCGGAGTGTAAAGGAAGGAGGGAGGACCTATCAGAAAACATTATTGTCTTCATTTTGATAAATTGAGCTGAAAAATATCCGGTAAGTTTGATTAAGAGATAGAGAACCAACTTAATCATTTAACAAACCTATGTTGGTGGAAGATGACTGACAAAGAAGAATAAATGGAAGTTTTTTTTTTTTTTTTTACCATTGAACGTAACGGAGAAAAAAAAAAGAGAGATGATTCTGCTATAATAGCTTAACAGATTAATTAATAATTCTATATCAGTATCGTACTCAAGACAAGTCGATCATGTCCATCAGTGGCAATTATCAAGATTATTTGCAGTATCGTAGAAGAAATGTCTTGATTTTTAGACAACAGTCTGGCTCTAATCGCTGAAATATTTAATCGAATACTGAGTAGGAGAAATCACATTAAAACTATTTAATCTCTATGTATTTAGTAACATTAAGTTTCTTTATAAAAATGGCCATGTTTGGATATTTATGAAGGTTTGATAAAGTAAGGAGATTACAACATGAAAAACAAATCATATCGCAATGGGAACTGCGTGGATAGGGGGCATAAAGTTTGCCGACTCGAAACCCTGGCCCAGCCGCCATGGCAAGCTGAATGCCCTTTAATAGCAGGGATTATCGGGAAGAAGGAGCGCTCTGGGACCACCAAGTCCCGGGGCGCTGTGGAGAGGGCTGCTTAGATCTCCGAGGATCCAGTTTGAACGGAAGCTCCAATCCAAGGAGTTGCCAAGGAGGCAGCCATACCATCATACCCAGGCGGGTGAAGGAAGACACTTACTCCTTTCCCCAAGGGTGAACACCTTTGAATTACTTTTAACATATTTATAATCAGGTAAAGTCATCTCCCACGTGGTCTAGTGGCTAGGATATCTGGCTCTCACCCAGGAGGCCCGGGTTCGATTCCCGGCGTGGGAACTTTTTTTTTTTTTTTTAAGACTTCGCTAGAGTTCTCTTCCCGAGTGAATTTTTGCCTAACTATAAGTGTGAAAAAATAGTACGAATGTGATATTGTACTGGGATAAGATGCATAATGCCTTTTTTATTTCCTAACTATTAGGAAATTAAATTTATAAATTTAAATTGCTATTTATCGTTAAAAGTTGTAACAAATAAATTTACTGCAATGTATTTATTTTCAATAATATCATATGATCTGTAGAGATAATATTGGGGGTCGGTGGAAGGATGGTCTAAACCGTTGGTTTTTGACCGCTACGACCCGGGTTCGATTCACCGCATTGAGCACTTTTTTATGTTTAAAAAAATAATGCTCCAATGGCCCCGGATTCTTGCAAAAGTCCAACCCCGCCAGCGAGTGCAAGTAACCAAACGGGGCTCTGGCACATTTGTAAGTGCAAAGTCGAACTGCTTTTCACATGGGTATACATGTGGTGCACTTACAGCCTGTACCACGTGTACTAGGGATAAGCAAAAAAAAAAAAAAGAGATAATATTTGATGTAATTATTGAAAAGAAACGCATTGCCAGTAAATTTATTTGTTACAAATTTTTCCAAACTATAATTGTTGTTCAACAACGTTTTTTATTTATTTGAAGCAAAAATTAAAAACAAAATTTATTTTTTACTTCAAATAAATAAAAACCGTTTTTGAGAAACAATTTTAGTTAGGAAAGAAAAAAAGGCATTATGTACATTATCCCAGTGCAATATCTCATTCGTACTATTTTTTCACAATTATAGTTAGGCAAAAATTCACTCGGGGTAAACTCTAGCGAAGTTCCCACGCCGGGAATCGAACCCGGACCTCCTGGGTGAGAGCCAGGTATCCTAGCCACTAGACCACGTGGGAGATTACTTTAACTGATTATAAATATGTTAAAAGTAATTATAAGGTAGCCATTCCTTGGGGAAAGGAGTAAGTGTCTTCCTTCACCCGCCTGGGTATGATGGTATGGCTGCCTCCTTGGCAACTCCTTGCATTGGAGCTTCCGGTTAAACTGGGTCCTCTAGATCTAAGTAGCCCTCTCCACAGCGCCCCGGGACTTTGGTGGTCCCAGAGCGCTCCTTCTGCCCGATTGCCCAGCTTTTAGAGAGATAAGCACAATTTTGTCCCAAGAAACATTGAAGGTATTTCTAATATTGCTTTTGATGCTGAATTCAAAAATGTAATAAGAAATTTTCTTGTATAACGAATCAAAATTTTTTGATTCGTTATACACTTATACCAATTGTACGGAGTTTACCTGTAGAAAAAAAAATTCTATCATCCATAGTTTTTGCTCCTAAAAGCATTTTTGCTAAATAGTTATTTTTGTGTACATGTGTACGCATTTGGATATATACGGTAATAAAAAGTCTGTGGACGAGTGGGTAACACCTTCCGATTCCCTCTAGTCATGAACCGGAATCGAATCCCGCGTTAACATTTTGTTTATTATGTGAATAACCTTCACATATCATTGTTGTAAATATCATAAACTAGGTTGCTCTTGTTGAGCGGTACCTATTAAAGTGATTTTGGAACCGAATATACAGTAATAAGGGAGGAAATGTAACATAGGCATTTTTCAAAGCATCATTGCACATAAATAGTGGTGATAGATTGGCTGCTCAGTTCTTGTCTGGACAAGATGATACGTAAACAAACGATTTATTTAATACCATTGTAGTAGAGGTGACGGTGCCACCACTCAAGTGATCAGTTAGTTCTTCTTTATCAACTTGCTGTTATTGATCGCGTGAACGTGTCGATATGCCAAACTATTTCAAATAGTTTGTTACATCAGTAGGAAATTTTAACTTTAAAATTTCAAAGGCAAAACTTGACCCTTCTCGTGTTGGTGGTGTCATGTTCATGGAGCAGATCAGAAAGGAATGGGGAGTGCCACTGCCCCGTTAGTCAGCCATATTTTAGAATTCCCTGTTCACGGTTACCGTAGCGGCTCGGGGCTCACGACTAGGGCTTCCAATCCCGGTACATATTTTCAATCCCGGGATTCGGGATTGCTTTTTTCTCAATCCCGGGATATCCCGGGATTAAAAATCATTTTCGTCTTTCTACGCCAAGAGATATATCGTTTCGTTCGTTATATTTTTAGTTTTTTCTCTTTTATATAGTGCCAATGACGTGGCCACACGTCACAACCACACGAGCTTTTTTCGTCACTTCATTTATATTTTTCTTTGAAAATACTGGAGATTTTGGATAAATTGTTTCAGGGAATGAGGGATGTGCTACCTTTAGGCTAACGTTAAATGGAAAAGTGTCCTCATTGTCATCCTCGGAAAGGTCAGATTCTGCTTCATTTACTCTTGCGGAAACGAATTCAGGAACAAACCTCTCTTTTTTCTTAGCATAAAGTACATCCATCACAGCAGATGGAGACCATGCGCGTAGCAGAGCTGTTGCAGTGGAACAATAATGTGACCCAATTTTACCATCATTGTGTACCCATCAGTTGTAACACACACAATATTAGATTTCGAAGTCGATTCCAAACTCCAAGAGCTTAGCACCAATGACATATTTGCATTGTTCAGAGGAAAATACTCCAGATATTCGAGTCAAGCCAAGATTCCACACTTTGGTACGGCTATGAATATTAATGTTCAGGTAACGCTTGCTTCTGATTGACGTCCATTCATCCAGCGTAAGGCTGAAAAGTTGCCCCTTTTCTTTCTCCATCTGAAGCTCTCGAACGATCTTCTCACGAAATGTTTCCGAATAACGACACACTTTAATCTTAATGGTCTCTGCGGAGAGAGGAATTTCATGTCCAAGAGCATTGAGGCACTTGCGTAGATCCTTAGATGTGACAAAAACGGAGAATGGCGATCCGTCGAGAGCTATCATTCTAGCTAGCACAGCGTCAGTCGATCGATCGATGGAAACAGACGAAAAATGATCGAGAATTGATATCTTAGGGGTCTTTTTTGCAGGGGTCTGTGTATCAACTTCGTCTTTAACTTTTCTCTTCGAAGTTTCGATTTCGTGGACCGCCTTCTGGTGTACATGCAGCCCTTTTGTGGACCCACCGACGCATTTCAAAATCCTTTTGCACGCTATACGCTGTGCATTTTGGCCAGATCCGTCTCGTAGGTAATAGCACCAGATTCCTTCTGATTTAAAAGGAATAAACTTCGCCATCACAATCAAGAAGTGATAAGCTTACCAAAAATGTCCGACGCGTTTTCTATTGAGAAATAACAAGGTCCGATAATATTGTTTTAGAGACTTTGTTTTATATTCGTATAAGTTGAAAACTACTTTAGGCTGATGCTTGATAGTGACGAAGCATTTAATGAAATGACATTAAATAAATTTAATTTAGATTAAATAACAAAAAAGCTAGCGAGGGTTTCACAAAATGAACAGCAGAGCAGCGCGTTCATGATGACCCATGCATACAGAGTACAGGATGGAGAGTATAAACATAGATTTAAAAAAATATATAAAACAATTTGGAGCCCAGATAAGAGGTTAGTGGCGGGTCCATGTTACACGCAGGTCCGCCACAAAAATAAAGGGATGCCGCTACTATCTAAGAAGCCACTATTTGCATGTCAACAAAATAATTTCAAATCTCTCAGAAAAAAAAGACCCGAAATGCAGATGTATAAACAAAACGTCAAAAGTGTGCTATCTCTTCATCTGCTTGATTACCAAAATGCTAGATAAGGAAAATATTTTTTTGCGCTGGTTTTCATGCACAAACCAGTAATCCCGGGATTTTTCGAGCAGAATCCCGGGATTTCGGGATCATTATTTGGCTCCGGGATCCCGGGATTGGAGGCCCTACTCACGACGCCGTACTACACCTTACAGGGCAGTCCCTTATTTACTTGTGCTGCTTCTCCCGACCGCCATGCGGAGGAAGGGTTAGACTTCTGGGCAGGTACCCTTCTCGTATAAAGGGCTATGAGCATTACTTTGAACCGTTATAGAACCAAATTGTCCTTTAAGAAGAGGTGCCTTCTTACTGGAGAGATGTTCTCTAGCTAGAGTGTCCTCTCATATAAATAAAAAAAGAGGAATATTTAAGTGAATCCATGTTCAAATTTCACCATCAAAAACTGATAGCTTAAGCTGATTCTATGATTCCTTCAATAGGATGCTACAAAATCGTAGCTACCTCAATACTGGCAAGGACTATAGTCAGAAAACATAGTATATAGATTTACTTCACTTTGAATGTGACAAAACCGGTGTCGTGAAGTATTCTTCAATATGAATTTGTACGTTTTCCGCAGAGAATATCGAAGAAATCATCAATTTAATGTATAAAGACAATGTGAAAATTAACATAATTTTATTGACATCTTGTCAATACATGTAAGGTTCACAGTCTGCACTATTTTACATAACACTATGTTACAATGAACACGGCGCCTCTGCCACCGCTGTTTGGTGGAGAATCGCCAGCGGGTCTCCAGCGACACCCCGCATTTCGCGATCTACAAAGAAAACGTTTAATGTATAAAGAAAAGGTAAATCTTTCGCATAAGAATTCTCTTCTATGAAAATTGTTGTGTTAGAAAGTTAAATAAAATAGAAATCAAATAGAATCAACAAGCAATCCAGGATTAAGTTTCTTTTACCATTTTTATTTCTCTAGCTTTCGGGGGCTAACATGCCATTCAACAGGAGCACCTAGGAGTAAAACTTCCAACTAACTATACACGCCTATGTTAGAAAGTGTTCTTTTTTTACCAGAAGACCTGCCTTCATCAAGTGGCTAAAACAATTCAGAAATCGCAATACAAACCACTTTAAAATTTCCGGTACTTGCCTTATGACTCAACCCTCCAAGACGTTTGCTTAAATAAAGAGGTCTGCCGGATAACCTCGCAGAGTTGAACGACCCTACAAACCCTCTGCGGAAAATTCTACTCCCTTTATAAAACTTCTAAAATTCACAAATGAAGGTATATGCATCTAGTAATAAACTAGGATAAAGTTCAAATTTTTTTGATTATAAATATGTTAAAAGTAATTTCAAGGTAGCCATTCCTTGGGGAAAGGAGTAGGTGTCTTCCTTCACCCGCCTTGGTATCATCGTATGGCTGCCTCCTTGGCAACTCCTTGGATTGGAGCTTCCGGTCAAACTGGATCTTCGGAGACCTATGTAGTCCCCTCCACAGCGCCCCGGGACTTTGGTGGTCCTAGAGCGCTCTTTCTCCCCGATAACCCAGCTTTTAGAGAGATTTCTAAGCGTTTCCAACGCATAAAAAGTATAGGTACATCTTTCACATACATATTTTAAAACAAAATGACATTTCTAGAAAATGGTAGCGAAAAAAAGAATATATACAGAGTGTCTTCAAAATCAGTGTATAGAAAATATACATATTCCAAGAACCATATATTTTATTAAATACAATATAGTGTCGTTAAAGGACTTCTCTATGTGACATTTTTCTCCAAAATTTATTGTCAATTAATATCTGTATAGCCTAAGGTTTTGTGGAAAAAGATAGTATTCATTACCAAAAAAAGACATTTCTCCCTTCAAATAGACATTAAAAAAAAAAAAATAGATGGCGTCTAGTTTTGACGTCTATTTTGACGGGAGAGGCGACCTTTGTCTCTTTTTGATCAATATCCTCCCGGCAAAATTTCCATCTATATTAAAAAACAATGTCTTATGTTTAACTTCCCAGTAAAAAACTTGGAGCTGTTATCGACAAAATAGACATAAATCGCTGATGCTATTTGAAACACGAGAACTTATACGTTTCTTTTTTTCAGGATAAACCTGAATGAACTTTCAAGCCAAACTATTTTTCTTTAAAACTCTAATATATGCATTCGGACCGTAAAGAAAAGCATTTTGGCTTGAAAGCTCGTGGCCCAGTTTTATCGAAATGAAGAAATGAATCGTTATAAGTTTAGGCCTCGGTATATTTATGCCGAACATAGGTAAGTAAAACGAAGGATACAGAACATGTGAGAGAGAAAGACGAAGATAACATATGTGATAGACATTGAGAGAGAGAGAGATTGAAACTTCTTGATTGTTTCAGCCATATAATATTATATAGGGTTTATAAAATAACTCTCTAATGGCCAAAACTTAAGGAAGTGGAATGTCTTTGATGTCGCCAGTTCTTTGTTTTTTTTTTTAATATACAGAAGAAATTTTGTTCACACTTGGTTATTTCGTGTGTCTTCAATAAAGGTCGCTGTGAATCAAATATCTTTCAGAGTTATTGTCTGAATCCCGATATACATGCTAAAAGGTAAAACTTCCTTAAGTTTTGTCTATGAGCGGAACGCTTCACGATTTTGCGTGTCATCCTTGTCATCCTTTGTCTATGAGTGTATATGTGCGATTATTAAGGATATATATAATGAAAAAATAGAATAATATAGAATATATACATAATATATATATGTTATGATAATTTTTTTTATATATAATTTTCTTAGCTTGTTCAAGGATACATGAGTATGTTTGTTATATTGAAGTCGTGGTAAAAATAATAAAAATAGTTAGACCAGAATTAGCTTTAATTGAGCTTAAGGAATATATAAAAACAGAATTTGATAAAGTACTGCCTGTCTTAAGGCGAGTAGTCTAAAGAAAAAAAAGGCTTATTTACATATCTACAGAAAGATTTGAGCTGAGTCGGCCAACGGGAAACAACAACAATAGGCCTATATAGGAAAAGCGGTGACCTCCGGCGGTCGACCTTACAGGGTATTTTATTCTATAAATTTTAATTTTAAAATGAAATAATATTTTTATATAACGTATATATATATATAATGTCTTCTTTTTGGAGCGTCCACTGCCGGAAGACTCCGCCCCCGATGGACCGCGAGATTTCCCACAAAGTCGTTAGATCGATGAGGTGGCTGGCATTACCCACCTCAAGACTAAGATGGTACTTTTAGATGGTAGCCTTCGCCACATTTATGATATTTATTGCTTCGGGATGGAGGCCGACGCCGAAGAGCCAGGCCTGCAGAACCAGGAGTACGTTACAGGAGGCGAACACCTCCCGGAGCAGGGGTCGCACGGCTCGGCAACTCCAATATCGGTCAATAAGCGACTCGTCGCTGGATCCAGGGCGGAACAGTTGACGCTCCTCGAGGCAGGTTGGTCAGGATAGGGTAGGGGGTGGAGGGCCATACATAGGGCGATGTCTTCGTCGTTTCCCGAGAAGAAATTGCGACGTAGGTCAGCCCAAGTGATGGAACGGAGCACGTCCACGGTGGTAGCCTAGCGCGCCAACATGAATATATGCAGCTACAGGACAATGGTTTCTGCCTCGTGCTCCGCATGATAGCTGGAGCAGGAGTTTTCCTGCAGGAGACGCTGGCAGAAAGCCTCTAAGTGCTGCGTGTCCAAGAGCGCGGCCGCGTTGAGCGCGCTAGAGCAGGGGCACTATTGGAGAAGTCTCCCATAGTCGCCTGTGGCCAGCGCTCAGTAGCCATCAGAGACTTCTGAGCCTTTGGGAGGTTGCCTCTAACGTGCTTGAGCTGTACCACCGACATCCTGCCAGCCTGAGGTCCTAGAGTCTTCGAAGTGACAGCAGGTTCCTATGGCCGCTTGACAACCTCCCAGAGGCTCAGAAGTCACCTTCTCCTCGGTGAGAGCCAGCCGATAAAAGCCTATGTGAAGAGAAAGGGAAGAGGGGAAAGGAAAATAAAATGAATGAGAAAGACGAAGGGAAGAAATCATATGAAACACAAACGAAACAAATCAAATGAAACACGAACGAAACAAAGCATATTTTTTAACAAACGCAACATAATCCTCGAACAACAATTATACATATGTTCAAGAAAAGGATACGCCTACATAAATTATGTCCAAGAGGAGAAACAACATCTGTATTTCTGTACGATGCGAAATAGATGAGGGAAGGGTGAAAAGAGTCATCGCTTGGAGAGCGGAAGAGACCTATTCACACCCAGATAACTCAATCTCTCTCTTTTTATCGGCCTCATCAGGAAATAGCCGTTTTTGTGACCCTTTTTTGTCTCATGAGCACACCAGGAAGGATTTTCTGACAAGAATTAAAAAAAATAAATGCAGGAAAATTAGGATTCCAACTGAATGTGGGAGGTACTGGATGTAGGAAATAAATGATGCTAGAAATTATTTAACTCGACCTCCGATGATTTATATAGAACTAATATTTCTGGGAATTTTCACTTGTCAAAACGATTTCTTTATTAAACAGGGTCGCCTTGAGGACAGCCAGGCCGCTCGGTCAGGGAAAAGACAGGCAAGAAGGCCGCAAAGTATCAATTGTAAATGATATTAATTAAGTAAAGATTATAAAATCTCTATTGTATTAGTTTTAATGTCAGGTCGATAATATTAAACAATTAGTTGCAAGGTTTGGAAGAGGTGTGTGAGGAGGGATAGAGGAAGAATGAGTAGACATAATCTTCGAAACAGCCCTGTTTGTAAATATCATGGAGATCCTTAATAAAGGTATCCTTTTTTACATGATCTTTCGCTCTGCCATCTAAAATGATCATGTGAGCGGTCAAGATATGCCTTTTTTGTTTTTAATATCAACACCTGACTATTTTTCTATATATTTTTACACACACCATGCCGGGTTCCGTGTGGATCTCATAGAATAAAGTCCGCTCTGAGCTGACAAGGGCCCTTAGCACGCAACCATTGTCTCTAGGTGGATGCTTCTCAGTTTACCAAAGCTGGAGTTGTGGCTTTGTCACCGACATGAGGCCGCTAGTTTGCGGCGACGGTCAATAGAGGACTTCTAGTTTTTCGGCTAATTTGACGGGAGAGGCGACCTATGCTTATTTATATATTTAATCGTCTTTTCAATCAAAATAAACGCCAAAAAAAGCGCTATCCTTCTGTTTGTCCACAAATCTCGTATTCAATTTTAATATACTTACAGAGCACCCCTAGAGTCTAAAATTTGGTCCACTTTTACCTGATGACATTAAAAGTTGACAAAATATTCGGCTTCCGTCTGGGTGGTCACTTCAGCTAGGAGGTCGGCGATGGCTTCTTCCGAGCCTGGAGCCTGAGCGAAGTGACTGCTCAAGCGTTCTCGAAGAAACGCCTAAGCTGGCCCCCGGAGATGGCGTTGCCGTCGTCGTCGGTGAAGGTGGAGGGAGTGCGACGTCTGGCTCGGAGGGAACGCCCGAGGTCCGACAAGGAAGGGTAGTCGGAGCGGCCAGTGTCGTCCTCCAGTCTCCGCTTCAGGAAGAGGCTTGCTCTCTCGGACTCAGCGACGGCAGGCGCGAGTGATTGAATCTCCACGATCAGATCTGACTTGATCCTGGTCCAGTGGTCCCATAACATCGGGGGTGAAGTATTTGCTAGGTCTTCCGATATTTCATCGATGAACGTTTCCATTCGATCGAAAAACAGGTCTGACCGTAGCAGCTTGCCAATGTAGGGGAGTCTTGTAGGGGCTAGGTCTCCCACTTGGATCAGGATGGCACGGTGGTCCGAGTAGGTGTAGTCTATAGTTTGATAGTTGGTGATGCGGTCGCAGAAGCCTGATGGAAGTAGGATTCTGTCCAGACGACGTGCGTCGACCCGGTTTCCGATAGTAGCAACCATGGTATGCTCCAGTGCAGCATCGAAGAAGGTGGCAACGTCGACGAGGTCGGTTTGGGCCAGGAGCTCCGCTAGGGCTTCTGCTGAACCTGATGCCAGGTCCTTCGCCGACTCCTCGGAGATGTTCAGGTTACCGAGGATCCACGCACCTTCTTCACGCGCCAAAGCTGCGATGATCTGGAGCTGGTGGCAGCGCTCTTCAGGAGCATGAGAGACGTGGGCGTTGACACACGTCATGGAGTATCCCCGGACGGTGAGGTCGATGCAGCAACCTTGCCAGGCCATAGGATCTGCTTCCGGTGAATAACGACCTCGGCCGCGAAGATACAGGCGAGGCCTGATCCCACGGTGGTCGTTGAAGGCACAACGACGGCGCTGTAGCCGTGGCAGAGGTCTCCGACGTCGTCCAGGGACATGACGTTCGTCTCTTTCAAAAAGCATATGTTGATCTCATGCTCCTTGAGAAAACAGCAGAGCTGAATTCTCCGGCGAAGAGCGGCGATGCCGCGCGTGTTCAGGGTTGCAACTCGGAAGTTCATTTTAGCTCCCGAGCAGAGTTCCTGGCGCGAGAGAACTTCTTGTACAGGGTACTGCTCGTTTCCTCTGTAAGAGCCATTAGCTCGCTAGCCAGGTTGGCGATTGCCTTCCTCTGCTCGGTGCTTGCTTGGGCGAGAAACCTGTCTATCTCCCATTGTGCGTGAAGGCTTGGAGGATAATATCTCGCTCCAGACCCTGCTTTCGGGCACGATCTATGACTGCAGTAACTTTATCGTTCTTCAGGAGAACGTCCATCTGACTTTCAGCCATATTGCCCCGTTCTTGGGGAGATTTAGGCACTTGATTTTCGCTCTGATTTTCGAGTGGAGAAGGAGTTAAGTCGAACCTCTTCTGTTCTTACTGTGTCGCTGGGAGGAGGATCTGCGGCTACAGTAGCAGCCGGTAGTGGTGCTACAACAGGAAGGGCGTTCGAAGTGGAGGGCGGCTTGGTCCAGGCTTTTCTGCGTGCATCAGGAGCTTCCACAGGGAGTCTTGCGAGGACAGTTTGTACGTTTGTGTTCCTTCTTATAGCACAGCGAACACTTGATGCTGTAGGTCACATAGACGTGCGTGACCACTCTCTTAGACCTGACATCCAGCCGGGCAGGGATCTGGGAAAGTTTTACTCCGTCTCCACCTGATATTTAATAGACTAATTCAAACATAATATCATTGCAAGTGTACAATGTTTTTACTTTCATGTGACCGCGAGGGTGGTAATAGACGAGAGAAGAGAATTCAAACGAACAAAAATAGACGCGGCGGTTTCTTTGGCGTAACAAGCTGCTGGAGTTTCATAAACATGTGGTCGGGGGTGAAATATTTCTATATTTCCTTTCAAATTTTGGGATCGGTTTCAATATACTTCTAGACCACATAGAATATGAAATTTTGTTCAGTCGCTCGATCCTGTTAACAATGGAGTAATTTCTATATTTCGTTTCAAATCTTATGATCCATTTTTTAATATACTTCTAGACAACGTAGAGAGAGAGATGTCTAAAATTTTGTACACTCACTTAATCAACAACGCAAGTGTTGAAAATATCAGGCTTCTAGGTGGCCGCTATGGTGTAATACAGACTATATAATAGAATTTGTATATATCAACACAGGAGAAAATAGGCGCAGCCGTTTGTGGCGTGATGAGCAGTTGGCCTTCTATACAAATAAATCTGTAATATGACGTAGAGGTATCAGTAATTATGTGAGCATATTGTCAGAAATATATATATACATTATTTTTTATAATAAATAAAAATTAACTAAACTTAAAATATAATGGTTCATTTGTACATTTTAAATTAAGGACAAAAATTATAGAACTAAAAAGACAAAGGTCGCCTCTCCCGTCAAAGATAGACACCATTGATCGTCGCCGCAAACCAGCGGCCTCGGGTCGGTAACAAAGCCACAACACTAGCTTTGTCAAACTGAGAAGCGTCCCCCTAGAGACCATGGTTTCGGGGTAATGGCCCTCGTCAGTCTAGGGCGGACTTTATTTCATGAGATCCACACGGGATCTAATGGAATAATCACAATCCGCCGAAGAAGTGTTTAGCTGACAAAGTGGCTGAGCCAAATCTATGGCTAAAATATAAATGCAAATTTTGCCTGGAGTCCGCCCTAGGTTGATGAGAGCCATTAGCCCGAAACCATGGTCTCTAGGTGGACGCGTCTCAGTTTGCCAAAGCTGGTGTTGTGGCTTTGTCACCGACCCGAGGCCGCTAGTTTGCGGCGACGGTCAATAGATGACGTCTAGCTTTGACGTTTATTTTGTCGGGAGAGACGACATTTGTCTTTTTAGATCAATATCCTCCCGACAAAATTTCTATCTATAAAAATTATTAATTAAAAAAAAATGATTAAAAAAATTGTTAAAAAAAAAAGTTTTTTCACATCAGGGGTGAACCGTGTTCCAACAGTTTAATAAAAGAAGAATAATTCCTGGTATTTTCTTAAATGAAAACAATATTACGAAGCTCGTCTTTAATTGGTGAATAAAACGCAAGCTCCTGAATACAAAGCTTCTCTACTGGTTTAGGAAAAAGAAGCATTTTCCCTTTTAGTCAGTGTAAGTACATTGTGTCTGAAAGATTGGGTTTATCTACCAATAAAAGATGCACTTCGCCCAAAGACCTAGTGTCTTTATTTGCTATGGTTTTATCGTAGACAGGTTCTAGATCCAATTGTTGTGGCTGCGTGACTCAGGAAACCGAAAATGTATTTATATAAGAATTCTAAATACAGTTAAACCTATTTATAGCGCCCCCTCTTTGGACTCACCAAAATAGGGTGCTATAGACACTTCACTTTTAATGTAAAATGTTTACATTTTAATGTTTAAAATCGGGCGCTAATGAGAGGAAGGCGCTATTTAGAGGGGGCGCTATAGACAAGTTTAACTGTATATATATATTTTGCTTAAAAATGTCTAGAATATAAAATATAAAACAATTCGTGCTTTTAAATCCTTTCATTTTATATGTATAGATGGCGCGTTATTGCTTTGTGTTAATTTATGCCTAACATTTTTGAAGTCACAGAAAACTCGCGTTAAAACATTTCAAAATTTTATACGATGTTTTTTATACATTGTGTGATCGGTTTATTAGAATATAACATGAAGGATTGTCTTTAATTTTAGCTCTATATAAGATATTTAAAGTATTTTTGATGCATAAGATTCTTTTTAATCTAAAACAATTATCTACTCCCCATACTGCAATGGTAAAATAAGGAGAGGGTCTCTGGCTCATAAGAGCGACGAACACTCCCAGCGGTTTCACCAGTTTAATATATATTATAGCTTTAAAAATGGTGTAAATATATACTCTCTCAATATATCTATATTCATCTTTACTTACTAAACTGAAACTTTGACTCATGTAAAACTGACTTTACTATGTGTATATTGATATTTTCTTATGTAAATACTACAAACAACAACAACAAAAGCCTTTATTGAGGACCTCTCGTCCTATAAAGGATTCGCCAGTTTACAGAGTAATTGAAGAGAAGAGAACTAAGAATACAGAGAGAAACCTATAAGTAGTAGGCATAGTATAGTATTTTCTACACTGTGACTATATACAACAGCAGCAACAAGCCTTTTACTGGGATCAAAGTCCCATACAGGATTCGTCATTCTAATCCTGACATAGATTATTTACATATAATTATTTACATCAATTAGATTATGTATATAGCTTTCCCTTCTCTTCAGCCGTTTTCCAGAATTTGAACAACGCAAGCGCTCCAGCTCTGTTTCTCACCACCTCATTCAACAGGAACTCCAAAGAGAGTCCCTCAAGGCCTATTTCACTGAGGAACACTTCTCGTTCGTCTTTCAGCCCCATACATGAGAGTATATGGTGATTCTTATGTAAATACTACTATGTAAGCAAAGCTATGTAGTTAATGTCTGAATAAAGAGTTTTAAAACGTATAGCTTTATATACGTATATCTTGCGTGTACAGATTTATTATAAAATGACGTTTGACAAGTTTTACCGCAAATGTTTCTTTTGAACGAAAAATCGTATTTTATTTTAAGGAGAAATAACGACTATTTCTATCCTTAGGGATGAAGTATGAAAAGATTCCCATCCCTGGACACTTTTATTTTTTCCCGTTCATCATTACTCCTCACAATTCATCCTTTCATACTTTTCATCTCTCTCCCTAAGAATATAATTAGTTGTTATTCCTCCTTAAAATAAATTACGATTTTTCGTTCAAAAGAAACATTTGCGGTAAAACTTGTCAAAGGACTTTTAACAATCATAAACCTCATTATATTGTATTACATATTTATTATGTAACTTTGTAAATTATCCTTTTTTATTCTCTCTCTCTCTCGCTGCTGTGTATCTCAGGAGAGAATTAACTGTATATAAGAGGCTATTAATTAATTTTTCTGTATATAAATTTCATTATTATAATTAAATATGATTATATCTTTCTATTTTTCATTTGCAGACTACTCTATATATAAAACTACACTACTTCTGGCCTTAAAGATTCAGGTTCCTAATATATATCATTGTTTCTCTTTTTATTTTCGATTATTTTTCCTGTATAATATGTTTATAACTGTTTCAGTTTAAAAAAAAATGTAAATCGACGCAATTTTCCCTAGCCGGGTAATCGCGTTTGGTGTGTTGAAATAAACACTACTAGTGTACTAAATGAAGGCTATTGTGTATACGAGTATATATGAGGTTAAGTGTTATAATAAAGGTACTGGTTGAGTTTTAGCAACGTTCCCTGGTCGAGCGGTGGGCCGAGAGACTGGCGGTGTTTGCTGGCTGTGATAAGGATGGCCGAGATAACCTCAGGCTATAAGTTGTGCTGACCTCTTCCCCTCGCCTCTCTCCCCGCGATGGCTCCGACAGTCTGGCTGGGGCTACTGCTCCCCGTACTGGCCGCCCAGGCTTACAAAACCACCCTCCGGGACCGCACCGGCAACATCGAGATCACAGCAGACCTGGGAATCCAGTACGCCAAGGCCGCTACATTCGAAGTAAGTCTCTTTTCAACCTCCTCAATTATTAACTTTGTTTGGATACTTTTTTAATGAATTTGAAGGATGATGTGTGCTAATATGTCTTTATTTTTTATTTAGTATTTAAATTGAGAATATCACTTTTAGCTCTTTTTAGCGTGAATAACAATATTGTTTAATATTTGTTGCTGTTATTTTTATCATTGGCCTAACTTATATACAAAGTATATATATCCTCTATGTTTTAGAAGTTCATAGCTCTCTCTTTCTATCAGATCCTATCTAAATCCAAACAAAACTAGATAATATGGTCCCATAGGTGTTTATATATACACTCTATGTCTTCATAGAGTTATTGGCCCTCTCTAGACCAGCTCCTATCTAAATCCAAACAATCTCAGTAACAATGGTCACATAGGTGTGTATATATATACTCAATGTCTTCATAGAGTTATTGGCCCTCTCTAGACCATCTCCTATCTAAATCCAAACAATCTCAGTAACAATGGTCACCTAGGTGTGTATATATATACTCAATGTCTTCATAGAGTTATTGGCCCTCTCTAGACCATCTCCTATCTAAATCCAAACAATCTCAGTAACAATGGTCACCTAGGTGTGTATATATATACTCAATGTCTTCATAGAGTTATTGGCCCTCTCTAGACCAGCTCCTATCTAAATCCAAACAATCTCAGTAACAATGGTCACCTAGGTGTGTATATATATACTCAATGTCTTCATAGAGTTATTGGCCCTCTCTAGACCATCTCCTATCTAAATCCAAACAATCTCAGTAACAATGGTCACCTAGGTGTGTATATATATACTCAATGTCTTCATAGAGTTATTGGCCCTCTCTAGACCAGCTCCTATCTAAATCCAAACAATCTCAGTAACAATGGTCACATAGGTGTTTATATATACACTCTATGTATTCATAGAGTTATTGGCCCTCTCTAGACCAGCTCCTATCTAAATCCAAACAATCTCAGTAACAATGGTCACATAGGTGTGTATATATACACTATATGTCTTCATAGAGTTCTTGGCCCTCTCTAGACCAGCTCCTATCTAAATCCAAACAATCTCAGTAACAATGGTCACATAGGTGTGTATATATACACTATATGTCTTCATAGAGTTCTTGGCCCTCTCTAGACCAGCTCCTATCTAAATCCAAACAATCTCAGTAACAATGGTCACATAGGTGTTTATATATACACTCTATGTATTCATAGAGTTCTTGGCCCTCTCTAGACCAGCTCCTATCTAAATCCAAACAATCTCAGTAACAATGGTCACATAGGTGTTTATATATACACTCTATGTATTCATAGAGTTCTTGGCCCTCTCTAGACCAGCTCCTATCTAAATCCAAACAATCTCAGTAACAATGGTCACATAGGTGTGTATATATACACTATATGTCTTCATAGAGTTCTTGGCCCTCTCTAGACCAGCTCCTATCTAAATCCAAACAATTATATAAACAATGGTCACATAGGTGTGTATATATACACTATATGTCTTCATAGAGTTCTTGGTCCTCTCTAGACCAGCTCCTATATAAATCCAAACAATCTCAGTAACAATGGTCACATAGGTGTGTATATATACACTCAATGTCTTCATAGAGTTCTTGGCCCTCTCTAGACCAGCTCCTATCTAAATCCAAACAATTATATAAACAATGGTCACATAGGTGTGTATATATATACTCCACGTCTTCATAGAGTTCTTGGCCCTCTCTAGACCAGCTCCTATCTAAATCCAAATAATTATATAAACAATGGTCACATAGGTGTGAATATATACACTCAATGTCTTCATAGAGTTCTTGGCCCTCTCTAGATCAGCTCCTATCTAAACCGAAACAATCTTAGAGACAATAAAAATCCAAGGATACTAACCCAACAATGAAAATTGTTGTGATTTCAAAATAGATTTGAATGAGAATAACTAAGTTAAATGGAAATGAATGTTTACATGGGTCTTAATGCTAATAACATACACACACATATATATAATATTTAAGGCATTATGTGTTGATTGACTCTGCGCAAAGAACTTTATATTTCTTAACCTCTTACAGGAAAAGTTTTACCAGATATTGGACGATTTTATAACTCCTCTCGTAGGCCATTTCAGTCCTTGATTGGACACGGACGTCTAAAAAGGTCCGCTCTCTTTGACGTCGCCATTAGTATATAAGATCGTTCCTTCTAAGCCTACAAGAAGAGGAATAGGGAGAAGACAAGACAGCATTTAGTTTTCCATGATGCCAGATTAACCAGCGAGTCCCTAAAGGAGTCTCCTAAGTCTTCTTGCCCTCTCTAAACCGAGATAACCATGTTCCTATGCGTGTGATCTTCATTTATCTTCAGGCTAGTGCGCTCCCACTCTGGCCCATGACTGCATATTGGATGAGGAGCCTGCTGCGACGTGTTGTCGGCTCCACACATTACAACATATATATGAAAAATAAGCACAAAAAAATAGAAAAATGGTCATATGTTATTATTAAAAACAAAATTGGCATATCCTGACTCCTCACACGAGCATATATATGTTAAAAACGAAAGAAAAAAAAAAAAGATAAAAAGATCAGGTGTTGAAATCAATATTAAAACTGGCATATCCTGACCAGGAGCACATGTGCTTTACAGAAGGCAGAGCGCCATCTGGTGGAACAGAAATCAACTAAACATTGATTTAGCCTGTTCCCTGATATTTGGCCAACCTAATTTCTTGATAAATCAAGAAAAAACCATCCACGAACGCGTTTCGCGCTTTTGGCGCTTGTCAGCGTGGAGTAGACTGAAACACTGCGACCAAAAAATATTTTTTGGTCGCAGTAGCTTCCCGAAAAACCAAGAAATGGGTATTTAAGGCCAAACTTGCGTAAATATGCTTAGCACATTAAAAAACGAAAGAAAAAAAAAAAAAGATAAAAAGATCAGGTGTTGAAATCCATATTAAAAATGGCATATCTTGACCAGGAGCACATGTGCTTTACAGAAGGCAGAGCGCCATCTGGTGGAACAGAAATCTTGCCAATCCATTTCTTGGTTTTTCTGGAAGCTACTGGAACCAAAAAAATATTTTTTGGTCGCAGTGGTTCAGCCTACTCCACGCTGACGAGCGCCAAAAGCGCGAAACGCGTTCGTGGATGGCTATTCTTGATTTATCAAGAAATTGGGTTGGCCAAATATCAGGGAACAAGCTAAATCAATGTTTAGTTGATTTCTGTTCCACCAAATGGCGCTCTTGCTTCTGTAAAGCACATGTGCTCCTGGTCAGGAGATGCCATTTTTAATATATATATATGTGTGTGAAAAAAATATTTATATTATAAAAAAGTAAATACTCTATTATAGACAATATCATTAATTCAGATAATATATAATTCAAGTGTTACCCTTTATAAGGGAAATTTTGTAGTTCCATACAACTCATAATCCCAAAGGTTACATTAAGATCTTTTAGCATTATACAGGTCTTAATTTCTTCTGTTTAAAATACATCCAGACAACGAATTCAGTTCTTCATCCCTCTACAGAACGTTAAGAAAGGTTATTCTTCCGTATATCCTTGTAATATAATGTGATGCATTTGTAATAAATAAAATGTTTTGTTTTATTTTTGATCCAAAATATGCCATTTAATTAATATATATATATATATGAAAATTCTAAACCATTATAGACGCGCATGATTCTTTTGAAAATTAAACAATTTCTACTGCCCTTACTGCAATTGAAAAATTAAAGGGAGGGCATTCATATATATGAAAAAAAAACAATAAAAAATGAAACGGTCAGGTGTTGATATTAAAAATAAAGAAGGCATATCCTGACCAAAAGCACATGTGCTTTTTAGATGGCAGAGCGCCATCTACTGGAACAGAAATAAAATAATCATTGATTTAACCTGTTCCCTGATAGTTGGCCAACTCATTTTCTTGATAACTCAAGAAAAACCATCCACAAACGCATTTCGCGCTGTTGGCGCTCGTCAACGTGGAACAGGCCTATGAGCTTCCTGTTTATTCCCACGTTAGTTATCTACTTTCATATGACCATAGCCAGCCAATCAGCGTTGTGGTATTAAAGCGAGCAATAGTTCTTAGTTCAGTGAATTATATTACTGAACCAAATCAAAGTAACTTTTGATAATAAGAATAAGAGATTCTTCTTAGAACTATTATATTGAAATCTAAAATAAAAGAAGAGACACAAGTATCTTAAACTTTAAGATACTTGTCTTCTTTTATTTTAGATTTCAATATAATACCAAATCAAAGTATTAAATAAATTAACTGGTGTTCTCAAATCTTGGAATTTCTTTTTGGTATTGTTGTTGCCTACTAATTTTTTTAATCGTCTTATTCGCTTTGTAAAACAAATTCTATTTCAAGGTTGTATTTATAAATCCTATTGGTATTAGACTTTTGAAATAAATTTTCATTCTCACGTTTGTTTTTCCTCATTTTTTACGTGACAATATTAACATGGTGGATGGCGATTAATCTTAGTGAAAGTACAGAGCATATATGTAGAAAGAAGTTCGAATTTAGACTTACAGGGTTCAAAGAAAATATACAGATAGGATATAATTAAGACAATATCATTGATGATGCATTAGCGTGCCATCTGTTATCAAATTACAAAACTATTTTAGAGGCGTAATATTCTTTTTAAAATAAAACAATTTCTACTGCCCTTACTGCAATGGAAAAATTATTTATATAATTATATATTTATAATTATATGTAATTCTGCTGTCCTAAAAGCTTATGTCCATAGTTCATCTAAAATACCCATTCGAAGAGTCAAGCATCAGTATCACTATAAACGGAAGTTCCAAAAATGCAATATAACAGCGGTATGGTAGATTAAACTGGCGAAACCGCTGGGAGGGTTCACCACTGATGAGCCAGGCCCTCCCTTTAATTTTTCCATTGCAGTAAGGGCAGTAGAAATTGTTTTATTTTAAAAAGAATATTACGCCTCTAAAATAGTTTTGTAATATCATTGATACCATTGTTTCAATATATTGAAGATAGAGCTTGCCTCTGGCCGGCATTCATGGTTCTTAGAATAACGGATACTTATTATTTAATGTTACGACAAAAATAAAAACTCTTCTGACCGAAGTGTCTCTTATTAAAAGAACTATAATTTTAATAGTATTCTGGAGAACAGCACAATCAAAAGACGTAGCACAGAAGAGACCCAACTTGAAGAAAGATTGATGTTTTTTCTCCACTTTCTGTAGATAAATATTATGTTACATCTGTTTACCCATTTAGGAGAATCCTGTATGGGACGAGTTTTCCTAATAAAGGCTTCGTTGTTATTTCAATAGCTTCCATACTCAGTCTATAAAGAGGGAGCTAAAAGCTTCCCCATGTGCACTAAGTGCAAAACCGAAGAGGCCACTCCTCAACCTATACTAAATTGTATTGGAAAAGACAAAGGATCCCTGTACAGAGAACCAAGAAGAGTTCTTGAACTTCTTCATGAGCACGATTTTGTCTAATTTAGACTAATAAAAGGATAAGAAAAAAACGATCACTATGAGAAATTCTGGTTATCTCAGGTCCTAGTGTAGTCGTAAAATTTAAAGTTGATACCACACCATGTCCAACTTATTTCCTTTACGAATAAATAAATACATAACGATAACTTATTTTGTGTGTCTTTATAAATAAATAAATGAATAAATAACGATAAAAAAAATATCTCTATAATTTATTATATTGTCAGGGCTCAAGTTTCGCTATCGAAAAAGCAGGCATCCTCCAATTACTATAGTTTATTGAATCCATCCAAATTAAAAGACAAGAGATTTCAAAGTATTTAAACAATATATATAAACTCATATTGAAGTGTAGAAATCAAGTCTTTGTATATCTGAAGGTGTGAAAATATTTATTGATAACGTCACCACGACCAAATATTAACAAATTAGCCAAACTATCTACAGCTAGAGAATATCGAGCAAGCAAGCTAGGCAACTAAATGATGATTTTACAAATAATAAATCTGTTTCCAAATATTTTCATTGAATAATTAAATAATAAATTATTTCTTCGTCACAATATTTATTATCACAGGTTTGCGAATTTCGATAAATTAACAAAAAGGTTTTTTTGATTAAAGTAGATTTCAGACAAGCCCTACCTCAGCAAACTAAAACATAAAAAAGGTAATAGAGATTATATAGCATTATAGATTATATAATCTCTCTTTATTACCTTTTTTATGTTTTAGTTTGCTAAGGAAGAGCTTGTCCGAAAGCTACTTTATGCAATTAATAAGAAAGAGTTGTGGCATCTTATATCTTTTTGTAATAAACTTATATATCAATTATAACTTTAAAGAGACTAACGATATTTTTTGTATTAATAACAACAACCAAGCCTTTTTTATTTTTACAAATGGCTTCTGTTCACAATTAAATAAACACTTAAAAAGAGATAGAACAAATAAAATAAACAAAAGAATAAATAATACAATATAATGCGGCTTATGATTGTAAAACGAAATTTGAAAATTATCCCGCATGTGTTTCTTTTAAACGAAAAATCAAAATTTATTTTTGAGGAGAAATAACGACTATTTCTAACCTTAGGGATGAAGTATGAAAGGATGAATTGTTATTTTTTCCGTTTATCATTACTCTTCACAATTCATCCTTTTATACTTCATCCCTAAGGTTAGAAATAGACGTTTTTCTCCTCAAAAATAAATTTAGATTTTTCGTTTAAAAGAAACACATGCTGGATAATTTTCAAAAGAATAAATTTACAACTTTTAAACTATCACAGTAGTTGAATGAACATGCCAAAAAGAAACGTGAGTATACCATAGTTTGAAAAGTATCAAAAGAAATCTGTGTAAACAGATAGATGGTGAGATATTGTTTTAAATATTTGATTAACCTTATCGTACCTCACAGCTAGGCCGCAACAGGGAGGTTTCCCTGATTTCTAGAATCTACATCCTTACTGAAACGTCTTGCACGCCTTAATGATCTACTAAAATATAATAAATGTGTTTATTTAATACATACCTCTAAGTCATTACATAGGTATTTAAAAATACAAAAATACTTCTAACAATCAGTTTATTTTTAATTTAAAAGGCTAGCTTTCAAGCGATAACCACTGTTTCAATTGCAGTTAGAGCGGTAGAAATTGTTTTATATTTTAAAGAATCATACGCGTCTATAATAGTTTCAAATTTTCATAACAGATGGCGCGCTAGTGCATCATAAGTTGTCTTTTGTTTGAAATCTTTAAACTGTTGTTGTGGCACATTCTTGATGACTATCTTAACCTTCTGTATTGGTGAATAAACCAAAATACATTGTTTTAATGCATTTTTAAATGCTCTATTTAATTCTCTCTTTTGATAGATATACAGTAGAACCTCCACGAGAAGACACTCACGCTAAAGGATACCTCTCTATAAAGGGCAGTTTTCATTTGTAAAATTACCATATTTACTCTTTAGCAACTCTCTGTTAAGAGGACACCTTTCCCTAAAGGACACTTTGTCTTTGCAATTAGGTGTCATTTACAGGGAGGTTCTACTGTATATAATGTTGTTGTCTGTTTGAGAACTTTACAAACAGTTGTCTTGAGTCACTGAAGATTCTTTAGCAACTCTCTGTTAAGAGGACACCTCTCCCTAAAAGACACTTTGTCTTTGCAATTAGGTGTCATTTACAGGGAAGTTCTACTGTATATAATGTTGTTGTCTGTTTGAGAACTTTACAAACAAACAGTTGTCTTCAGTCACTGAAGATTCTTTAGCAACTCTCTGTTAAGATGACACCTCTCCCTAAAGGATACTCTGGCTTTGTAATTAGGTGTCATTTAAAGGGAGGTTCTACTGTATTTATAATTTGTTGTCTGTTAGAAAACTTTACAGACAGTTGTCTTCAGTCACTGACAACAGGATGTTCCAGCGGCCCATTCAACAACGTGACAGGGACAAAGATGAAAGCACCTACGAACAGAAGTGTCCCCAGGATTCCCTTAATTCTCAAGACTACAACCAGGACTGTCTACATCTCAATATCTACCGCAGGGTGAGTACATAGTTGACATTTCCTAAATATTATTGTAAAACCTTTTATTGATAAAACTTTTTAAAGCTTCTAAATTGTGATTTAAAATAGTATGTTTTATCTTCTAAAGCCTTAAAGATGTTTATGCTGTTATTTTAACGGAAAACTACTACCTTGCTGTTTAAAATATTTCTATACTGCAAAATGTTCTCATCAATATGTTTTGTAGTTTATTCAAGAGAGAGAGAGAGAGAGCAATGTGTGTTGTGTGTGAATTTTCTATCGTTTCTGAAGCGATGAGTATCAAAGCTTTGAGATTTAGCTAATTAAGATCTCAAAAGTCATAGAGATATTACCAGCTCAATATGTAATATACAAATTTCCTTAGATATTTGAAAATATTTATAAACTAAGAAAGATCTTCAAAATAGACATTAAAACTAAGCGAAATATTTTACCGTCTCCGCAAACTAGCGGATAGGGTCGGTGACAAAGCCACAACAACAGCTTATAGATTAATATCCTTCCAGGAAGAAAATTCCATTTATTTCGAAAGATTATAATCTTATTGTTTGATCTTCTTAACTTTGACCTACCAGTGTGAATGAAGACCCTTCACTACCGAACATGATTTCCACGCCGGATTAAGTGTACATGGGATGGGTAACAACCCAGTGTGTGTCTGCAGACGGATCCCAGCAATAGCGCCACGAAGAAGCCGGTGGTAGTGTACCTCCACCCAGGGATGTTCCACTGGGGCAGCAAGGACATGGTTGGACCCAAGAACCTGCTAGCGACGACCGACATCGTGCTGGTGACAGTCAACTACCGTCTGGGGGCTCTAGGTGACAACGTGGATCTGCCACTACCTGACAGGACGACTGACTGTGTGCGACAGGCTTCCTCAGCACCAACGACTCCGATGCCCCCGGCAACTTGGGCCTATGGGATCAGAACGAGGCTCTGCTTTGGGTCAATCAGAACATCGATCGCTACGGCGGAAAATCAGACTCTATCACCTTGATGGGACATGGTGCTGGCGCGGCTTGTGTTGGCTTCCATCTGTTACGTTCAGGTAGGATCTGCCGCTTCTTGATGGGATTGTTTATCGTTCTTTTAGAATTTTGATAGAAATTGTCTAGAGAGGGTCTAAAGCTAGAAATATTTAGAATATAGATAATGTATATCTCTAATGTCGATTTTGTTTTAACTCAAATCAATTACTAGCTTAGATTTTGGAGCGATTGTGGATGAACTCAAAAGGATGGCCAAAATATCAGGTTTTTCTCTCAAACATACTTTAGAGTAATCACAGCCAAACATTATAGAACTTAGAGTTTCGCCATTGATTGGAATATTCTAAGGCAAACCGGAGACATCAGCAATCCTGGCTCAGCCTGTTAAATAATCGATATCGAAAGTTCCACACAAAACTTTAAAATAAAGTATAAAGTTCTGTATGAAAGATAAAAATTAAACGAAGATTTCAGAAAAATTTTGGCATTTTAATTTGGATACCCTCAACTTTGTGCATCGCACCTCCTAATGTTCTAGTGTCAAAATATTTAGTAATATGGTTAAAGATATTTGTCATTTACGAATCAATTTAGAAGCAAAAGGACGCATTCTTATTGTTTTCATCCTTCCTCAAGTGTCGTTCAACATAACAGATATGGCTGCCCAGGGAGTAGGCCTCAGTTCTTCCACCGCGCCGTGATGATCAGCGGAGGGCCCCTGGATCCCTGGGCCATCCAGACGAGGCCGCGTGAAGAAGCCGAGATCCTGGCAGAGCGGCTCAGTTGCCCCAAGTCCCGCTACAACATGGTCCGATGCATTGCTTCCAAGGGAGCTGAGAGGATCGTGAAGGCAACAGAGCAGGAACCCAAGGTACTTCGTCCTTAAAATCTGCCCTACCACTCTCATAAATGGTATCATATAGTAATCTAATTAAACAATGCAAAATATTTCTGGGAATAAATTTCTTTTCATTTTCTATATTGCATTCTCAAGCTTTCAGGCATTTCCGCCATTCTTGCAGGAGTACAAAACGAACAATAATGAAATGCCATTATTGTTCATTTTGTACTTCTGTAAGAATTGCGGAAATTACCTGAAAGTTTGAGAATGCTATAGAAAATGAAAAGAAACTCATCTCCAGAAACCTTTTGCATTCTTCAGTTAATAGCAAGGAGATTCACATCTATTATATAGGAATCTATAGAAGGACAAACAGAGTATAAACGTACTTTAAATAAAACCTTTTTTCCGTATTATATTAGTAGGGTACTTAGAAGAGCATGTAGATGATTCAGTATTTTAGTTCTTAAATTTACTATTTATTTTGTCCTCGTCAGGGATAAAATAAATAAAACTTTGTGAAAAGGCGTTAAAATGATGTTTTTAAACTCATTTTAAAATAGTGTTTATTGTCAAAATTGGAAATTATTATAGACGCGTATGATTTATTCTTAAAAATAAACAATTCTACTGCCCTTATTGCAATGAAAAAATTAATGAGAGGGCCTGGCTCATCAGTGGTGAACCCTCCCAGTGGTTGTCGCCAGTTTGATCTACCATTAATTTTTCCATTGCAGTAAGGGCAGTAGAAATTGTTTAATTTTTTAAAAAGAATCATACGCGTCTATAATAGTTTTCAATTTTAATAACAGATGGCGTGAATAAGTGTTTATTGTGTTAAAATTAAAAAAATTAGAGATATATAAAGATTATTTTATTTAAAAGAATCATACGCGTTACAAATAGTTCGAATTACTTATGCTCTCTATGTCGGAGATCTGTTTATCTGAAGAGCGGTAGCCATTTATCATTTGCTTATTCTTTTTAACATACGTTCCACAAACTACTGCTGTTTTCTTGAAATGTTTTAAAATTGTATTGTAAGCTTTAAACAAGTTGAACTTTTAGATTTAGCTATCGCCTAGGACAGGGGTCGTCAAACTGCGGTTCGTGAGCCACATGCGGCTCTTTGGATGTGAAACTGTGGCTCTTTATATAGTTCCATAAGTGAATATTATTTATGCGAGTACTATTTATTGTTAGCAAGTAAAATTTTGTGGTTCTTTAAAAACTTTGAAATTTTGTTAATTGTAAGTTTTGATTCTTCCGACTCAAAAGTTTTCCAATCCCTGGCCTAGATAGAGTCTAATGTCTAGTATTCTCTGTAAAATGTCAGATGTGTCGCAGCTGTTTTTTGGGCCGGTGATCGACAACAACACTCGGGAGAATTTCCTGGCTGGAGATCCACGCTGGCTGCTCACCCAACCTGGCCGCTCCCTGCCTGATATCCCCGTCCTTCTGGGCCACGCGGCCCGCGAGGGTTCCTTCTACTTCTACGGTGAGACTACACTTGTAGATACTGTAGTAACTTTGTGTATTAATTTTGTCTACAACCTGCAGAGCTACTGGGTTCTTTGTATGGGGAAGCCTACAATTGTAGATGCTGGTGAACGTTGGCAGTGACATTGCTTATTCCTTTTGTCTACATTCTGTAGGGCTACAGGGTTTGTTCTATGGTGAAGCCTACAGTTGTAAATTCTGATAACTGTAGATAGTAAGGGATAAACCTTTGTGTGTGTTTCCACAATCTCTAGGGCTACAGGGTTTGTTCTATGGAGAGGCCCACAGTTGAAGATGTTGATATCTCTGCTTCTTTACTTTCTTTATTCCTTGCCTTGGCGACAGAGAACAACAAAACCTCCGATAAGAACCAATGGGTGGATAGTAGATGTTCTATTTTAGTAGAACAAAAATTAACTAAAATAAAAATTGATTTAACTTGTTCCATGATATTTGGCCAGTCCCTTTTATTGATAAATCAAGAAAAGACAACCACAAACGCGTTTCGGGCTGTACCTTAACTACCAAAAATTTGGTCCAAGAGGCCAATTCGACAATCACCTCACCAAAGGTGGCACATCTCCCTTTAAAAATGCATTGAAACAATACATTTTGGTTTATAACACCAGTACAGAACGTAATGGTAGTGATAAAGTCTCAACACCAGTCTTGGTAAATCCCGACAAAAAGCCAACCTGGATACCATGGTTTCGGCATTTAGCTCTCATCAGTACAGGGGTTATACGAGGAGTTATGAAATCGGTTGAATTGGTTCATAAATTATCTTCCTCCCGTAACTCTATATTGTATTCTATCCTGAAAATCGGCTTTGTCGCTTCACCAGCACGACGGATTTTATGACGCTTCTCGTATAATCTTATTAAAATTGAAGCCGTCCCTGTACAGATAAGGAGCAAAGCCCGAAGCCATTGTATACAGGTTGGAATTTTATCTGAATTTGCCATAAATGGTGTTGTGACTCATTCTTTATCATTACCATTACGTTTTTGACTGGAGTGATAAACCAAAATGTATTGTTTTAATGAATTTTTAAATGGAGAAGTTCAACATTTTGTACATATATATATAAAAATATATATTTCAACATATACTAGATTTTCATATATAACATAATTATAGTGTAACATCCTAAAGTTGGAACTCGCCAATTTAACCATCTCATGTGTAATACAAAACAGGTTAATAAAGTTTGATTAAAAGTCCGCCGGTGCCAAGACAGGACAAATGGTCTCCGATTACAAACAGAAAGCAGTCGGATAACAAACAGTTCATCTTTGCTTCTCGTGTAGATCACACTCAACTGGACCTTGTCCGCGTCTTCTGCTCTGGTCTCTCTCTGAGGTGACATCCAAACTTCCTTGTCCTTTGTGTTACCCATTGACGCCTGAAACCACTGTGGCTCCAAGTCTGCATCAATCTGCCTACCACAACAATCAGTATACAGGCACAACTTACCACGACATATATATCTATGGTGTAGATTCCAGTAGGTTGACGTGAAGCCTGGCTGTTACAGAGAAGAACAAGGACATCCAACAAAACCTGCGCGTGGACCTCGCCCTCGGGCAGTTCCTGCGTCCCCTGCTGAACGACTCCCGCAACCTGGACAGCATCGTGGCCGCGGTCAAATACCACTACTACATCCGGGGCAAGGAGAACGCCTCGAGTGTGGACGCTGCCTCGGCCCACATCATCCAGGTATCACCTACACCCTTGATCAACCTGTCCGATAAAGACTGCCTCCCTGGGCTATCACAAAAGTGTTCGATTTGACCTGACCCAAACTTTAATTAGATACCATTCCTAAAGGAGAATTTCGATTTGACCTAACCCAAACTTTGATGAGATACCATTCCCAAAGGAGAATTTCGATTTGACCTGACCCAAACTTTAATGAGATACCATTCCCAAAGGATAATTTCGATTTGACCTAACCCAAACTCTAATGAGAGACCATTCCTAAAGGAGAATTTCGATTTGACTTGACCCAAACTTTAATTAGATACCATTCCTAAAGGAGAATTTCGATTTGACCTAACCCAAACTTTAATGAGATACCATTCCTAAAGGAGAATTTCGATTTGACCTAACCCAAACTTTAATGATTGACCATTCCTAAAGGAGAATTTCGATTTGACCTAACCCAAACTTTAGTGAGAGACCATTCCTAAAGGAGAATTTCGATTTGACCTAACCCAAACTTTAATGAGAGACCATTCCTAAAGTAGAATTTCGATTTGACCTAACCCAAACTTTAATGAGATACCATTCCTAAATGAGAATATGAGTTTCTATTAGCTTTGGCAGTCTCTCGTTGGGACGTTATATTCCAATTACATCTGCAAACTTATAAATATATAATCGTTTCATTACTTATCCCAAGATACTGCACGTGATATAGACCATGATAATCATAATGGATTGATGATTACAAGATTCTATACACTCCATATATTTATACATGGTGAAGAAATAAACTTTGTATTTTCAAAGTGTAACGTTCATATCACTACTAGTTGATTTTCAATAGTGGTCCAGTGAGGCCTTTCTAGTCCAGCACAGATGATGCACTTCTTTTTACCACCATCCCGGAAGAGGAGTGGTCTTGTAGGGCCAGTTTTGAGCCTGGAAATTTAGGTCGCCATCTGTCGGTTCATCCCACATTCCAGAATTGCACCAGGAATTTGGTATGAATATCAATGATAAGATTCATGTATCCAAGCCGTAGTGATTATTTTCTGTGGGTATTTAGATAAATCACAATCAAGGTCTGAGATAGGTATTGCTGTTGCCTTGGCAAGAGCATCTACTTTGTTATTATCCTTCAATCCTTCGTGGGATGGTATCCATTGAAAAATGATTTGTGTATCTCTATGAAGATTGTATAAATATTCAGAGAGCACGCACACAATAAAATAGATTTAAAAACAAACTCAATATAAAACATAATGCTCTATAATTATATAATACAAAGAGGCGAAGGAATACAATGACATTTCATAATGAGCGACCTCAGTTTCAAAAACTGAGGTACTTTCCAACGATGATGATCGCAGTTTCACATTCAATACCATATTGCTATATGTACCTAAACGCTCCATATCATTAGGTACAATGTGAATACATTTACCAGTATAAATAGGAATCAAAAGATCCCTACAGATCATAAACGCGATAAGTTTCTTTATATTGCAGACTGTTAAGTTTTCAAAGATCAAAAACGGTCTAAAAGGAAAATTTTAGATTCTATCTAGTCCATCGATATAGAATCTTTTGATTAAAAGCTTGCCGATCTGCATTAAAGTCGCTTTCATAATCAGTAGCGTGATAATTCGGATTATAAGATTTGAGCTATGTTTAATATTATCCCTGGAATATTGTAAGATCAACCGGTGCTGTGTTTCACAGGCTCTGTCGGACTTCATGTACGCCAGCGGGGCCGACCAGCTCTACCGGCTGTTTGGCATGAACACTGGCGGTAGGACGTACCGGTACATCTTCAACTACACCTCGACGTCCGCTCCATCGCTGCTCGACTCTCTTTCTGGATATGTCAACAAGGAGAAGGCTGGTGAGGACATCTCTTCTTTAACTCTCTCTTAGATAATTCACAATCCCCAATGGTATATCTAACGTTAA
Organism: Cordylochernes scorpioides; assembly: GCA_030710605.1. NCBI lineage: Eukaryota > Metazoa > Arthropoda > Arachnida > Pseudoscorpiones > Chernetidae > Cordylochernes > Cordylochernes scorpioides. The sequence continues at coordinate 36,092,576 of CP092864.1, forward strand.
AACGAGAAAAGACTTAAGTAAGCGTTTCGCTTTCATTTCAAATTGTATACATCACAACAAGCTTCCAGACAGGTCTTTCAGCAAGCACCTCACAATCCCCAATGATATATCTAACGTTAAAACGATTAGAAACTTATATAAGGAAGCGTTTCTCAACATCACAACAAGCTTTCAGACAGGTCTGTCTTTCAACAAGCGCCTGTTGAAGAACAGACATGCCCGAAAGCTTGTGTTATGATGTTTTTAATTTAAAATAAAAGAGATACGCACGCTTTCCTAAGTTTTCTCTTTTTAGCGTTATATTTTTTTTCCAATCAAAATATACATACCTACCTATCTAGCTGTAATATTGACGCGAAATTTTGCACATAGAGGAAATCAATAATATAAAAGACGCCTCTTCCGTCAAAAATAAATGCATGAACAATGCGTCATCTAGTGACCATATCTACAAATACCAGACTCGGGTCGGTAGTCCCAACAAAACATTGGCAAACTCAGAAAGCCAACAGGAATTCGTAGTTTCGGGCTATGACCCTCGCCAGAGTAAAGTGACTCTATTGCCAAAATACCTTTCCACACGACATAACATGTATTTTTTGCATTCATTTTAACTGGAGAGGGGTCTCTTTTTTGACATATTTAAAAATATACACAATCCTACATTATGATGCACTAGCGCGCCATCTGTTATCAAAATTCAAAACTATTTTAAAGGCGTAAGATTCTTTTTGATATTAAACAATTTCTACTGCCCTTACTGCAATGGAAAAATTAATGAGAGGGCCTGGCTCATCAGTGGTGAACCCTCTCAGCGGTTTCGCCAGTTTAATCTACCATACCGCTGTTATATTGCATTTTTGAAACTTCCTTTTATAGTGATACTGTTGATAGATACCCATTCAAAGAGTCTATCAACAGAATCACTATAAAAGGAAGTTCCAAAAATGCAATATAACAGCGGTATGGTAGATTAAACTGGCGAAACCGCTGAGAGGGTTCACCACTGATGAGCCAGGCCCTCTCATTAATTTTTCCATTGCAGTAAGGGCAGTAGAAATTTTTTAATATCAAAAAGAATCTTACGCCTTTAAAATAGTTTTGAATCCTACATTAATTTACAGCAATAAATATAAAGAAAATATATCTGTAATTCTACTGTCCTAAAAGCTTATGTCCATAGTTCTCTCGAATAACATTTCTGTGATTCCTGCTTTAAGTGTAGCATATATAAGCAGAATGGTCCAATATAGTATTAGAGTTCTAAGAAGCGGCCTGGTAGATTAAATTGGCGAAACCGCTGGGAGAGTTCACCTGCCAAGCCCTCCCAAGATTTTTTCATCCAAATAAAAACAGTATGAATTTGTTTTACGTGTATAAAGAAACATTCGTGTTTTAATGTCTTCATTTGCTATGTACAATCCTACATTTTGAGGCAGTGATACCTATACAGAAAACTATAAAACTCTAAATAAAGAAGATCAGTCAACCAATTTCAAATTCAAGACTGGCTTCCTCGAGTTTACATCCAAACCAAGATATTTCAACTTGTCTTAAGTACAAACAATAGTTCATAACAGTTCGTTGGTTATATCCAAGCTGCCTAATGTAGTTGGTCGGATTTATTGTCCCACTCATTGTGGAATTAAGTAACAAAGAACAGATATCTGGAAATCCAATATAATTACCATATTTTAAAATGGTAGACACCCACAGTCAACTACAGCAAAACCCATCACATGCTGACTGCCCTGATTCTATAACGTCCGAGAAATTTGATGAAATCATCATTCCCCATCCCAGAAGAGGATATAGAAGAGACCCTTTTTTACCTATATGCAAATATGGGGAAAATATATTATCAAAAGTACAAAATCGTGAGCTGAAGAGTTTCTTTACAAGAATACTATCCCATGTGATTATCCAACTCATGGATAACAAATACCCATAAAGATTCCTAAAGTATTCACATGTAAAAAAAAGTAGAATAAAGTGTTATAGAGATTACAAATTCAATTTGCAGAGAATTTATTTATTTTACAACTTGATATTGAATTAAAAAACCTATTATAGTACCTTCTAAGGCAATTATTTTCTTCTTTGAATTATTTTTATAATATATCACACGAATAATTTTATATATTTTACACTATAATATTTTAAAAGGGAACACGTGATAAAAAATCAACGGGGATTTATTTCAGATCAACATGCGCCTTGTCACCAATGTTATAATCCACGAATTTCTCTCCAACTCAGTGTTTGTTCAGGCGTCACCCATCTGAGTGACATATTCTACTACTTCGACACCACCCTGGGTCGTGGCTCTAGCACGCTGATTGGACAGGATATCAACATGGCGGACACCATGGCGAAGATCATCGACAGCTTTGTCAAGGACCAGAATCCGTAAGTTGATGATATAGTCGTGATTATTCTGCTTTATGAAATCTCAACGTTATGGTATAGAACCACAAGTCGAATTAAATCCATTAATCAAATGCGATCATAAGCAATGATTCAGGACTCAACTTATCTTTCCCACGTACACCAATACGATATATTTCCATAGATTTACTATGTACAAGCTTCAGCTAACGGAGAAGTCATTGTGAGGTTAATAGAGAAATTCTTCTTTTTTTTCGACGAGTTTGAAGAATGTTTTGGTCATGTTTCACTGCAGTGCCATGATAAAAATGACCAGTGAAGAACAAATGCATTAAATCTTAGTATGTCTTCGATATTCTTCAACATACCTTGAGTACAAATTGTACAGGCCAGGATAATCCTGGTCAGTATAAGAGAGTTGCTACTGATTTTCACTATAAATGCACCACACGTGTCACTATAAGTATAAAGCAATTCATCATTTGCATTTACTGGATGACAGAGCCCCATTTAGGCACTCGTATTCACTGATGGTTTAGACCGGTGCAAAATTCGGAAACAATGCTACCTTCAGAAATAGCATGTTCCACAGTATCTTGCTACATTTGAAACTACAGTATTCTTAATTCTCAATCATACTACAGGGGTATTCTTACCATATCTATAAACTTGTGTTATTTTAAATCCATATAATTTTAGATGTTAAGCAAACTTGACACTTTTGGAATTTATACAGCGATGGCCTATATCAATTTTATTTTTGTGATAGTTAATTTTAATTTGTTTATATGCAAATAGTGCACCTATGCACTCTTAAAAGAGCATCAAAACAATGCATTTAGTTTATTGCTCCAATACAAAGCTTGCTGTTGGTGATAATGAATGGCCAACAACACCAGCTTTCGAAACTTCAGACAAAGACTAACCTGTATACCATGGTTTAGGGCTATGACCCTCATCAGTACAAGGGAAGCTTAGATTTCATAACATCCTACGAACGGAGTTATGAAATCGGTCGAATTTGCCAACTGGGAGTGATAAATGTATTGTATTAATGCATTTTTAAACGATAGAATTGTCCTGTTTGCCCATTAATATCACTATTTTGCTCCTTAAAAAATAATGGTCAATCATTAAATCAATCAATACCTTTATTAAGACTTCAGTCTTATATACATATCCTTCTTAGAGATGCAGAAAAGGAATGGGGGAAAAAAGAAGGGAAAAATAAATTAGATTATACAAATTTATATGGTACTTAGAGAGATATAATTATTTTAGTTCAATATTATATACGTAGGTTATAGGTATTCCCTTGTTCTTCTTTTTATATATACCTATTCCTGTAAGTTGAAAAATTATATACTGTATTATAATACATTATAATGCGGCTTATGACTGTAGAACGACATTTTAAAAAGTATCCCGTATGTGCTTCTGTGTAGCTTAGTGGACATGGCATCTGCCCGGTAAGCGGAACACTGTGGGTTCGTTTCCCATCCCTAGACACTTTATTTTTCCGTTCATCATTACTCTTCACATTTCATCCTTTCATATTTCATTCCAAAGGTTAGAAATAATCGTTATTTCTCCTTAAAAAAAAATTTCGATTTTTCGTTTAAAAGAAACACACGTGGGATACTTTTAAAATATCGTTCTATACTGTATTATATATTTAAAATATTAGAAATATAAGGAACCACACACCGTCTATATTGTTGCACCAGGCTGCGGCTTGGCAGACTCTTCAGCCTTGATTCTCTCCTGTGCTGGGTCTTGCATCTTACCAGAGCGTGTTTCAACCATCCTACAAATTTATAAAAGGGAATAATGAGATAAGTCTACTTTTAGTAGCCTCCAGAATACTTTATTTATTTTCTCACATCAAAGAGAGCAGTGAAGTCACACGTGTACCTAAATACAAATAATGACAATCTAAATAATCTGTGTTTTAAATGAATATCATAGAATATTTTATATAAAAATAAATAAATATATAATTCAAATTTCAAATATATTAAAAATAATATAAGAAATACGCCATTAATCATGATGTAACACCTCCCCCTCTCCAGAGGTCGTCACGTCCTCGTGAGTTACCTCATCAATTCTCTCAAAATAGGGTTTGAGTCTTGAGACATGGACAATCAATGGGTCTTGGCCAGGATTATCTTTTGGCTCAATTAAGTAATTTACGTTAGACAGCTTCTTTAATATTCTATATGGGCCAAAATATTTTCTCAGTAGTTTCTCACACTTTCCTATTTTCCTAATTGGTGTCCAAACTGCTACTAATTCTCCTGGTTCGTAGCTTCTTTCCATGTGTTTCTTGTCATAGTTCTTTTTCATTCTTTCTTGAGTCTTTATTGTGTTGTTAATAACTAATTTTCTTGTTCTGTTTATTTTGTCTAAGTGATGTTTTATGTATTCATCATAATCATCTTTGTCAATGTCCACCGAGATATTCCTGTCGTCCAAAAGAGACGTGGGTTCTCTTCCAAACATCAGGAAAAAGGGAGAATATCCTGTGGTTTCCTGAATTGTAGTATTGTAAGCGTGAGTGATGAATGGGAGTATCTCGTCCCAATTTTTCTGATCAGTGTTCACATACATACTGAGCATATTGATCAATGTTCTATTTAACCGCTCTGTCAATCCATTAGTCTGGGGATGATAGCTCGTTGTGAAGCAATGTTTAATCTTGCACGTTTTCATCACCTCTTTCATTAAATTACTGGTAAATTGAGAGCCTCTGTCACTAATAAGATATTGTGGGGCTCCGTGCCGAAGAAAAATATCCTCTACTAGAAATTTAGAAACTTCTTTCACTGTTGCTTCCGAGACTGCTCTTGTTTCTGCATATCTAGTGTAGTAGTCCGTCAGCACGATTATCCATTTTTTCCTGTTTTTCGTAGATGGTAGTGGACCAACAAAGTCAATTCCAATTCTTTCGAAAGGAAAGTTGGCTGGGGGGATGGGCTGTAGTAGTCCAGAAGGTAATTGGTTTGAGCCTTTCCTACTTTGGCAAAGGTGACACGTCTTAACGAATTCTGAGACATCCTTTAGCATGGATGGCCAAAAGTATTTACTCTTTATTCGGTACATGGTTCTGGCGACGCCCAGATGGCCATTCGACATATGATTGTGATATTCTTTCATAATTTCTCTCTTTTTATTCTCTGGAACCACAAGCAACCACGCCCTGCCTTCAGGGTTCGGGTTTTTCTTAAAGAGGCATCCATCTTCTTCTTTAAAGTTTTGCGCAATTGATCGCCTGCTTCCATTAAGGTTTTTCTTAACACTTTCGATAAATTTATCCTCTTCGTCTGTTATTTGATTTAAAAATAGCCTTTCAAAATCCTCATCCCAATCAGTTTCTGGTAAGGGCCCCCTAGATAAGCCATCGGCGTCCAGATGCTTCTTTCCCGATTTATGTATTATATCGAAGTCATATTCTTGAATTTTCAATGCCCATCTTGCCAATCGACCTGTTGGATCCTTCAAGTTTTTGAGCCAGCATAAGGCGTGATGGTCTGTTACTATTTTAAAGTGTCTTCCATAAAGGTAGGGTCGTAATTTTGACATTGACCAGACAACGGCCAGACATTCTTTTTCAGTGGTTGAATAATTTTGCTCCGCTTTACTTAGGGTACGACTCAAATATGAGATCACCTTCTCTTCACCACCGATGTCTTGGACAAGTGTTGCACCTATGCCGATGTTGGACGCATCAGTATGAACATAAGTAGGTGCATTTGGATTGAAGTGACCTAAAATTGGTGGACTTAATAGTGCTGTTTTTAGGGTTTGAAACGCTTCCTCTTGTCTTTCTGTCCAGGTAAATGATACACTTTTTTTTATAAGGTTGGTCAAAGGGTCAGCAATTTTTGAAAAGTCTTTGATAAATTTTCTATAATATGAACACATTCCCAAAAAGGATTGTACTTCTTTGACCTTTTTGGGCCGAGGAAAATTTCTGACAGCTTTGATGTTATGTTCCGCGGGTTTTATACCATGTTTGCTCGTTATATAGCCGAGAATCTCCAATTCTTCAAAAGCAAATCGGCATTTTTTGTCGTTTAACCTTAAATTAGATTCACGAAAACATCTAAAAACAGCTTCAAGTCTTTTGAGGTGCGTTGGAAAATCCGGGCTATATATGATAACATCATCGAGATAACACAAACAAATTTGCCATCTCAGATTTCCAAGCATATTCTCCATATTTCTCTCAAAGGTAGCAGGCGCGTTACAAAGTCCAAAAGGCATCACGTTGAATTCATATAATCCATGCGCTGTAGTGAAAGCTGTTTTCTCTTTGTCTCTTTCTTCGACTTCAACTTGCCAATATCCAGATCTGAGGTCTATTGCTGAGAAGTGTGTAGATCCTTGGAGAGTATCCATAACTTCGTCTATTCTAGGGATCGGATAGACATCTTTTACTGTGACATTATTCAGTTTTCTGTAGTCCACACAAAATCTGTATTTACCATCTCGCTTCTTGACCAATATTACTGGAAAAGACCAGGGGCTAGAAGATGGCCTAATTATGCCTTCTGTAAGCATCTCGTCAATTTGCTCTTTTATAATATCTCGTTCTTTAGCACTTACCCGGTAAGGCTTGTGTTTAATTGGCTTCGCGTCTTCTGTGTCTATCCGATGTTTTGCCAAATTGGTTCTCCCTAATCTCGATGAAAAAAGATCTCCATACCTTTCTAAAACTTGTTTTAACTCCTTCTGTTCCTTTGGTGAAAGATTTTCGTTTATTTGGAATCTAGGTTCTTCGTTCTTTTCTACCTCTCTTTCTCGACTCACATTTATTTTCGCTGGACTACTTCCAAAAGCCAATGTTTGGTTTTTCATTATTTTTAACGGTCGAGGATACGGATTAGTTATCCAGATGTGTGTTTCCCTATTTATAACATTGATCAAGCTTCTTGCTAGACGAAGTCCATTTGTTTGAAACATTTTGCTGCTCTCTTCGATAATATATTCTCCATCCTCTGTTTCTACCAATGCCTTGATCAATTTCATGGAACATTCCGGTACAATGGAATCCTTGGCACTCTTTATTTTCAACCTTTCAAAATTGATTTCGTCATGATTATTCGTCAAATCATATTTTATAGTTTCTTGCTTACAATCTATTTTTGCGTTCATTTTCTTAAGGAAATCTCTCCCAAGAATTAATGTCCGTAAATGCGTTTTCAATATCACAAAGTTGTGTGATAATGTTTCGTCATCAATTTTTATATTTAAAAATATACTTCCTACCATGTCCAATTTTTTTCCATCGGGTCCTGCACAAATTTTTGCGAGTTTACTTATACAATGGCCTGTATCGAGGGCCGTTCTGAGGTCGACCACTGAGAGGTCAGCACCTGTATCAACCAAAGCTTCAAAAGTCCCTATCTTGTCCACATTAATTTTTAATTTGTATTTAGGGTCCAACTTCTTGATTCCGTTTATGGTCGACTTGCTTTGATTGACAGATTCAGGCGCGACGCTTAGTTTAAATCTTCCAACACGGAATATCTATTCCGGGTAGGAATATTTGTCTGTGTGCTATGACATACATCAGCATAAAGCCGAGGTCCTGATTTCTCTGATATTTCATTCATTTGGCATTTTTCTTCGACCTTCTCTTGGGTATCTGCTGGATCCTCTTCTAGGATTCTTATAAACTTGACCCTACAATAACGGGCCACGTGCCCTGGCTTGTTACATTTAAAGCAGATTGGTCTTCCATCTTCCGTCCTATTTTTGCTCACTTCTTGGCTTTTATTGTAAGTGTTTCTCCGAAGGTTTGGTTTCGGCACAAAGTTAGGATTATAAGGACGTCTAGGGGTAGAGGGCTGGGGAAAGTTGTTTCGATACTGTCTGGGGGTAGGAGGGGAGTCGTTTTTGTAATTATTGGAAACAGGGGCTTGGGGCCTGGAAGTGGTCTTGTAGTTTCGTGCGGCAGTCGGCGGCACGTACCTCGATTGTTGTTGGGGTCTAGAATAGCGTGGACCGTTATATAGGTTTCTGGATTTCTCCACACGTTCCCGATACTTCTTTTCAAAAGAATCCATTTTCTTGCACACGACAAGAAGGTCATTGGTCGTTTTAGGAGGGTTCAGGTAGAGCGCGAATGAGTACTTTTTTTTCAGTCCTCCAATAACATGTTCAATTTTTGTTTCTTCTTCCATTGCGGGGTCAACCTTGTTGCACAATACTAGAATGTCTTCCGCGAACCTGATTGCTGGTTCATTCCAGTGTTGCAATCTGTTGAGCTTCATTCTAAGTTCTTCTTTATTCGCGTCCAAAGAAAAATCCTGAATGAGGCGGATTTTAATATTTTCCCAGCTCGTGAAACTAGCTTTGTGTAAATTCAACCAGGTTTTAGCGCTTCCCGTCATGTTCATGGCGGCATAACGAGAGATAATGTAGTCTGCCCAATGGTACAAGAAGCCAATTTCTTCAAGAGATTCAATCCATGGGCGAGGGTCTTCCGTTCCATCATACTTGGGGATGTCGATGTTGGGATTCAGGACAACTGGGTCGGAACTAGCATCTCTACCAATTGTTGCACCAGGCTGCGGCTTGGCAGACTCTTCAGCCTTGATTCTCTCCTGTGCTGGGTCTTGCATCTTACCAGAGCGTGTTTCAACCATCCTACAAATTTATAAAAGGGAATAATGAGATAAGTCTACTTTTAGTAGCCTCCAGAATACTTTATTTATTTTCTCACATCAAAGAGAGCAGTGAAGTCACACGTGTACCTAAATACAAATAATGACAATCTAAATAATCTGTGTTTTAAATGAATATCATAGAATATTTTATATAAAAATAAATAAATATATAATTCAAATTTCAAATATATTAAAAATAATATAAGAAATACGCCATTAATCATGATGTAACAATATATATGCTGGAATATCAACCTCAAGAGAACAAATATAAAAAGCAGCAGAACCAAAGTCAACCAAACGATCAATCGCTCTCCGAAAATAAACATTTCTTGATTCCTAGTTCGCGTGTGGCGGCCATTTTGCATGACCTGCTTCGAGTAAATGAAGCTAAGAGTATCACGAACTCGCGTGTGTAAATATGTTTCTTTTTCTGAGATTGGAGCCATTTATTACTTAGTTTCATGTATTTTATTATATATATGTTTTAAAATATATGTCAAAATATAATTTATATATATATTGTTACACCAGATTGATTTTTAGTAGTTTTGTCAATCTTACTTTTTCATCTCTCGTATTAATTACCTTTCCCAAACGAGTTTTCATCAGTAAACACAAAGGTTTTATTTTTTCGTTTATCATTACTCTTCACAATTCATCCTTTCATACTTCATCCCTAAAGATAGAAATAAATTACGATTTTTCGTTCAAAAGAAACATTTACGGTAAAACTTGTCAAACATCGTTTTACAATCATAAGCCGCATTATATTATATTATAAAGGTAAATTATAAATGAAAGAAAATTCGCTCTGAGGGAAGAGTTTCTCTTTTAAAAACGTCAGGATATGCCTTTTTGTTTTTAATATATATTATGTTATAAATAGGTCATATAAACTATAAAATAAAACATGTATTTTGCCTTAAAACATTTGCCTTAAAATTTCAACTAAGGCTTGTACCATCCTGAAATGAAACTGAAGTATCCTATAATAGCAATTCGCCTTATGTTTTAATGGCAAAAGTCGTAAAATCCAGACCCTTTTGCATTCGCTTTTTATAAATACTGGAAATCAGCTCAATCAAAATATTTAGCACAGACACCGGATCCAACTCGATAAATGGTCGAGGTCAATACCCAATATTTGTATATAACAACGATGCTAATTTGTTATTTATTTATTCTGTTCTACAGGGAGAATCCTGTATGGCACGTGTGCCCAATAAAGGCTATTGTTGTTGTTGTTGTTGAAACTGAAGTACCAGTAGCCACTAAAGAAACCTCTAACTCTACTTTGTCTACAGGCCAAGTATCCAGACCGCCCAGTCTTACAAACTCAATCGGCAGCAAGAGTCCATCTATGTCATTGAAAGTCTGTCGTCTTATCCCAAACCCAACGCCTTGGAATGGCAAGAAAGGATGGACTTGTGGAATGTACTGGTCCCTGAACTGGAGTCCATCGATGTCACACCGGATCCTGATCCAGAACTGGGACATTTTCGTTCTGCAACGTGGGGACTAACAGCCTTCCTGGTGATCCTGATAATCGTGGCCACGCTGGCGGGATCCGTGGTACTGTACCGCCGCAAGCAGCGCCGGCCTGCACCCCGCGACTCCAACCTTCAGGGCAAGGAGCTCGCCAAGCTCTAACAGCTACTGTACAGTCTACTCAGTCATTAAAGTTATTTATTTCTACCACACGTCTCCAATGTTTCAACGCTGGGGGGTAACTAGACAGAGAGAGAGATTGAAACTTCTTTTATTACAACGTTCATATATGATTAAAAATTAATTACAAACATAAATATGAAAAAATTATAGTACAAATGTGATATTGTACTGGGATAAGGTGCATAATTTAAGAAAAAGGCAATTCCTTATTGTGCAACTGAAAGTTGCTGATGGCTTGCGCCATCTATCGGAATAAATATCAACTATTCTCGTCGATTTTTAATTATTCCAGTATTGGCCAAATGCCCATTCTTGATTATAATTATTCCAGTATTGGCCAAATACTTAATGACCAATTTTTTGGTCGTTGAGGTACAGCTTGCACCACGCTGACAAGGGCCAACAGCCCGAAACGCGTACGTGGTTAGCTTTTCTTGATTAATCAAGAATGGGTATTTGGCCAATTCTGGAATAATTAGAAATCAACGATTAGTTGATATTTATTCCGATAGATGGCGCAAGCCATCAGAAACTTCCAGTTGCAAGATCAGGAAATGCCTTTTTTTCTTAATTTATCCACCTGATCCAAGTACAAATTCACTTTTGTATTATTCTTCACCTTAACCATTTGTTAGCTATTATCTAAAGACAACACGTTGTTGAGTGTCTTTTATTTGGTAGATTTTTAGATATACTTAGTCCTCAAGGACCTATTTTTGAAACTTTCTCGAAAGCATGAAAAGTTAAAATAGAAGAATTAACATTTGAAAAATTAACTTTTAATTGTCTATTTTTACAAGTTTCATAAATAGGTCCTTAGGCTAAACGTATGTATAATCCAACAAACAATAGACACCCAACAACGTGCTAAAGTTATTTTTTAAATATTAATTATTATATTTTAACTTTTCATGCTTTAGAGAAAGTTCTCCATAAAAATAGACGAGACGTAAAGCTAATCGTCTAAATACAAACGGTATTTGGATGATCAAAAGAATTACTACACAGTTTCTTGCTAATAACATAATTCTTACTATGCTCACATTAGACTGAATATTATTCATTACAGACAATTTATTTGGTTTATATAATAATAATATGAAGTGAAGCATTTACAATAGTTGTTCAGTATTTTGTAGTATATATATTGTCGCGTGTTTACCCTGCTGGTTCTTTGCGACAACACGCTTCTTCCCTTCGTGGTTCACCTACCCGGGCTCCGGTTGCTCTTCCTTGCGGCTTTTCCCCGCAGGCCACCCAAAGACTTCCTGAGTTCCACCTCTCCTGTGGAAACTCCCTTCTTCTGGCAGTATCTCTCGGCCTTACCACTGGTGGGGGGACAGGAGAGACTTACCAGAAGAGTAGTAGCAGCAGCAGTAGACTGGCGATGAAGGCAGTGGAAGAGTAACGACAGGAGGCAGCACGCAGACTTGAAGCACCCTTTTTTAATTGTCATCTATTACTAACATTAAATCTAAATAAAACAACAGACAATGTGTATTTACATGACCCTACATCCTGGGGCCAACACAAAAGCGTATTTACATCCAACCTCCCCAGGAAACGGGACCACAGCAGTCGGCGACTCCCACATCGGCCAGCAAGGGAATCCGGCGAAAGCGCCATCTATTGGCGGAGGTTGAAACCGTTTAGAGGCCTTACACGTAACAATATATATACAGATATGAAAATTCGAAACTATTTTAGACGCGTATGATTTTTTTTAAATAAAACGATTTCTACTACCCTTACCGCAATGGAAAAAATTAATGAGAAGGCCTGGCTCATCAGTGGTGAACCCTCCCAGCGTTAGATTAAACTGGCAAAACCGCTGGGAGGGTTCACCACTGATGAGCCAGGCCTTCCCATTAATTTTTTCCATTGCAGTAAGGGTAGTAGAAATTGTTTTCATTTAAAAAAATCAAACGCGTCTAAAATAGTTTCGAATTTTCATAACAGATGGCGCGCTAATGCATCATATACAGATATATAGTAGTAGCAGTATTGTAGATAACATGTAGATAACATGTGAGTTGCTGGAGGGCAGAACACCAACTACCTGGGCTGTCCATATCACTAGTACAGACTGGTGACTGACAGTTCTAATCGCGGCCTGAGTGGATTGTTGAGTTGAACCAGTTGACCATAAAAATATACGAGACATAAATCTAATCGTCTAAATACAAACGGTGGTGGTGGTGCTTATCTCCATGGTTAAACCAATTCCTGAAGTTCACTCATCTCCAATTTTGCGATGGTAGTTATAGGCCTGGAAAATAGGTCCTCTATTGTCAGTTCTGAGCATGACAAGATATGCTCCGGAGAAAAATACAAACGGTATTGGGTTAATCAAAAGAATTACTAGACAGTTTCTTACTAATAATATAATTCTTACTATGCTCATATTAGACCACATTCATTACAGAAAATTTATTCCGTTTATTTAATAATACTAATATGAAGTGAAACATATACACTAGTTGGATAGTATTTTGTAGTATATATAGGTAACCTGTGAGTTTCTGGAGGGCAGAACATCAACTACCTGGGTTATCCAGATCACTAGTACAGACAACTCCGCCTTTGCCGGTCCCAAGCCCGGATGAAAAAGGAGGAGGGGGAGCAGTAACATGCTCACTAAAAAACCTGGGCTCAGCTGGCCCGGCTGATAGTACCCTGTAAGGGCTCCTAATCTAGGAATACAGGATGAGCAGCGTTTGTACTCCATGTTAGGAGCGGCTGCACATGGCGTCTGTTCCTCATGTCAGAGGCGGCCATTTCTTTTGGGCTAAGTCAGCCTGCCACTGAGTAGTGCTCCCAGTCTTAATGACAAAGGCAGACGCATTCTACTTCACCCAGTCATGATGGTTGTCAAATACCATCAAGGGTCACAACTTGATACCCTAATGATTGAGTGGAGATAAGAAAGAAGAAGACTAGTACAGACTGGTGACTCACAGTTCTAATCACAGACTGAGTGAATTGCTGAATAGAACCAGTTGACCAGAAAAAATCCCATATCACCAAGAGTTCCTCTCAAGTTCCAGTTATAAGAGAATAACAACCCAAAATACAATAGTAGAGCAGTCTAGTAGATAAAACTGGTGAAACCGCTAGAGGGTTCGCTACTGATGAGATAGACTCTAGAATAAGGATAGAATGGATTATTTTTAATTTGATAATTTTTTAATAGCTTAAATATTATTTCAATTAAATAGTCACCTTTGGGGAACTACAAAAATTCATATTTTTGTTTATTGTGTTATATTGTTTATTATTATTATTTAACCTTAATAAATTATTTTATATTTTTATAACACCTATTGTATACTCTTCTTACTTTTTATAAAGTTGAGAAATTTGAGTAAAAATTTGAGTTCAACAATTTACACAGAAACCTGGTACGAACATATATATTGATACTTACATACATACTTGTTTAATAAAAAAGGCATATTTTGATCCAATATATGCCTTTTTAATTAAAAATGTATTTATGGATTGCTCTATTTTCAAAAATATACATACTTTTCCACCTCCCCAGTCAAAATGGATACAAAACCTACGCACCATAACTCGACCATCCGTGACCAGATTCATTGGTCTCCAGGTGGGCGTTCTGAATTTGCCAAATCTAGTGTTGTTCCGCTGACTCAAATCTGTTAGTTTACAGAAACGGTCGAGTGATAGTGACGTAAAGTCTAATATGACGGGAGAAGTGACCTTTATTTTTATAGATCAATATTTTCCCGTCAAAATTCTCATTAACACATATAGTTTTCAAAAATTGGATTTTATTTTAAAATAATTTATTAAGGCATTAATCTTCCTATTCGCTATTTATATTATTATTATTAAAATATACAAGTATCAGAGTCATCAATTCTGTCATCGTTTGCTTTTGTGAATGGAATGCTTTTACGGTAATATACGTAAAATACGTAACTAATATAACTGAAATTTTAGCAGTATGTATAGTAGAATCTGGAAAAACTTATATTGAATATTTCAGGTCTCTATCCCGAATATTCTTCGAGTTATTTGCAAATATCCGGAAAAATTCCAAAAAGCAGAGACCACGGGTGAAGCCAGTTCATTTTTAGTATGCAGGAACAAAATTCTAACAGAAAAACATTCATTCGAGCAGAAGACATAAAGCCAGATCATCTCTTTATAAAAATATCGCTATTCAGACACAAAGTTTGGAGCGGTACGTTTCACAAGAATGACATCCACGGCGCCAATTTATAATTGTAACGAATAGTATTTGAATAAAAGCATTTAATCGGGTAAAACCTGGGCGTTGCCCCGGTCATTCGGCTAGTAGAAACACAAGTCGGAGACAAGAGCTTCTAGAAGGACATCTGGCCTGAAAGCTTGAACGACCGTCCACTTATATAAAGAAGCTCTTCTCCCTGACCTGTGTTCCTTCTTATAAAATAGTTTGTTATTGATTACTCCTTTTATACACATACTCATATCAAATTACAAAACTATTTTAGACGCGTAATATTCTTTATAAAATAAAACAATATCTACTGCCCTTACTTTGTTTTATTTTAAAAAGAATATTACGCGTCTAAAATAGTTTTGTAATTTGATAACAGATGGCGCGCTAGTGCATCGTAGCATACTTATATATCACAATAGAAGGAATCGCAGGATTGTTGGGAGAGACCAAAGGTAAACGTGTTTCTTTATTTGGATATATAAGCAGTCACCGTTCGGAGGAGATAAATTGAATCGCGGAATGCCGTGGTCCATTTGGACGAGGAAAGCGAAGACTAGAACGCGGCCTTCAGTGATTCGCTAACCATGACGTATGCACAAAGAAACGTGTGGCCATTGGACATGTGTCGGACCTGGATGCTTTTGTTGGGTGCTGCGCTGACTGTAGTATAGGAGCTCCATCTATTATTTCTTCCTGTGGTGAATCTGTATAAGACCGCTGGTCTTAATAAATCTTTGTGTGTGTGTGTATTTGGATATATAAGGAATAAAGAAACACGTTGCGTCTACACCTTTGGTCTCTTTCAACATATAATATATATGAAAATTCTAAACTATTATAGACGCGTATGATTCTTTTAAAAATTAAAAAATTTCTACTACCCTTACTGTAATGGAAAAATTAATGGGAGGGCCTGACTCATCATTGCAGTGAGGGAGTAGAAATTGTTTAATTTTTAAAAATCATACGCGTCTATAATAGTTTAGAATTTGCATAACAGATGGCGCGCTAATGCATCATAATACAATATATAAAATATACAAAGACTATCAACTAATGTAAAGAGATATCATGACATGAATATATCTATATATCTCTATATAATATACTAGACGGGTGACCCGGGTTTCGCCCCGGGATTGACCCGTGTGCATATCTACCCGAGTGATATATATTTAGATAAGATTTTTTTAAATAATTGTTTGTTATTAGCATTATCTATTTGTTTGAATCAGCATAATTTAATCTAATCTTTGATAGAGGGCGCTGTTCGTGAGCTAAGTAGAATAATTTGAATATATAGTTTTGATAATTGATTTATATATATTTTTTAAAATAGCCTATCGTCTTCCCCGTATTTTTTTACCTATGTATGGAAATTTTGGCTTGAATTAGTGAACTACTGCGAATTTGTATACCGGACATACATACAAACAAACAAACATACAAACATTGATTTTTATATATATAGATATGCAATTTTCTTTTAATTACAATGTATGCATCTCTGCCAAAAAATTATGTCCATAGGTTCTTTAAACACACACCTAAGCTGCTTTAATTAGTAAAAATGAAAAGAGAATATATAAGAAAAAATTAACAAAAAAAAAATAGTAGAGCAGTCTGGAGATTGATTTGGCGAAACTGCTAAGAAGATTCACCATGGATGAGCCAAGCCCTCTCATCTAATAATGTTTTATCATTATACTAAGGTCTGTAGAGATAATATTTGATAATACTTATCTAAGAAAAAAACATATTTACAAAAATAATAATCACAAATTACATA
Organism: Cordylochernes scorpioides; assembly: GCA_030710605.1. Taxonomy (NCBI): domain Eukaryota; kingdom Metazoa; phylum Arthropoda; class Arachnida; order Pseudoscorpiones; family Chernetidae; genus Cordylochernes; species Cordylochernes scorpioides. Next base: position 36,109,335 of record CP092864.1, read on the forward strand.
TATATTGAGCCACCTGGATGTCTACTAATGACGAAGAGTCCATCAAAGACACACAACGTATTTCTGAGCTCGTAAAATTACTCTCCCTTGTCCGACGCCAGCAAGTGACTCTTGTTCAAGCCTCGCTCGAAACACTCTAAAGAGAAGTTGAGCTAGGGTTGAGGAGTACTTACATTACAAGCTGTAGAGTCGCTAGGTATCCTTCCAGCATGGTAGATGTTCAACGGTGACTCTGAGCTATCTACGCACCACAAATGGAAGTCGCGACACGCCCACTGGATGTGAGGAAGTCGACAAGGCCGCTTGGCAACTGTGCTATCGGAATTTGACGGAGAGCCGCTTTAAGTGTGAGTAAACTTTTGGTTTTCATGGCCGTTCTTAACACCCTTGATGCTAATTCTTCCAAGGAGGTTTTTACAAATATTTTATATAACAATATTCCACTCGGAACGAGTTATTCAGGATACACCACTCACATTATATTTTAACAACCTAGGTTCTAGGATAGAATACCCATCCCTGGACACTTTTATTTTTCCGTTTATCATTACTCTTCACCCTTTCATACCTCATCCAAAAGGTTAGAAATAATCGTTATTTCTCCTTGAAATTAATTTTGATTTTTCGTTGAAAAGAAACACATGCGGGATAGTTTTCAAATGTCGTTTTATAGAATACATATGTTGCTAACTACCCGGATACTCATCTTGGTAGAAAACTTTTTAGAGTAAAAAAAGCCCTTCGCAAGGAGCTCTTCCTCATGACACGGCAGTAGATCGCCTTTGGAATCCCCCGGTTGCCTTTATTTACATATTCCTTTTAAATTATACAATAATGCACATGCTTTTGTTTCACGTCACCTAATTTTTTTTTTTTTTTTTTGTATTTTTCTTGCCTGTGGAGGGCGTTTCACTTGAACGATTTTAAAATGCTAGTACGCTTTCTATTCATTATTATTCATTTTTTTCTACAAGGTGCACGTCTACAATATTACACACCTTATTAATCTTTACATATTTTGAAAGCATCGATTATTCCTAATCCTGAATTTTGTCAAGTTCTATTTTTATCTTGTGTCTTTCCGAAGCAGGCTTCATATATTTAAGGATACTAAATAAATGTATTTGAAAATTTTCCCTGGAGGAAATTGATTTATTAAAATAAAAATCACCTCTCCCGTCAAAATAGACGCTAAAACTAAACGCCATCTAATGATCGTCTCCGCAAACTAGCGGACTCAGGTCAGTGACAAAGCCACAGCCCCAGCTTTGGAAAACTGAGAAGTGTCCACCTAGAGACCATGGTTTCGGGCTAATGGTCGTCCAGTCCAGGGCGGACTTTATTCCATGAAATGGCGCTTAGTTTTAGAGTATATTTTGACGGGAGAGGCCAGCTTTATTTATAGATCAATTTCCTCCCGACAAAATTTCCATCTATATTTTGGCCATAGATTTGGCCTAGCCACTTTACCAGCTAAACACCTCTTTGACAGATTGTGAAGATTTCATTTGATCTCTTGTGGAACTCTCATGAAATAAAGCCCGCCCTAGACTGACGAGGGCCATTACCACGAAACCATGGTCTCTAGGCGGACGGTTCTCAGTTTACGAAAGCTGGTGTTGTTGGCTTTTTCATCGACCTGAGGCCGCTAGTTTGCTTATGATGCTTAGTTTAAGCGTTTATTTTGACAGGAGAGGTGTTCTTTCCTTTTATAGACAACATACTAAAGTTATGTGTGTATCGCGCTTTTAAACAATTAAAACTTTTTTAAAATCGTTAAGAATAGGTTGTTATTTTTCTTATTTCTAATATAAAGTTGTCCCAAAAGTTCGTGTTTTTCTTAAAACGTTCTTTTTCTTATTACTTGGTGAATAATATTATTACGGCGAATACAACACAACAACAACAACAAAAAGCCTTTATTCAGGGTCACTGACCCTATACAGGATTCACCAGAGGTATGCATAAGAACAAAGCAATGAGACAAAGGAAATAACGATATATACAGAAAAAAAAGGAAAAAAAAAAAACAAGAGAAAGAGGGAAGCAAGAAAAACAACACAAAAAGAGTAGCAGTAAGAAAGTGAGTGTCACTTGGCCTTCTTCTGAGATATGGACTTGTGGAAACCATAAAACGCCGTAGCAATATACTTATTCTGGGTCATATTGTCAATTATTGATGGAAGTGAAGCACAGAGTTGCCCAGTTTTGAGCATAAGGGTTCTTCTTTCTTCTTTCAGAGCATAGCAATCAAAAATATATATTACGGCGAATACATAATAATACAATTACTTTATATATAATACAAAGACATTATACATAACGGTGAATAATATTGGTATTTCAATTTCTTTTTCAAGTGTTTACGAACTTTTGGAACAACTTGTATATATAAGTTAAAGGGGGTCATTCTGGAACCAAGGCAGCCGATGGTTGGAAAGTTCGGTTGGCCGGAAAGAATCAGATATCGCTGAGTCAGATCATCTCGCAATTACTGCCCTGGCAACGTCAGTTTAACTGAAGCTCTCAGACGATCAAAAACTGTATTTTTCCCCCTCAACGACTATTACAACAACAAAAAGCTTTATTAAGACCTTTCAGTCTTATACATAATCTCCGAGTATAAATGTAGGGTACATACAGAAATAACAGTAATAATACCAGTAATAACATTGTATTTATTATTATTTATAAAGATAATCACATAAAGGTAATATTTATATACAGGAAAACTTCATTAAGACAATCAAGCTTATAAATAGATTAATCTGTGTAAATCCAAGGAAAAGGGAAAAAAAGATACAAAAATATATATAGAAATAAATGAAAGAAAAAAACATTAGAATATATATATGATACTAAGATTTTTCGTGCTAATAAAGATTCCTTAGCTGTTGAATGAAGGTTATAAGAATTTGAAGCGTAACTTTTTACAGTATTTTCATTCTTAGAAAGCGAAATATGAAATAAATTATGGCAAAGATAGAATAATCTCTCTCTCTCTCTCTCTCTCTCTCTCTCCTCTCAACGACTATAATGGCGTTCCAGACAGCCATCTACCAGTAGCGCTCTCTATGAGCTATTTCATTTATAAGATTAAAGTACTGTCTATGAAAAATAATGCCATTTTTTAACGCTGCTTTTATTTACAACAACAAAAACATAAAGGCTCCAGGGAAAATATTCTTTTAATTTTTATTATTAAAATAAACTTTTCCCCGGAGGCTTTATGTTTTTATTTTGATATTGATTCAAGGGATTATTTTATCGAACAAAAATCTTTATTAAGACCTTTTGGTCTTATACAGATTCTCCAAGCAGAAAGGTAGGGCACATACAGTAATAACAGTAATAATACCAGTAATCAGCAACGTTATTTACAGTGTATCAAATAAGGGGGGGAAGAAAGTAAGGGCTTATTATAAACTTACTTTTGTTGGAAGAGACCAAAGATAGACGCGATGTGTTTCTTTATTTTAAAGTCTGCGAGCTTTCGAACTATGACGTCCTTCAACAGGCTATTACGCGAACTTCAAAAACTCAATAGAAATCAACAAACAGCTTTAGAAAAACTAAGAAGTGGCCATATAAAACCCTTAAACTTTCAAAATGGATTAAAAAAACTTCAATAACTGCTTGAAATGCGATAGTGCGGAAGCTTCTCCGGAACATATCATCCTCAGAACTGACAATAGAGGACCTATTTTCCAGGCCTATAACTACCATCGCAAAATTGGAGAGGAATGGACTTCAGGAATTGGTTTAACCACCACGCGAATACCTATATATTTGCGTATTCGTGTAATAGAGCCTGTTGAAGGACATCGTAGTCCGAAAGCTCACAGACTTTCAAATAAAGAAACACGTCACGTCTACCTTTGGTCTTTTCCAACAATGATATCTGGCGATTCCTTCTATTGTAATTTGGATCAAAAAATTTAATGGATTTTTTAAAAACTTACTTTTATTTACTGTAATTAAAACTATTTCTACAGACCTTTTACTGCAATGAATCAAAATTTTATACGTTCATTTTATATAAGGCTTATATATGCATGTATCATATGTAAATATCCATTTTTATTATTTTTTTTTCTACTGACTTGCCATAAAAAACCGTGAATGAGACTAATTGTCTTAATTAGGTTTATTCCTGTAGATATATTAGGCATTGTAATCATTATAGGTGTGTATATATATGAAAAACAATAGAAAAAATAGCTCTCTGCTATCTAAAAAGCACATGTGCTCCTGATCAGGATATGCTTTTATTATTTTTATTAGTTTTATGTACTTCTGTAGAAGGGTAAAGTTTCCCGAAAGCTTGGGATTGCATCAATAAAAATGAAAATAAACTCAGCTCCAGAAACCTGTAGTATTATATATCATCCCTATATATATAAGTCAGTGTATGTATATATGTTTGTCAGCTATACATGTCCACAATAGGTAACTAATCTGGCTGAAATTTTAACAGTATATTTAGAGTTGAATCTGGAAAAACGTATGGGCAAATTTTAAGGTTTCTATCTCGAATATCCTTCAAGTTATTAACAGATTACCTTATTTTCCCCGTAACCAGCACCTCACTGAGGAAACTGCGAGAAGTAAAGTTAGTGGGAAGATGAGTGGAATCCAGCTGTGGGAGGATTGGCCAAGTGGGCCCCCCGTGGGTAAAACCCGGGCGTTGCTTGGGTCATTCGGCTAGTTATTAACAAAATTATATCTAAATATCTTTTATTATTTTAATAATTTTCCTTTGTAGACTCCGTGGCGAAGCGATGAATAAGACAATATATCTTAATCAAGGCTTTGTACGTGATTTAGTATTTTATAAAAATAGTGATGTACAGTTACTGTGACACCTCTCCTGCATTCCTCACCTGGAGAGTCACCTAATCGACCAACTTTGTAAATAGATCATAACCTCACATCATCCAACCTCCAAAGGATGTTTTCAGTCGGTTTCTTATGGAATTTCCTATTGTATTGATTGGCGATTTATTTGATGGATATAATTTCGTCCATATGTGGTTCGAATCACATAATGCGAAGATATTTTATACTATTATTTATAAAATTATCAGAAATAGTGAGAAGTCAACCCGGATAGTTGATGACTTTAGAACGCTCCAGGAATCCGGGTTACCTAAAGAAAGAGAAGTTATCAGGTAGAGTAGAAAATGCACGAGTTTTACTTTTTAAATAAAATACATCTCTACTACTGTCCTTAACTACGATGAAAAAATATTGGAAGGGTCTAGCTCAGGGGTCGGCAAATTGTGGCTTGCGAGCCACATGCGGTTCTTTGGATGGGAAGCTGCGGGTCTTTATATAGTTCCATACGCAAATATTATTTATACGAGCACTATTTATTGTTGGTAAGAAAAAATTCTGTGGCTCTTTAAAAACTTTGAAATTTTGAAAATTGAAATTTTTGATTCTTCAGACTTAAAAGTTTGCCGACCCCTGGTCTAGCAAATACTGAATTGAACGATTCTGTTTATATATGCAACACTCGTAGTTGGAATCTTAACTGTTTTTTTTTTTAGAAAACTATGGAAATAAACTATTAGAACAGAATAATTAAAGATAAATATGTTAAGATTCCAATCTTATTAGTGTCGCCCATATAAGCAGAATCGTCCAATACAATATTAGAGCTCTGAAAAAGCGCTCAAATGAATTAAGTAGGCGAAACCGCTGTGTTAAGGTTTCTTTGTCCTAAACGAAAAAAGGCCGTATATATTCAGAGGACTGTATAAGTCTTGTTCTACCCAAGAAGACACCCCAATGGTGAATCCAATGCCCAGGCGACACCCCAATGGTGATTCCAATGCCCAGGTGACACCCCAATGGTGATTCCAACTTTTAGCCAAAGAGAGAAAGAAGTACGACCAAGAAAACTATTCACACACACGCCTTTTATTTTCAACCACACTATATATATACAATAAATACACACGTGACCAGGCACTCCTGGTCAAACATAATATAAACATTCACAGAGTAATATTAAAATAATAAATATAAACTCCAACATTCCTCCCCGAGTTGATGGGTCACATCAAGTTCCAGAGGGGCCACCGGAAGCAGCACCAGCTTCACCAAGGGCCCTCGGAGCACTCCAACCGATGTCCGCACCGAAACAACCCGCACCAGGCCGTCCTTCCCAGGATGTGTCTCCACCACTCTGCCCATAAGCCACCTTGCAGGGGGCATTCTTTCCTCTTTCGTCAGAATCCTCCACTGCAATTTCTGGAACCTCTTGAGAACCCCGAGCTTTACCTTTTGAAGAATCAGGATCTGATGCCGAGGCATTGTCTGCAGGCCCAGAGGTATCGTCTGAAGGCTTAGAGGTATCGTCTGAAGGCCCAGAGGTATCGTCTTAAGGCTTAGAGCAGTCATAGGACTCTGAAATCTTCTTTAGAGATCTCAAACCACTCAATATAATATTCCTATAATCCACATGATTCGCAATCCTTTCCAGTTTAGCACTTCTACCAGACCCTTCTGGAGACTTGTCTCCTAAATTAAGATCTTTCGCTGGAGTAGGCACTTGCCCCCTTGGAGAACTGGCCGGAATATATAATATTGGAGTTACCACAGTTCCAGAAACAGTTTCCTTCGATACAAGTTGCACTTTATTGTTTGGAAGATATTTGCCAATTGAACCTTTTTCTATTGGTTCTCTCTTCACATAGGTGATCTGGACAGTACAACCCTGTTTAGAAAGCGTTTTACCTTCTCCAACCTTTACATCATCATATTCAACTATTTCCTTTTCTTCCGGATTTTGAGGTACGGGCCACTTAATTAAAATCGTCTACAACCATTTCCCGCCCAAAAACCATCAGTTATCCATTTTTTTCTTCCAAAGAAATCTGAGGTAGTCCCAATCATTCTCCTTAATGGCCATCAACCGGAAATATCTTCTCATGTCGGCCAAAACTCCGAATTTATTTTCCCGAAGTTTTATCCCTATCTCAGGGATTCCTCTCAATAGACTGGGTCTCCTCCTCAAATACCGCCTCAAGGCGAGTCCGCCGTTTCCTCGACAGGAAGCGCCGCCAAACACTGGCCGTATAGGCGTCGTTTTGGACCCACACTCAAATACAGGGCGTTCGGGAAAATAGCATCCCTTTACTTTAAATTCCACATCTCCAGTTTGTCTTGCTTCCACCTCTGAATCAGTGCCTTGTTCTGCATATAGCAGCTTCACTTCTTCAGTGTTCTTTGAATCCATTCCTTGTTCCACATCCAGCCCTTTCTCTTCATCTGATTCAACGGATCCCTTCTCAACTTCAGCCCTATGACTTTCGTCAACTTCTACAACAGACCTTTTCTCAACTTGAGCCCTTTTACTTTCAGCAAAACACCTTTTCTCAACTTGAGCCCTTTTACTTTCTTCATCAAAGTACCTTTTCTCAACTTGAGCCCTTTCACTTTCTTCAACGGCAATCTGCGTGGATGTCTCTTCTACCATTTGCTCGGATGATACCACAATCCCAGCATCTTCCTTAATAGAAGCTGGATCAACTCCTCTCATCAAGGTAACTCCTACAACCCTTGGCTTCTCACTCATCCTGAATTCTAAACTGCTTCCATCGCAGATCTTCAAATCCAATTTGGGTAATCGGCAAACTCTTGTTCCATTTAGATTTCCCCTAGGATTGAGATAGTCGGTAACTTTCTTCTCTGTTAGCAGAAAGTTCCTCTCATACTGCTTGACCAAATCCTGCTCTTTGTCCAATTCCTGCATAGTGGTGTTCTCATCGTCCAGCATTAACTCTTCAATTTGGGAATTCGCGCTCCTCAGCCGGCCCACATCAATCTCCAGCAATTTAAACTCGACCAAGATAGAGTCCTGAGAAGGACACTCTTTATAAAATTCAGTCTCGATTTCTTTTATACCTTTTGTCACCGATGATCGCAGCAGCGTTCTTAATTTCTTATTTTTATCCATCTTAAATTTCTCAATTAACAAATTTAAATAAAGGCTAGTTTACATATCTTCTCTAAATTTCGACAATCTACTTTGTTTAATCTTAATATTTCTTAAACTTTGCCTTCTGAAGCTTTATCCTTTCAACTTCTTCTTATTCAAACTTCAACTTCTTGAACTTTATCCTTCAACTTCTTCTTATTCAAACTTCAACTTCTTGAACTTTATCCTTCAACTTCTTCTTATTCAAACTTCAACTCCTTGAACTTTATCCTATTTTGCCTCAACCTATTTGGCTCCAACTTCTCTAGCTTTAGCCCTTTTGGCTTTAAATTCTTTGGCCTTTTCTTTAGTGATTCTCTTTTAGAATCCGACTCGAGGGACCAAATGTTAAGGTTTCTTTGTCTTTAACGAAAAAAGGCCGTATATATTCAGAGGACTGTATAAGTCTTGTTCTACCCAAGAAGACACCCCAATGGTGAATCCAATGCCCAGGCGACACCCCAATGGTGATTCCAATGCCCAGGCGACACCCCAATGGTGATTCCAACTTTTAGCCAAAGAGAGAAAGAAGTACGACCAAGAAAACTATTCACACACACGCCTTTTATTATTATTTATTTATTTAGGTAACCCGGATTCCTGGAGCATACTAAAGTCGCCAACTATCCGGGTTGGTCTTTAGACTTCACGTCCAATGGTGGCAGCAGACATCCAGTTTATCAGGTGTCGCCAGGCTGACTTGTGCTTGGGGATGTTCTGCAGGTCTTCAGGGGCAAATATATTTATTCCTAGGAGGGTGGCTGTTTGGAACCTATGAAGGTGGTAGGCGGGACATCTGAAGAGAAGGTGGTCGACAGTTTGGTCTTCCTCGTGGCAGTGTGGGCAGGTAGGATCGTCTCTAGATAATTTTGCAGCATCGGCTTTGACAAAGCCATGACCTGTGAGGATTGTTGAGGTGGTGCCACAAAATTTTATTTTGGGCAGGATCGCCATGAGAGTGTTTGGGAATGCAGCTATTCTCCTGAGGTTTCTTGTGGAGTGATCTGTGACATATAATTCCTTCCAGAGTTGGTGTGAATACTGTTCGCTGCGGGCTCGAACAAACTTTTTGGATAGAGTGGAGTAGGATATGGGCAAGTTTGATTCAGCTGCTGCCTTGGCTAATTTATCTGCATGCTCATTGCCTTCTATGCCGCTGTGGCCTCTAACCCAGCAGAGCTGCACGTTTAAATTGTTTAGATTGCGAAGTATCTCAGCTATGAGTGAGGTTTTTGGGAGTTCTGGGTTACAAATGGCATGGAGAGCTGCCAGGCAATCAGAAGCGATTGCTGTTGGTTGTCTTTGCATGAGCTGGATCGCTCTAGTTGCATATAGGATAGCAAGTAATTCTGCCTGGAAGGAGGTGCAAAGATCATGGAGTTTTAGTTGTATTGGAGTGGAGGGGGGTGGCAGAAAAACTGCGCCGCCTACGCCTTTGAGGGACCGCGATCCATCGGTGTATATGATGGTTGCATTTTCTGGAAGCGACTTTGAAAACTGAAGTAGTTTTCTAAGGGGTGGATAGTGGACTGCGCTAGGCCTTGGACGTGTCTCAAAAGGACCATTTTTTATTGCTTCCTTGTATGCCAGATGTGCCTTGATTGAAATGTCCAATGGAGGGCCGCCAGTGAGAGAGATAGCTGGAATTGTGGGGGTACAGGGGCCCCCCTAATAAGAATTTTAGCGAATTTATAGTGGAGACTACGTAGTTTGCGAGTGCCATTGGTGTCGAACACTCTCTTGCTCCAAATACCCGAGCCGTAGAGCAGAGCAGGGAGAATTACCATCTTGATTATTTTCAGGCCTGAGCTGTAAGTGAGTCCATATTGTTCCCTAATTGTGCTAATTAATCGAGGAAGCATCCATTTGCATTTGTTGAAAATGTTGTCCGAGTGGCGAACGAATGTGCGTGTGGTGTCAAAAGTTATGCCCAGTATTTTTATATGGTTGTTGATTAAAATAGGCTGGTCGAGGAATTTTATATTTTGGTAACTAGGGCGCTTGGATTTCCAATGAAAGAGGCAGGCCTGGGTCTTCTTAAGATTAAAGGTCAATCCATGCCCTTTACCCCACAAGCTGAAAGTTTTAAGAAATTTGTTAATCTCCTTTGTTGGTAATCTACGGAAAGCTCTGAAAAGCAAGGTGAAGTCGTCTGCAAAGCAAATTATTTGGCAGTTTTGGGGCTTTGGAAGGGAAAGAGCTTTCCTGGCTACAATGTTGAAAAAGAAGGGGCTTAGCGGTGCCCCTTGTGCAACACCCAGTACTGTGTGCGCGGTGAGAGTGGAGTCCCAGGCTTGGTAGATCACTTTCCTGCCTCTGAGAGAGCTTGCAGAGAGTTGTATAAGCTCTTCTGGACAGTTGAGGTCCCGGAGGCCTTGAATGATGGTATGTCTTTGAACCGTGTCGAAGGCATGGCTGATGTCCAAGCTTATTGCCACTGTCTTTCTCCAGTGCTTCAGGCCGTCGTTGATAAAGTTGTTGATTGAGTCAAGGGCTCCTTCTGCCGAACGCCCAGGGACGAAGCCAAATTGCATGGGCGAGAACCAGCCATGCTGGTCCGCTAGCCATTGCAGCCTCGCTAGGATGCATCGTTCAAAAACTTTGGCTAATGTGTTGATCATAGTAATTGGACGGTATTTGTCCAGTGGGTTGGATGAGGTGGAGTTTTGTTTGGGGATGAGAACCAGTAGTCCAGCTTTCCAAGGGGTTGGGAAGTGTCCGAGGCGCAGGCATTTGGTGAAGATTTGCGATAATAGTTCATGCAGTGCTGGTCCACCGAGGAGTATGCACCTGACTCCAAGTCTGTCGGGACCTGGGGACTTTCTCCATCCACATCGTCGGATCGCGCGGAAGATTTCAGCCGCTGTGAAAGCCGGTTCTTGGTTAAAGGTTGGGAGCCAGTCCACTGTTGGTCTTGGCACAGTCCAATCTGTTGGAAAATAGTTCTGAAGTACCTCTCGACAGGTTTCCTCTGAGGTTAGTGGGGTACCATCTTTGTGTTTGAGCAGAGGTGGCCCTAAAGAGCCTCTCCGACCTTTGGAGATATAGCGGTGAATTGAGCTCCATGCGGCTGAGGAGACCTCTTGGCACAGTGATATCCAGGATAGACGCTTTGCTCGCCTTATAGCCGCTTTGAGTTTATTGTGGCAGGCTCTGTAAAGGCCTTTGAAGAAGCTCCTGGCGGGAAAGAAGGTGTTTTGGGAGCAGCGGCGGAGAGCCACCACAATATTGCGGAGCTTAGAAAGTTCTTTGTTCCACCAAGGTTTTGATGGTCTTGGTGACTTGGACTTCTTCTTCATTGATGCATCGCAGGCCTCTTGGAGACAGGTGGTGAGGAGAATAACTGCTTCGTCAATATCTCCTGGGGTAAGTGCGGTCTGGAGGCGTGAGGCCACGTGGTGGAGGGTGTTCCCTAGGAAAGCTGCAAACGCTGCTTCCAGACATGAAGACTCGACCCACGAACTGGTGGGCTCCGAAGGTAGGATATTTGAGAAATTGGTAAGGATTGGGAGATGGTCTGAGAAGGCCATCTCCTGGAGACAAACTCTAGTGGCATGGATGGCGAGGGAGCTTGATGCTAGGGTGACGTCTATGGAGGAGCGCAGGGCCCCGTTGGACCAGGTATAAGGTGTTGGACCACCCAGAAAGTGTAGGCCCATTAGTGAAGCGGAGGCCTCCAAACTAGCTCCACGAGTGTCGCGGACGGCTCCGCTGCCCCAGGTTGGAGAGTGGGCATTGGCATCCATGCCAAGGATGCACGGGAAGGGAGTTCTATTTAGAGTATGTTCCAGAGTTGGTAGGAAAGTGTTTTCTGATGCACTGTTATGCCAGTATGCTGAGGCAATGACGACCGCTTGGCTGCCTAATCGAATCAGGGCAGTGACAATGTTGGGGTCATTAGAGCTCAGTGGGATGGGGTTGAGGTCTGCTCGAATAACAAGTCCCGCAGGGATGTAGTTATCATTGGGGATGAAGGTGACGAAATTTGAGTCAGGCCATTTGAAATTCTTTGGTAATTCTTGTAGCAGAATGGCGTCTATTCTTTGTTCTGCTGCTATGCTGGAGAGTTCGAGTACCGCAGAAGGTGATTTTCTGAGATTGGCTTGGAGAACTTTGAAGGATCTAGTCATTTCGGGTGAGTTGAGCTAATTTGGCCTTCACCAGAGGGCAAGTCCGGGCTGTGGCGTAGTGGCTTAGCTTCTCAAATACTGCTCCGGTCTTCTTGCAGCAATTATGGCATTTTGCAGAAGAGTTTGGGCAAGAGTGACCCTCATGGCCGACCGTGCCACACTTGAAGCAGATGGGTTGGACAGCAGGGCAAGCTGTAGCGCGGTGGCCAAAGCTGCAGCAGCGGTAACATTGTTTTAGGGAGATACTTTTTTCGTACCGTAGGATGAGTCCTGCAATGGGGATCTTTCCACGATGGCCCAAGAAATTTGACACTTCGTTGTCAACCTCGAGGAATACTGTGGTGTAGCCATGAGGGTTGTCTTTTGGACGGTGGGCAATCTTGAACATTCTTGTCCCGGAGAGGTTCTTGAGATCCTCGTTATTTTGGAGGCTTTCCAGGATCATGTTGTTGGTTGTGCAGCTTTCTACACCGAACAGGCAAAATCTAGGATGGATGATCGGTCTTTCCGTGCATTTCAAGGAATTGGGAATATTTTTATTAGCTTTGAATCTCGCCGCGAGAGTCGAAGCACCTTGAGTGGTTCTGGTGTGAATGACCAGCCTTCCTTTTCCATTGAGGGAGGCTGCCACGTCAGAGGAATTCAGGATTGAGGGGTCTGCTTTTTTTACTTCACGTAGAATTTCACGTGCTTCCTTGGATGGATTGTCTGACTTTATGAGTACATGTGATTCATAAGCGGTTGTGAAATTTTTGGGGGCGGGTTTGGTCTGCTGCTTTTTTGTGAGTGGGATCGGTTTTGTGACATTCGGCTTGGCTGTGGCGTTTATGTAGGGTTTCTCCTTGAGGATTTGATGTTCTTTGGCGTGATTTATCCCCTTATATACATCAAGTATTATATCCTCAGTTCCTTTTAGAGCCCATCCCATCAGGGATAGCATTGACTGAAGTTGTTCTGTGGTCATGCCGTTCGACTTTGCTACGTCAGCCATTTTTCTTGTAGCCTTCTGATGGATAGCCTTGATCTGGTTAAACTCGAAGTTGCAAGAAGGCTCACCAATACGCGGGCGTTTCACGCTTCCTTCTCTTTGTGAAAGAGACGATTCACTGTCCATTTCAACCTTAGAGACAGACAGGAATTGACTTTTATATATATAGAGATGAGATCCGCCTTTTATTTATTTATTTATTTCATCTCAATTTGCAGGTGTTACATTCGAGCACAGCTCGTGAGTCACCTTGTCCAGATTATTTACACATGGCGAGTTGTAATGCTGGAGTGGCCCCCGGAACCTTACAGGAGGGCAGTTGTTGGGTGTTTGGCTGTCAGCTAGCCATTGGGTCCAGGTCGTCGGATTCGGTGGCTGAGGTCACCTTGATTTTGAACAATTTCTTGTATAGTTGGATTTGATGATTTTCGAAATTGCGAAAATAGTCTTGTCGCAGAGTCTTGATAAATCTCTTCTAGATTAGGCTGGTTGAGATCTTCTTTGAGAATTTTGTTTGAAAGATTGAATGGGGCTCCTATAGTGGTTCGTAAGCAAATCCTCATGAAGGCATCTATTCTTTTTTTATCCGTAGGTGTGATATATTTGCCCCAGACTGGTAGTGCGTACGTGATGATGGGTAGAATACAGGTTTTGTACAACGTGAATTTATGCTTTGTTGTTAAATTACTTTTAAAATTGAGCAGGCTTGATAGAGATATTTTGGCTATCTTTGCCTTTCTTATGGTGTTTTGGACATGTAGGTTAAATTTTAATTTCGAATCCAAAGTGACACCAAGATACTTGGCATGGTCGGCCCAACTAATAGTGCTTGAGTTTACTGTCAAGTTGGTTTGTGGCTTGAATTTTTTGTTATCTCTTGGGGGAAAAAGTATTGCTTGAGTCTTAGTTGGGTTAATGTCTAGTTTCCACTCATCGCACCATTTGATTATGTCATTTAGGTAATCCTGAAGCTGAGTAACCAATAGGTTGACTGATTTAGAGTTAAATAAAATTGCTGTGTCATCTGCGAAGAGCTTAAGTTTACATTTAGAGTGCAGTGGGATGTCATTAATGTAAATATTGAAAAGGTAGGGTCCGAGGATAGAGCCTTGAGGTACTCCAGTCTGGATTGGCTTTGGTTCAGTTATAAAATTTCCTTGCTTGACTGAAAAAGTCCTGCCCTGTAGATAATTCTGCATAAAATTGATAATGTCACTTGGAAACTGGTGTTTTGTGAGTTTCTTTATAAGGCCATTATGCCAAACTTTATCAAATGCTTTCGCAAAATCTAGAAAGACAGCACCTACCACTTCCTTGTGGGATCTTCTTATCTGGATGTAGTCCAGAACTGCAATGAGTTGGTGAGTTGTTGAATGCCCCCTTCTAAATCCGAATTGCTGCGGGATGATGAAGTTAGAGTTGTCCAAGTACATCTGAAGTCTACGTAAAATAATTCTTTCGTAAATTTTGCCGATGGTGGGGAGGAGGCTGATAGGTCTTAGATCTTCAGGGGATTTAGCGGATTTTTTTGGAATTGGAATTATGATAGCATGTTTCCAGACTTTGGGGTAGTAACACAAGTGCAGTGCGGCGTTGAATACTCCAGCTAGAAATACAATCCATTTGATGGGAAGATTCTTGGCCATTTGCGGAGTGATATTGTCATGGCCAGGAGCTTTGTGGTTAGCTAAGTATTTAATCACTTCTTTGACTTCATTTGGTGTCGTCATTGTGAGCATTTTTTCTTGTTGGTGATTATAAGTTATATTTGGTTGGTCTTCTTTTTCCTTGGAGAACTGGTTGGAGAAGTGTTCTGCAAGTTCATTTCCGATTTCTTTGTCGGTCAATAAGGTTTTGCCGTTCGTTACTAAGCTTGAGATCCTTTCCGTTTTTTTCCTGATGGGTTTTGTTTTTCTCCAGAAGTCCTTTGGGCTTGATTCAATCTTGTGTATGAATTGATTCCAGTTCTCGGTGGAGTCGGATTTGAGGGCTTTGTTAACTTTTCCCTGTAGGTTTAAATAAATGGCTCTATGGGCTGGATCCCAGGTTGCTTGCCACCTCTTACGAGCTTTATTCTTTTCTTTTATCAAGGCCTTGGTCGAGGGGTTCTGTTTTGATGAAGAGGATGATATAACTGTGTTTTTCGAGTAGCTGTTGTAGATTTTATCATTTAGTATGGTCACTGCTGAGTCAATATTGGCTTCCGTTTTCAAGGGTACTCTAGGGGGCGTACTGGAAATTAAGTCTTGTTGGAAGTGTACCCAGTTAGTGAGTCGGCAAGCCCTAGTCGTGAATTCATCCTTCGGGCAGGTCAGCTCTAGGATTACTGGGAGGTGATCTGAAGATAAGGCATCCAGGGTCTTAATCCTCGAAGTCCAGGGGATGTTTCTAAGAATTGCGATGTCTAGAAAGTCTGGATTACCCAAAGGACTGTAGTGCGTGGGTGAAGAAGGTGCGACAATGTCCAGGTTTTCTTTTTCGGAAAAATTATGAAGCACGGTTCCACTATTATTGGAGGTTCTTGAGCCCAAAAGAGGGTGCTTGGAGTTCCAGTCTCCTGCAGCGATTACTGATTGATTATTCTCTAACAAGAGATTCAGATCTTCCTCCAGGAGTGGTAGATCGGGTTTCTTATAGATTGACGATATCTGCACTACTGCCCTTCCATCTGGTTTCATTAGAATTGTGGTGTTTTCCATGTTAAATGTTTGAATCAGCACTTTTTTATATTTAAGATAGTTTTTTAGAATTATTGCCGTTCCACCGCCCCTTCCAACGATTCTATCGTCTCTTATTGTCTGATAGTTTCTGAGTTTGAGGTCGACAGATGGTTTTAAGTGTGTTTCACTGAGCAGTGCCATGTCTATTGAGTTTTCTTCTAAAAAATGTAGAAATTCTTCTTTTTTGAGTTTGATTCCGTTGCAATTCCAGAAAACGATTTTTAAAGGTAATTTGCCTTTCATTGTAAGTAAGTTTTGATAATTTCTAATAACTTTTCGCACAGTTCCCTGGTGTCAGAACGAGTAGTTTTCTTTTTTGCAGTTTCAGCGTAACTTGCCTTTTGTTTTTCAACAGTTGCTTCTTCTGTTTTAGTGGAGCTTGCTTGAGGTATGGTGTTAGGGGAGTTTTGTCTGGGAGGCTTTAGCTGCTGTTGTTGTGGCTTCGGAAAATTTTGGCATCCGCGGTAATTGGCTGTGTGCGCCTCTCCACAGTTAGCGCACTTTGGTGGGAGCTGTTTCGACTTTCTTGGACAATCCTTCGAATGGTGTTCTTCAGCACACTTGACGCATTTGGGCTTCAAAAAACAGTTTAGCTGGCCATGCCCAAAAGCCCTGGCAGTTAAAGCATTGGGTCACTCGTTTTGTAGTCCTGAATGATTCCACGACTATTTTTTGGTAAAGTATTTCGGTTATTCCATAGATTCGTTTATTTTGTTCATTTTTCGGTAGCTCTACTAGGACTATATTCATCGGTATTTTGGTCGATTGTCTATGGAGTCTTTTGACAATGACCTCAGTGAAGCCCATTGAGACCAGTTCAGTTACGACGTCTTCTTCTTTGAAGGCTGTTGTTACCCCCTTCAATACCACTTTCAGTGGTTTTTCCTCCTGTAGTCTGTAGGAATATCCTCCATTATTTTTTTGTACATACTCCCTGATTTTTTTGAAGTCGCCTATGTTTTTCGATTTAATTATGTGCTTTTTGCCAGAAATCGTGACTTGGAATGGTTCCGTGCACAAGCCTTTTAGTTCTTGGCAAAGAAGCTTCCAATCTGCTACATTTTCTGCAATAACAGGAGGAATTCTCGGTTTTTTCACGTTAGTGACTGTGGTCCATGGGCCATCGTTGTCGTTATTTTCTTCATCGTCTTGCGGTGGGTGAGCTGTGTTCATTTGTTGAGAAATTCCAGTGGCAGGACTTTGTTCATCGATGTCCATTCTAGGCGTCTTCAGATTACGCTCGCTCCTAGTTGGCGATCTTGAGTCATCCGATTGGGAGCCGCGAGTTCTCTTCTTTGATTGAACCGTTTCCTCAAGCTTATACTCGATTCCACATTTGTCTAGGATCTTCGTTATTAAGGAGGCTTCGATTATGCATAGTTTCTCGCCGGTTGGTCCGATCGTCGATTTAATTACAATCGGTGGCATATTAAGCATTAGTTTATTTCCTATTGATATTATCCGCCTTTTATTTATTTATTTATTTCATCTCAATTTGCAGGTGTTACATTCGAGCACAGCTCGCGAGTCACCTTGTCCAGATTATTTACACATTGCGAGTTGTAATGCTGGAGTGGCCCCCGGAACCTTACAGGAGGGCAGTTGTTGGGTGTTTGGCTGTCAGCTAGCCATTGGGTCCAGGTCGTCGGATTCGGTGGCTGAGGTCACCTTGATTTTGAACAATTTCTTGTATAGTTGGATTTGATGATTTTTGAAATTGAGAGAATAGTCTTGTTGCAGAGTCTTGATAAATCTCTTCTAGATTAGGCTGGTTGAGATCTTCTTTGAGAATTTTGTTTGAAAGATTGAATGGGGCTCCTATAGTGGTTCGTAAGCAAATCCTCATGAAGGCATCTATTCTTTTTTTATCCGTAGGTGTGATATATTTGCCCCAGACTGGTAGTGCGTACGTGATGATGGGTAGAATACAGGTTTTGTACAACGTGAATTTATGCTTTGTTGTTAAATTACTTTTAAAATTGAGCAGGCTTGATAGAGATATTTTGGCTATCTTTGCCTTTCTTATGGTGTTTTGGACATGTAGGTTAAATTTTAATTTCGAATCCAAAGTGACACCAAGATACTTGGCATGGTCGGCCCAACTAATAGTGCTTGAGTTTACTGTCAAGTTGGTTTGTGGCTTGAATTTTTTGTTATCTCTTGGGGGAAAAAGTATTGCTTGAGTCTTAGTTGGGTTAATGTCTAGTTTCCACTCATCGCACCATTTGATTATGTCATTTAGGTAATTCTGAAGCTGAGTAACCAATAGGTTGACTGATTTAGAGTTAAATAAAATTGCTGTGTCATCTGCGAAGAGCTTAAGTTTACATTTAGAGTGCAGTGGGATGTCATTAATGTAAATATTGAAAAGGTAGGGTCCGAGGATAGAGCCTTGAGGTACTCCAGTCTGGATTGGCTTTGGTTCAGTTATAAAATTTCCTTGCTTGACTGAAAATGTCCTGCCCTGTAGATAATTCTGCATAAAATTGATAATGTCACTTGGAAACTGGTGTTTTGTGAGTTTCTTTATAAGGCCATTGTGCCAAACTTTATCAAATGCTTTCGCAAAATCTAGAAAGACAGCACCTACCACTTCCTTGTGGGATCTTCTTATCTGGATGTAGTCCAGAACTGCAATGAGTTGGTGAGTTGTTGAATGCCCCCTTCTAAATCCGAATTGCTGCGGGATGATGAAGTTAGAGTTGTCCAAGTACATCTGAAGTCTACGTAAAATAATTCTTTCGTAAATTTTGCCGATGGTGGGGAGGAGGCTGATAGGTCTTAGATCTTCAGGGGATTTAGCGGATTTTTTTGGAATTGGAATTATGATAGCATGCTTCCAGACTTTGGGGTAGTAACACAAGTGCAGTGCGGCGTTGAATACTCCAGCTAGAAATACAATCCATTTGATGGGAAGATTCTTGGCCATTTGCGGAGTGATATTGTCATGGCCAGGAGCTTTGTGGTTAGCTAAGTATTTAATCACTTCTTTGACTTCATTTGGTGTCGTCATTGTGAGCATTTTTTCTTGTTGGTGATTATAAGTTATATTTGGTTGGTCTTCTTTTTCCTTGGAGAACTGGTTGGAGAAGTGTTCTGCAAGTTCATTTCCGATTTCTTTGTCGGTCAATAAGGTTTTGCCGTTCGTTACTAAGCTTGAGATCCTTTCCGTTTTTTTCCTGATGGGTTTTGTTTTTCTCCAGAAGTCCTTTGGGCTTGATTCAATCTTGTGTATGAATTGATTCCAGTTCTCGGTGGAGTCGGATTTGAGGGCTTTGTTAACTTTTCCCTGTAGGTTTAAATAAATGGCTCTATGGGCTGGATCCCAGGTTGCTTGCCATCTCTTACGAGCTTTATTCTTTTCTTTTATCAAGGCCTTGGTCGAGGGGTTCTGTTTTGATGAAGAGGATGATATAACTGTGTTTTTCGAGTAGCTGTTGTAGATTTTATCATTTAGTATGGTCACTGCTGAGTCAATATTGGCTTCCGTTTTCAAGGGTACTCTAGGAGGCGTACTGGAAATTAAGTCTTGTTGGAAGTGTACCCAGTTAGTGAGTCGGCAAGCCCTAGTCGTGAATTCATCCTTCGGGCAGGTCAGCTCTAGGATTACTGGGAGGTGATCTGAAGATAAGGCATCCAGGGTCTTAATCCTCGAAGTCCAGGGGATGTTTCTAAGAATTGCGATGTCTAGAAAGTCTGGATTACCCGATGGACTGTAGTGCGTGGGTGAAGAAGGTGCGACAATGTCCAGGTTTTCTTTTTCGGAAAAATTATGAAGCACGGTTCCGCTATTATTGGAGGTTCTTGAGCCCCAAAGAGGGTGCTTGGAGTTCCAGTCTCCTGCAGCGATTACTGATTGATTATTCTCTAACAAGAGATTCAGATCTTCCTCCAGGAGTGGTAGATCGGGTTTCTTATAGATTGACGATATCTGCACTACTGCCCTTCCATCTGGTTTCATTAGAATTGTGGTGTTTTCCATGTTAGATGTTTGAATCAGCACTTTTTTATATTTAAGATAGTTTTTTAGAATTATTGCAGTTCCACCGCCCCTTCCAACGATTCTATCGTCTCTTATTGTCTGATAGTTTCTGAGTTTGAGGTCGACAGATGGTTTTAAGTGTGTTTCACTGAGCAGTGCCATGTCTATTGAGTTTTCTTCTAAAAAATGTAGAAATTCTTCTTTTTTGAGTTTGATTCCGTTGCAATTCCAGAAAACGATTTTCAAAGGTAATTTGCCTTTCATTGTAAGTAAGTTTTGATAATTTCTAATAACTTTTCGCACAGTTCCCTGGTGTCAGAACGAGTAGTTTTCTTTTTTGCAGTTTCAGCGTAACTTGCCTTTTGTTTTTCAACAGTTGCTTCTTCTGTTTTTGTGGAGCTTGCTTGAGGTATGGTGTTAGGGGAGTTTTGTCTGGGAGGCTTTAGCTGCTGTTGTTGTGGCTTCGGAAAATTTTGGCATCCGCGGTAATTGGCTGTGTGCGCCTCTCCACAGTTAGCGCACTTTGGTGGGAGCTGTTTCGACTTTCTTGGACAATCCTTCGAATGGTGTTCTTCAGCACACTTGACGCATTTGGGCTTCAAAAAACAGTTTAGCTGGCCATGCCCAAAGCCCTGGCAGTTAAAGCATTGGGTCACTCGTTTTGTAGTCCTGAATGATTCCACGACTATTTTTTGGTAAAGTATTTCGGTTATTCCATAGATTCGTTTATTTTGTTCATTTTTCGGTAGCTCTACTAGGACTATATTCATCGGTATTTTGGTCGATTGTCTATGGAGTCTTTTGACAATGACCTCAGTGAAGCCCATTGAGACCAGTTCAGTTACGACGTCTTCTTCTTTGAAGGCTGTTGTTACCCCCTTCAATACCACTTTCAGTGGTTTTTCCTCCTGTAGTCTGTAGGAATATCCTCCATTATTTTTTTGTACATACTCCCTGATTTTTTTGAAGTCGCCTATGTTTTTCGATTTAATTATGTGCTTTTTGCCAGAAATCGTGACTTGGAATGGTTCCGTGCACAAGCCTTTTAGTTCTTGGCAAAGAAGCTTCCAATCTGCTACATTTTCTGCAATAACAGGAGGAATTCTCGGTTTTTTCACGTTAGTGGCTGTGGTCCATGGGCCATCGTTGTCGTTATTTTCTTCATCGTCTTGAGGTGGGTGAGCTGTGTTCATTTGTTGAGAAATTCCAGTGGCGGGACTTTGTTCATCGATGTCCATTCTAGGCGTCTTCAGATTACGCTCGCTCCTAGTTGGCGATCTTGAGTCATCCGATTGGGAGCCGCGAGTTCTCTTCTTTGATTGAACCGTTTCCTCAAGCTTATACTCGATTCCACATTTGTCTAGGATCTTCGTTATTAAGGAGGCTTCGATTATGCATAGTTTCTCGCCGGTTGGTCCGATCGTCGATTTAATTACAATCGGTGGCATATTATTTACTTGCGGATTTTTTTTATAGTTTATTTCCTCGGCTTGAAAATTATTAACAAGTCAGCAAAATATCCGCCTTTTATTTTCAACCACACTATATATATACAATAAATACACACGTGACCAGGCACTCCTGGTCAAACATAATATAAACATTCACAGAGTAATATTAAAATAATAAATATAAACTCCAACACGCTGGGAGGGTTCACTACAGATGAGCCAGTAACATTCGTGCTTAATAATTTCATTTCTTATATATAGATGGCGCGCTATATTGTTTTATAATTAAATGAATAGATATATATCAGACGCGAAAGGTCTTAATGAAGAGAGATACACACACACTGTAAACAGAATGATAAATTTTATTAAATAATTTCTTATTTTTTTTGGGGGGGGAAGACTATTATATAATACTATTATAAACACACACAAATTTTGCAAAAAGTGTTTATTATTTTTTAATCAGAAAAAAGGGGGGTGGGCGAGAGATCAAACCGCGACAGGTCAATCCTTCGATGTGAGATTCACGAGACAAGTTACACTGATGGCCTTCCTAATATTTTATCATCGCAGTAAAAGACAGTTGGAGGTTGTTTTAGTGAAATGAAAAACAGAATATCAGTTTTTTAAAAACTAATTT
This sequence comes from Cordylochernes scorpioides, assembly GCA_030710605.1. Classification (NCBI taxonomy): domain Eukaryota; kingdom Metazoa; phylum Arthropoda; class Arachnida; order Pseudoscorpiones; family Chernetidae; genus Cordylochernes; species Cordylochernes scorpioides. The sequence goes on from CP092864.1 coordinate 36,131,236, forward strand.
TTAAATTACGTACATATATAGTCATTTATAAAGACATTCTACTGAAATGAATCAAAATTTAACGAGGGAGAACATGGCTCATTCAAATTTTATTCATATTAGCATATAAATTCTGTAGAAATAGCTTGAAATATATCATGCTTTTTAAAAGTAGAGAGTTAATAAAATATATTTATAATTTTCAGCGACGTTTATTGACGAATTATGCAAATGGCTGTTCTAGGGACGGATCTAGGGTAACAAGGGTCCCAGTCCTTACTTTAATTTTACCTTAATGAGATAAATTTATAGCCTCATATAATTTTATGATTAAACTTATCATTATTATTAAATTTTAAAATATCTTTATCAATAGTTTCCTTATCAGATTAAGTGTGAGCCTAGATTCTAACATGGCTAAACCTTCCTCTAAATATTTGCTACTCGCTATAATCTAAACCATCTCTGAATAGGTCAGTAAACCTTGTAATTTTATGAAAACTTATCATTATAGTCATCATTTTTATCTGCGCTAGCGAGAAATTTTCCTCCCTACATAAACAAAATGACAAAATTTAATATATATATAATCAATCTATTCAAAAATAATCATACGCGTCATAAAAATAGTTTATATTTCTTATAATATACTAGCGGACGTACCCGGCTTCGCCCGGGTTTTACCCGAGTAAAAGTTTGTTTAACGAATCTCTCGATAAAGTGAACATTTTTTTCCCGGTCCCTTGAAAAATACTCGATAAGTTGAATAAAATCAATATTAATTGGTTCCCTCGGTAATTGGAAGTTAAAGGAATAGTATCTTGCCTTGGAATTGTATCATTATTCTTGTATGGATGTACCCGGCTTCGCCCGGGTTTTACCCGAGTAAAGGTTTGTTTAACGAATCTCTCGATAAAGTGAACATTTTTTCCCGGTCCCTTGAAAAATACTCGATAAGTTGAATAAAATCAATATTAATTGGTTCCCTCGGTAATTGGAAGTTAAAGGAATAGTATCTTGCCTTTGAATTGTATCATTATTCTTGTCTCAAATAAATTGCCGTGTCATCCTGAATTTTGTCTTTCCTAATTTTCTACATACAAAATCATCGTATCATCATGATCATATTTAGAGCAGATTGTTGAATTATAACAGATAAATTAGAATATTTATCTTGATTATTTCTAGGCGAAAAGTTATTTCAAAAATTTTATTTGCTAGAAACCTTCCCAGTACTATACTAAATAACTTCCCAAAGTTTCATGGCGATCCAATGAGTGGTTTGGTCAGGCATAAAGGACAAACAAACAGACACACATACATTCATTTATATATATATAGATGTCACGCTAGTGTATCATAAGCAATCTATATTTATACCTATTATGAGAGAGAGGTTGCATAGAAACTTTACTACGTGCCGCTCAAAAATGGAGAAAAAAAACCTAGCTTATGATATTTATTAAATTGAATAATTAGTTAAGGTATAATACACATACACATATTAAAACAAAGTGTCCAATGCAGTATTAGATCCCGGTTCATGGCTGTCTGGAATCGAGGGTTATAACCACTCGTCCACCGACTTATATTTATGAGAGAGAGATGATTTTATAAAGATATATGCATTAAAAATATATATTATTAGTGAAAATTTTATAAGATACATAAAAAAAGAGTAAATTATTTCTTAAAGAAGTTTCGTTTCGAAATGGACCACATTGTCTCCTACTGAGATGACATCCCGTGACCCAAGTGATACGCCAATATTGTCCTCTCTCAGATAAGACATGTGACTTAGAACAGAAGACGAGGTGAGTGGCATCCTCGTGTTAGTGATTTGTCGCCTTCTTATTGGTTAGTAGATGCTGGTCACGTGATAGGAACTCGATTTGGTATACTTAGAGCTACAACCAAATTAGTTCTTCAAAGAGTTCTTACACATTCCGTCAGAAGAACCGGCCGTGAAACAAAAGTTGACCTTATGAGTAACTCTGCTAGACAACACGTGGCGATGTTCTAGAATTACAAGATCGCCTGACATCATCTTAAAGAAAGAATAAAAGTTAACGGCGACGATTTTCTTTTTTTAATGCTGTAAATTCGACAAGTTTTCGGACTTTGACGTCTTTCGACAGGCAACTTTCCAAGAAATATATATAAATATTATCTTCTAGTTTCTTGGAAAGTGTGTGTTGCCTGTTGAAGGACGTCAAAGTCCGAAAGCTTGCCGAATTTACAGCATTAATAAAAGAAAACTCGTCGAACTTTTATTCCTTCTTCAAGATGTTCTAGAATCCTTGAATAGAGATTTAGCCATATTTTTGATCTGTTAACCTGATGTTGGTCATAGAATGAATCTCTCTGCATTCACAGAGGTACTCGAATTCTAATAAGAAGAGATGGGTGGTAATTTCAGGTGATCCTAGGTTTAGACATTTTTATATCCCATCAGGATGGTAATTTTAGAGCTTGGCAGAGGAATGGCATGAACTATAGATTTCGACAGCCATGACCCAGATTCGAATCCCACATTGAACACTTTTAGGCTCAAAAATCATACACTTTGGTTAGTAGCCCATAAAACCATATTCTCTCTATGTGATCAGATGGTCAAATTAAGATTAGATAAAAATCATATTCTATTCGTCTAACTCAAAGCCTAACTCTGTTCAATAGAAATTGTATGCAACGAGGAACTGTCAGACACTTTTTCTTTTATGGTCAATAAACAAAGAAAAACAGATTTTTACATTGATTATTACAAGAAGATTATACATTGTTACAGAGAAATAGTTTAAACTATAATAATATATGTTTTTTTAACAAATAAAAAAGAAATTTTTCCTAATGTTCCTTGTTATATATAATTTAAACTAAATAGTGGAGAAATATATATATTTCCATTTATAATAAATACGCTAGAATTCCGTATATATTTCAATAACAAGAATGTTGCTCACTAGTTTGCACTACGCTGACGAGGTTCAAACTCCTTAAATGCGTACGCGATTGGCTTTTCTTGATTTATATGTTAAAAAATAAATAAAAGTTTGTAGGGGGCGGTTTGAATAAAATATTCTAGATTTTTTCCAAGTCAACGATTAGATAAGAGCCAATTAAAATATATCTAAGGATCAATTAACTAACCAGTATATCCCATCTAAAATCTATACCCATGCTATTAATTATTTCATCTGAAAAAAAAAAACAGTTTGTTGTTCTTCTTTCAAGAAGATAGTTTTCTGGGTCATTTAATTAGATAATCTGCTTTGTAACCTATTTCTTTTAAATATTCGATGGAGAAATTGTACTAAGATACCCCAAACAAGATTCCCAAACTTTTGGTTCAAGTTTTTATCCAACGTTTTTTAAATTTAAAAAATGTCCATTTTAAAAATGCTCTTGGCAGTCTGTGGAACTTCCACCACGTGCGCATGCAATGAGGAAAACAATATTATAGCGCATGCGTGACCGCCCATTATCCTCAGCCAATCAGCAAAGAGGACAAAGGACGAGATAAGGAGTGTGAATAACTTTGTGTTCTTACGTTTTATTGAATTCGACATTCTCGAGTTTTTGAAATGGTAAATCGTTATTACATATGTTTATATCAATCAAAATAATGCCTTGTGTCCATTTTAAGGTGAAAACATCAGGCTTCAGGGGATAATGTGAAAAATCGTCCGTGTTTAGCTTTTCTTGATTAATCAAGAATAGGTATTTGGCCAATTCTGAACTAATTAAAAATCAACGAGAGAATAGCTGATATTTATTTCGATAAATGGCGCAAGCCATCAGCAACTTTCAGTTGCACGATAAGGAGAGATGCCTTTTTCATAATTCAAGGGATAGGTTTCTTTTAAAACATTATAATTCACAAATATCTAACTTTCGGGCACAAAAGTCCTTCTAGAGGAGAAAACACGCTTCAATAAATCTCCAATAGAACAAGAGTTGAAATAAAACAAATACAGAGGGTACTTAAAGTTATTTAAATGTCAATTTAACACGGGCCTCCACTGCACAGGCATATCGGATTCGCAGAGGGGATATCAGATAAGTCCGTGCAGTGAAAGGCCGCGTAAAATTGGCATTTAAATAACTTTACAAGGTACCGCTTAAAAAGAGCAACCTATCTTATGATATTTACAACAATAAATAATATTATGATGCATTAGCGTGCCATCGGTTATCAAAATTCAAAACTATTATAGACGTGTATGATTCTTTTTAAAAATAAATAATTTAAATATCTTTGAGTTATAAAAGGCGATCCATAGAATATAACTATAAAGTTTGAATTTTGTCTGAATTTTCTTAAACTGGTGTTGTGGCACATTCTTTATCACTATCCATTTGGAACGGGCAACAAAAACCCCCGTTACAATAAATTGATAAAGAGGAAGCAATCTCTCGAAATATACATTTAGGAAATTTGTTTTTCTTTCATAAATCCAGATACACTTTTTTTATAGTTATATTCAATGGATCGCCTTTAATAACTCAAAGATATTTAAATTGTGCAGTAAGGGCATTAGAAATTGTTTATTTTTAAAGAGAATCATACGCGTCTATAATAGTTTTTAATTTTGTTAATGAATAATATATGTAAAGGTTATTCACATATTAAAACAAAGTGTCTAATACGTAATTCAATCCCGGTTCATGGCTGTCGGGAATCGAGGGTTTTAAACACTTGTCCACCGACTTCTCTGTATTTGATTTGATGTTAACTCTTGTTTTATTGGCGATTTATTGAAGCGAGTAGAAGGGATTTCGCGTGTCCGAAAGTTAGAGATTTGTGAATTAAAATGTTTTAAAAGAAACTTATTCCCGGAATCCTGATTTTTTTCACCTTAATATGCCTATTTACACCATGAAGATTCAGGAGGATTGAATTCATGTACCAAAAAAAGACATCTCTACCTTTTAAAATGGGTAAAAAAAAAATACTTTTTATTTATTATTCGAGTACAAAACATAAAGGTGGTGATAATTTGCCATAACACTTTTTAGGAAATTCGACCAATAACTTCCCTCGTAGGATGTTATAAAATCGAAGCACACTACCCTCTATACTGATGAGATTCATAGCCAGAGATCATGATATACAGATTGGCTTTCCTGGTGTTGTGGCACATTCTTTATCGCTGCCAATGATCCATTGGGAGAGGCAAAAAAAAAAAAACGTTACAATAAATTGGTAAAAAGAGGAAGCAATTTCTATAATATATTTTGAAAAATTGTTTCCTTTCACAGATATACGCCTGTTTTATTTTTTTAAATAGTTTTATTCAGTGTTGTGTGTGGATCGCCTTTTATAACTCAAATATATTTAAACTTCTTTTTGGATTCTTGATTAAAGTTTTTTTTTTTTTTTGCTTATCCCTAGTACACGTGGTACATGCCATGATAATCATGGTGGGTAGTTAGCGACTGCTTTTTACTGTAAGCGCACCACATGTCTACACATGTGAAAAGCAGTTAGACTTTGCACTTACAAATTTGCCAGAGCCTCGTTTGGTTACTTGCACTCGCTGGTGGGGTTGGACTTTGGCAAGAATCGGGGGCCATTGGAGCACAACTGAAAAAAGTGTCCAATGCTGGAATCGAACCCGGGTCGTTGTGGTCGAAAACCAAACGGTTTAACCAGCCTTCCACCGATCCCCCTTGACTAAAGTATATTGCGCGATTGTTGTAGTACTTATAGAAGAGTACGTAATAAAAAATACCATTTTCAAGAAATAATAAAAGCTAACCATATCCTCTGTGATTCTTCCTATTGTAATTTAGATTAAAAAATACCACAGTAATGTTTGATGAAAATGTTTATATATACAGTTAAACCTGTCTATAGCGCCCCTTTGGGACTCACCAAAATAGGGTGCTATAGACAGGTCACTTTTAATGTAAATATCGCATCGTACTACGTATTTAAAATCGGGCGCTATAGAGAGGAAGGCGCTATTTAGAGGGGGCGCTATAGACAGGTTTAACTGTATATATAAACTGTAAATCCCTCAATCTACATTAATTATTTTCTAAATACAATATAACGCGGCTTATGATTGTAAAACGAAAAATTGCAATTATACCGCGAATGTTTCTTTTAAACGAAAAATAAATTTAGATTTTTCGTTTAAAAGAAACATTCGCGGTATAATTGCAATTTTTCGTTCTACATAATTATGTTTCCATATATTCATATTAGCTATAACTATGTCCTTTATCAAAAATCGTGTATATTTCGTAAACATTTAATTAAAATTGGATACTGTACATTTACCAATAAAACTCTTTGCTTTCTTAACTTCTCGGTATATACACTCATTGACAAAACTTAAGGAAGTTTCATATTTTAATCATAAACCACTCCTTATTTGCTTATATAACACCGGATTTCCCATACATGTAAATTCGAACGTTCTCCTTAAAAAAATAATATAATAATAAAAATAAAAAATATATACACATACTAAAAGGTACAACTTCGTACCATGAGTTTCCTTTTGTCCATGAGTTTCCTTCATTCGAAATATATGAAATATTGATAAGACGGGTTACACTTACATCGCCCGCTCAAGTCCATCTGGGGACTTTTCCGGGCTCATCTTAAGAAGGTTCAGTGGTGGGTCTGGTAAGGAGAGCAAGTCAAGAGGTGAGTCCCGGATATGTACAGGCTATAGATACTAGAGTGAGCAGATAGTTAAAGAAAGGTTATGAATGTATAAATTGGAAGGGTACATTAGGGTTATAATACAGTTACAAGTTCACGGGCAGCCAGGGGAATGATAAGGGGATTTAAGTATTTTATTTATTTACTTATTAATTTTTATTTATTTATTTATCATTGTTTTTTTTTTATATAATATCTATTTAGTTAAAATTATGACCATATTGACTTTAAAAATATTGATAAGATAATTACTCTCTTATTTTCAAAACGTGTTAATAAAGATCTATTTCTTTAAAATTGTATCATTAATAGTTAAAAAAAAAACATGGAACACACTTTAAATAAAATATTGATAGAAATTTCTTACTTTTGTAATATCGTTGAATTCCATTTGAGTTTGAATCCTTCAAGAGATGAACTTTAAAACATCATTGATGTCATAAATATTTCTTGATTTGACTTGGAATATCGCAGAATTTTTCATTTCATCTTTGTTCATTTCTTTAAATTGTGGAAACTTCTCAAATATATTCTGTAAAATAATGGCATTCTCTTTTTCTATCATCAGTATTATTAATTATGAAAGCCTTCTTAGTATAATCATCTTCATGTTTTAAAACGTAATCATTTTTAAAGATAAACTCAATTTTTAGAGCAAATAAGATCTTTTGCATTAATTGATTTTTTTTTATTTGGTTGAACTTTTTTTTTTTCAATTCAGGAGAGTCTATTTCATTTGATAATTTTTTCGGATTAACATCTTGTACATCGGCATTAATAAACTTATCAACAATGGTAAATAAGGAGTACATAGAAAAAAAAATCTTTTAACCAAATATTGTTTTATTTCAAAGTGACTTTATATGTTGTAATGGAATATATTTCTTATATTAAATCAACGGGTTATATTATTTTAAATATTTTGTTTCTCAGCAAATTTGTCTCACTGCTTCTCTTTAATGTACATCCCAGATAGTTGGCGTTCTGCACTCCAGGAGCCTGGGTTACCTATAAAGCTCTATAAACAAGTCTAATTGACCTGTAGACACTTGGTGAAGTGGTTTACTAAGACAAGCAAGGCAGACTTCTAAACCACAGGACAGCCCGGGTAGTTAGCGATCTATGGATACGCTCCAAGAGAACCTGAGATACCTATATCCCTCTAAACAAGTTTGACTGGCAGGTAGACACTTGGTTAACTGGTTCAATAAGACAAGTAAGGCGGACTTCTAAACCACAGGACAGCCCGGGTAGTTAGCGATCTATGGATACGCTCCAAGAGAACCTGAGATACCTATATCCCTCTAAACAAGTTTGACTGGCAGGTAGACACTTGGTTAACTGGTTCAATAAGACAAGTAAGGCGGACTTCTAAACCACAGGACAGCCCGGGTAGTTAGCGATCTATGGATACGCTCCAAGAGAACCTGAGATACCTATATCCCTCTAAACAAGTTTGACTGGCAGGTAGACACTTGGTTAACTGGTTCAATAAGACAAGTAAGGCGGACTCCTAAACCACAGGACAACCCGGGTAGTTAGCGATCTATGGATATGCTCCAAGAGAGCCTGAGATACCTATATCCCTCTAAACAAGTTTGACTGGCATGTAGACACTTGGTTAACTGGTTCAATAAGACAAGTAAGGCGGACTCCTAAACCACAGGACAACCCGGGTAGTTAGCGATCTATGGATATGCTCCAAGAGAGCCTGAGATACCTATATCCCTCTAAACAAGTTTGACTTGCAGGTAGACACTTGGTTAACTGGTTCACCAAGACAAGCAAGACACAATCCAAAATCACAGGACAGCCCTGGTAGTTAACGATCTATGGATACGCATAAGAAGCTTGGGTTACCTATATATCCCTCCAAACAAGTTTAATTGACCTATAGACACTTGGTGAAGTGGCTCACTAAGACAAGCAAGGCAGACTCCTAAACCGCGGGACAGCCCAATTAGTTAGCGATCTGTGGATACGCTCCAAGAGAGCCTGGGATGCCTATATATCCCTCTAAACAAGTTTGACTGGCCAGTAGACACTTGGTTAAAAGGTTCAATAAGGCAAGCAAGGCAGACTCCTAAACCGTAGGACAATCCGGGTAGTTAGCGATCTATGGATACGCATTAGAAGCTTGGGTTACCTATATATCCCTCTAAACAAGTTTAATTGACCTGTAGACACTTGGTGAAGTGGCTCACTAAGACAAGCAAGGCAGACTCCTAAACCCAGGACAGCCCGATTAGTTGGCGATCTATGAGTACGTTCCAAGAGAGCCTGGGAAACCTATATCCCTCTAAACAAGTTTGACTGGCATGTAGACCCTTGGTGAAGTGGTTCACTAAGACAAGCAAGGCAGACTCCTAAACCGTAGGACAGCCTGGGTAGTTAGCGATCTGTGGATACGCATCAGAAGTCTGAGTTACCTATATGTTACTAAACAAGTTTGACTTACATGTAGACACTTGGTTAACTGGTTCAATAAGACAAGCAAGGCAGACTTCTAAACCACAGGACAGCCCTGGTAGTTAGCGATCTGTGGATACGCATCAGAAGTCTGAGTTACCTATATGTTACTAAACAAGATTGGTGATTACTTACTCGAAATTAATTGTCTTGTCATCCTTATCTTCCCTCATTTTCCTATGTGATATTTTGGTGGAGATGCTGAGTAGATTAGGAAAGACAAACTGAAGACCGCCGAACAGATCTTGAGGCCATGGATACTGCGAACTACAAAAATGTATTTTCAGCGACTGGCCCCTGAATTAAATCGCCGCGTCAAAGTCAAGACTTCCTTCCAAAAAGAATACGATATCCCATAGAGGCTACGGAGAAAAAGCCACTCTTCACCCCGCAAGGAAATAGACGCAAAGCTACTAGGGACAAACTTCCAAGACTCCGAAGGAATCTGTGACATACGTAAACAGGTCAAATCTATGTCAATTTCAACACGATCTGAAAGCTGTGGGTCAGAGTTCCCATAGGGAAGGAGCTCTATGTAACGGGATATTTTTAGTTAATCAACAGATTTTATTATTTATAATGTTTTGTTGCTCTCAGCAAATTGTTCACATTGCCTCTCTGTTCTTTTATGCAAATAAGTTGGCAATTGTTTTTATCGAAATAAATTGTCTTGTCGTCTTTAATATTTTTTTTTCTGTGACAATATGCATTTCTTCAGAGATTTTTTAAAGAATTATTATCACTACTACACGTGGTACGGGCCTTGATAATCAAGGTGGGTAGTAGTTGGCGATTGCTCTTCATGTAAGTGCACCACCAAATATCTACAGATATAGAATTGTTTATATTTGCACTTATAAATGCGCCAATAGCCTCGTTTGGTTACTTAACCTCAATAGTGGGGCTGAAATTTTGCAATAATCGGAGGCCATTGTGAGGAGCAATTTTTTATTATTATTATTATTAGAAAAAAGTGCCCAATGCGGTATTCGAGCCCGGGTCCTGACTGTCGAAAACTACGGTTCATATCACTCGCCCACCGAATTTTTAGGAATTTTTTTAATGACATTTCCTAGCTTTGTGTAACATTTTTATGAATTTTTTTTTTACGAATTTATGTGAGATGAACGGAAAGTAGTTTGAACTTTCTTATGATTAGGCATTCTAATTGTTGCCCATTCATTGTTGTAGAATGTAATTGGAGAGAAATTCTGATAATGTCATTTATTGCTTTCTTTATGATACTATATCCGTTGCTTTAGAACTCGCTTTAGTAAGAATTCTGAACAACAGCAATTTACGTCTCCCGCTGCACCATTCGCTTTATGCGAACTCTACATTAATCAAGCCTTACTCAAACTCTCTGCAAATATTTATGATACATAGCAAATGTAATTTTTTAATATATCTTTGATATAAAACCATATTTTCAGAAAATCTTTACTCGATGCAATTTAGTGAAATTATATGTATGCACTTCTACAGACCTATAAGCTTATGTTCATATATTCCCTAAACACCCCTAAGCTGCCTTCCTTAGTAAATGCAGGTTATATAATAAAACCAATCCAATACAATAGTAAAGCGGTCTAGAGGTTAATTTGGCGAAACCGCTGAGAGGGTTCACCACTAATGATCCAAACCCTCTCATTCAATGACTTTTATCATTGCAGTAAGGTTTGTAGAGATAATATTTGGTGATATTATTAAAAAATAAACACATTTCCAAAAAAGAATTGTTACAAATTGTTAAGTTATAAATGGTTCTACAGATTTCTGTATACACCTATCCCCCGATTTACACGGTAGATACGTTCCTGAGAAAAACGTGTAAATCGGGGGGATAGGTGTACACAGAAATAAAAATGAAATGCATTGACAGGTTAAAATATGTAGTCAGCACATAAGCTCGGGATTCCTCGTGAGATGTGTACACAGCGCATGTGTTCAATCACAGTAGCATTTAGTATAGTGCGATAAAAACAACAAAAAAAAACTTATTTGGAAAACCGTGTAAAAGCGAAAACGTGTAAAACAAGTACCGTGTAAATCGGGGGATAGGTGTATATTGTAATATTAATAATATACAGATAAGCATGTGAGGGTTAACTGGGGCATGAGTGGTAGCTAGGTTTTGGTTTAAGTTGGTACAATTAAAGCATAGAAGAGTGAAAAGGCGTAACACAGAAGAGGGCTCCAACTTGAGGAAAGATTGATGTTGTTCTACACTTTCTGTAGATACATATAATGTTGCTTCAATTTACCTATCTATGAGAATCCTGTATGGACGAGTGCCCCTAATAAAGGCTTTTGTTGTTGATACAATTAAGTTTCTTCACTTTTTATTTTGAGGCTAGGTTTATCATTTTGAAAACTAAGGCTAAAAAGAACCACAGGGTAAATGTTGGAGGATAGAGTGAAACCATATATAGATCAGTGTTATTCTCTCTATCTGTTTCACTGCAACAACATTATCTTATCTACAACCTATATCTAGAGAAAACAGATGTCCACGATGCTAGAAAGAAGATTCCCCTTTGGTTACCTTCATAATGCTCTCTATAAACACATTTTAATTTTTTAGTAGGGTAAATTACAATTAAATTATAATATATTATTTGTTACAATAGAGCTATATAGTGATATAAAACCAGGTTCATGGAGCACAGAAGGCCAAATAGACGGGTTTTATTATGATGACTCATCACCTAATTATGCAAGATATAAACAATGAATAATTTATTGAGATATATGTTTTTAACTTGGATAGCTCAATAATGAAATATATGTTTATTATTATAATCCAGAGTTAAATCAATATATAACTATATTAATATTAAACCTCTGCTTTTTTAAAAACTATATCACAAGGTTGACTTGAAAAGTAAAGATTGAATTGAACTATAGAATTAATAAAATTAATATATAAATATATCGCATTATAAATTCACATTAAAACATAGTCTTATTCAGCTATTCCGTCAGAGTTTAAAAGGAGGAGGGGGGGGGGGGGGGGAAGAAAAATTAAAAATTCATTAAAAATATATAATTGTTTTATTAACCCAGGCGTAGTAATATATATATAATATTACACACACATACAGCTTTATTAAGACCACCGATCTTATACAAATTCACCGCAGGAAGGAAGATGGAGCTCCTATACTCCAGGCAACACAGAACCCAACAACAGTCTCCAGGTCCGATGCATGTCCAGTGGCCACAGAATCCACCGTGCATACATCAAGGTTTAGCGTATCACTGTAAAGGCAAGTGTGGAATCAGCCACGTTCTAGTCTTCGCTTTCCTCTTCCAAATGGACCACGACATTCGGCGAATCCATTAATCTCTTCCGAACGATGTGACCTGTGACATATATAATAACAATAATAAGAGAAAGATTATTTGGTCAATTCTGGAATCATTAAAACTAACGGATAGTTGATATTCCGACAGATGGTGCAAGCCATCCGCAACTTTTAGTTGCACGATCAGAAGATGGCTTTCTCTTTATTTATCAACCTGACAATTTCACTTCTGTAACATCTTTCATATCAATAATAATACAGATAGTTTATAATGGACACTAAAAATAAAACTCTATCTCACATCTTCTATTGTCTTCAATCCTTATTTTCAAGTCAACCTTATGATATAATTTAAAAGCAGAGGGATGTTTAATATTAATATAGTGATATATTGATGTAACCCTGGATTATAATAATAAACTATATATTTAACCATTGAGACTATCATATTTGAGCTCTCAAATTAAAAAGGATATATCTCAATAAAAATCACGCATTGTTTATAAATATTGATAATTAGGTGATGAGTCATCATAATAAAAACCCAATGGCTAGTTAGCGTTCTGTGTTCGATCGGTTATATCACTATATATAGAGCTTTATTATAACAAATAATATATTATAATTTAATTGTAATTTACCCTACTTTTATATTAATTAAAAGGTGACTATTTATTTTCATCCAGCACTTTGCATTCATTACACATACACACATGCACACAAAATGTATGCCTAGATTTATAAAATACAGTGAAACACTTCGTTAGACCGTTCTTTTGGCGACTTGGCCAAGCTGGAAAGGTATCAAAAAAATATGTATTAAAAAAAAGTTATTTAAAAAAAATGTGTGTGTTTGAAGTTTTTTTTTTTCTTTGCTCTATAAAAAAAAAAACTAGTTATATGAGAAAATTAAACCTATAATCTAGGCTTTAAAAAGACGTTAATACTTGCTTGATGAAGATTTGGAGTAAAAATTTATACATACTATTTTCCCCATTAGATAGAAGTTTCGAAATATATCGTTAGATTCACGATAAAGCAATGAAAAGTAACATCTAAAGAGTTTCTACAACTTTAAATATTTGTAGTCGGGGTGTAGGATCGTCTGCCATCTTCACTTTCTTCTTTCGCAATCTTGTTACTGGGTCAAACTGTCTCATCCGCTATATCAGGTTAGATTTGTTGTGACGGATGCTTATCTCCTTTGACCATGTCTAGAAGTCCACTCTTCTCTTGATAAGAGTATTGTTCATACGGAGTAATTAGGTGCGTTTCTGTTGATGAGAACATCTGAGACACACAAAGGCAGGAATATGACTTTGCTGTTAACATTTAACTGGGCTTAGTAAGACAGCCTTCATGTCTAGGGTGGCTCTACCAGGAGTATAAGACTTCAAACATACTTAACAATACAGGAGGTATTGACTTGTAATAAGGTCATTGTCTAGCTTAAGAAAATCTTGGAAGGTGATATTCTCTCTACCAATATTTTCATTATCTTCATCATTCTCAATTGAGATATCCGGAGACGTTTCATAAACTGGGTAAATAATTGTTTTCTTAAGAAAATTCTATATTGTGACGTCCTTCCACACAGCTGTGACATAATGAAGAACATGAACTGACGCTTAAAAGCTTGCCATTTGAAACGAATTAAGAAATTATTGTAATTCTCCTAATTGATAAATTGTATTTAATTACAGAAAGGCTTTATTGCTTCAGGATTGTCAATATCAATTAATGCCCAGCTGCTCGATTGCCCCTGTGATAAATTTGTTTAGTGGCTTTTATCACTCCTTGATCTGACTGGGTCAAGCTTGAGTGGAGATAAGAAATAAGAAGACTCCTTGATCTAATAGTTGGTGTTAACTTGTTACATTTGATAGGGAAAAAAAACTCATATGATGATAAATTACTCGGCACTTTTTTACATGTACTAGTCAATCGTCAATTAACAAAAGTATCTTTTGTTTTTCCATTTCGAAGTCCAACTCTATAAGCCACACTAGAGAAATCTCCCTCCGGTTTATCCAAATCTTTAGCTGTGAATGGTAATTCCAAGATAGAATCATTTTTATATATTCTTATAAAATATAAAACATATTTTTTAATTTGCATATATATTACAGGAGGTTTCATTTTTTTTCTGTTCCAACAGCATTTGCACAAATGAAAATTAAGAAAATTACTCGTTATACACTTCTCAATCTTATAACCCCCAATTATTCATTAGTCATCACACTGAAGCAACCAAAACTCATTAAATATCTTTAAAGTGATTTTTTTATTAATCTCTTGTTTTAATATTATTCGTCTACTTACTTTTTTTCTTCTTCTTCTTCTTTCTATCTCCACTCAATCACACTAAGGTATCAAGCTTGTAAAGCTTGAGACTCTTGATGGTGTCTGCCGGGGAAGAGTAGAGCCCATCAATGAATGAGTCAATACAGTCAATAATATGTCTTGGGGTTGCAGGCTGAGAATTGCACTTAGTACATAGTGGGAAAACCCTGCAACCATTCTGGAAAGTCATTGTCCGTTGATGACCAGACTTAAGTCTGGAAATCAAGACTGTTGTTCTCTTGTTACTTTTTTTTAAATAACAATAACCTTATCAACCGACTTTGTTTATATTCCTTATAAACAGCGCGATTAAAAATATTTTGATTTGAGGTAAAATAAAACAACTTGGTCGGATTAAAATGTTTAACTGTTAATAAAATCATAACATGGGGAGAACACAAGCAAACAAAAGTGATTTGTTGTTTTCTATAGGCCTAGTGATAACTGGCCATTATCAGGAAATGTGGAATTTCATCGAATTGCTATTTATCTCGCTTATCAACTTATATCAAATAAATATCGCCCAAAATGGAAAAAGTGTTGTAAGCGAGATTTTTTATAGCGTATTGTGATAAGTATATTTTATTTCAAGTTGAAGTCATTTTAGTTGTTCTTGTTTCTTATCTTCTTGTGCAAAGATTACACGAATTCTATGATATTCATGCTCTTCGAGCTGATCTCATGGAATGGTATGTAGCTTTCGTTGATCATGGCACCATGATCACCCTCCCCAAGAACTGACCGGGCCCGATATTGCTTAACTTTGGTGATCGGACGAGAACCGATGTTTTCAAATTTCAAATACTGTAAACCAAAACCATCAAATATTATAAAACAATATATAATTATTTACCCGCCAATGTCACCCAAGTTCAGAGCTTATCTCAAATTCCTCTTAAAAATTAAGAAATTGTAGACAACGATTAGGAAAGTGTAATTAATACGGGGTATGAGTGTTTTGATAATATAGTAGAATGGCCTGGTAGAATAACTGATGAAACTAGTGAGAGAGTTCGCCACTGATAAGCCAAGTAGACTATCTTTTTTTATTGGACAAATGGAACTATAAAGAATAGTCAGCACAAAACAACAAACAGCACAAAATATTTTTTCCGCTTTAATCTATATGTTGAAATAAAAAATTACATTAGTAATTAATATTTTTAATTAACCATAAAACTATTTTTACCCCAATAGCAGTGTTGAATGAGGTATTTTACTAAGTGTTCTGATTATATGGGACCATGGAAGAATATGATGAGACCATAAGGATCTGGTTGTGTAGATGGTCTGGAACAATCCCTCGCTGCCACGGACTCCAGTCTATACCTCGGCATCTAGAGAGACCTCCTCTTAACGACAGGTACCGTATCATCTGTATTTGCTGCCATCCAGCGGTTTAATCTACCAGACCGTTTCTTAGAACTCTAATACTGTAATTGGACGATTCTGCTTATATGTGCTACATTGAAGGGTGGAATCTTAGAAATGGTATTCAAGCAAATTATGGATATATGCTTTTAGGCCAATATAATTAAAAGAGGTTATAATATTGGGATAATTACATATACATTAAAGTTTGTTTTATGTGTAAAAGAAGATTCCATCACCAGTGTAGAATATATAAGCAGAATCGTCCAATCCAGTATTAGAGTTCTAAGAAACGGTCTGGTAGAATAAATACGCGAAACCGCTGGAGAGGTTAATCGCTGATGAGCTAAGCCCTATAAATATATATTTTAATAGAAGTAAAGAACAGTAGGAGGTGTGAATTTTATTAGAAAAAATCTGTGCTTTAAAAGATTCATTTTTAATATTTATCCCTCGTTTTTGCTAGCTCTATTTGTATCTTTTTATACATGAAGGTTCCATTTTCGCACTTTTAACCCATATTATATTCTTACCTTATTACATAATAATCAAACACATCATTAGATTATATACAATATATACCTGTCTCATTGTATTTAAATCATCCTCATTCATCTGTGTAACAATCATTTGATTTATAAGATTTCTTTATAAATAAATTCCAAAGCATTTCTTAAATTATTGGACACTATTTATTGTGCTTTCTTTCAAAAAAAATAAGAATATTATTGTTAAAAACAGTTATTTTAATATGATGGTTTTAAAAATATAAAACAAAAAAATAATGGAAACATTTACACAAATAGTAATATGCACAAATTTCTTCAGCGAGAGAGACTCCCCCACCTTGAGAGAGTCCTCCTCCAGATAAGGAGCGGGTCTTCTTGAACCCTCCGGTTCGGGTTTTAGCAGACGCCAGGATGGCCAGGCCACGCCCGATGATTCAGACCTGTAGATCTGGCGGCCGCTGGATGGTGGTGAAGGCCTGGATGAGAGGTATGAACAACACCAGGACAGTACTGATGAGCCCGCGACAGGTCTTTGGACCCACAAACAACACAGGAATGTCGGGCCGAAGCAGTGTGGGCAGGATGGGGCAAGGCGTTTATCGCCAAGTCCGCGTTGTGCCCGGAGAAAGCGCATCGCCGGAGCGAAGACCAGCCGATGTTGATGTGAGGTTTAGATCCTCTCAGCTTCTAGGGAACTGGATGATGGGTCGGAAGGTCCCGCACAGATTTTCGTTGATAAGACGACGGCAGAAGCTGGTCAGCGATGTGGCATCATCCAGGACGCAGCGCGTTGGCCGAGTAAGGGGAGCGGCAGGGCCGCCCCAACGCAGGTGCCGGCCTACTGGGCACGAGCCAGAAGGTCGGGAGGCCGGAAAAGACGTCAGCTGCCAATGATGGGGAGATTAGAGAGATGAGACGGTGCAAACGCGCGGTAGTCCAACGCGAGGATGTCACCAACCGCCTCACAAATCTTAAGCAGCCTGAGACGCCGCGGCGGGAGCCAGGACCCGGATGGAGTGGGATAGAGCTACGTGCCGTTCTTGAGAGACTGGCCTTGCCAGGAAGCTGCCGGGCAACCAGGCAGTTCACTCCGGCCTCCAGATGAACCATGCAAGCCGAGTCTGGATCTTATGAATGGTATGATCGGAAGCCGTGAATGTGATTGACCACCGTGGATAGTACCAAGGAGTTAGCGGTTCTAGCTTTGCCGACGAGAGTGAGGCAGCGGGTGTAGGAGGCCCACCTTGCTATGGCAGCCTCGAGCAGAGCCAGGAGATGTTGTTCTTGGTCGAAATTTTATTTTGTCAGCGTCACATTGAAGCTTAGCACCTTCAGCTCGACCGACGACCAGGATATGCCTAGTGGAGCGTCGTTTCGGGCATGCCAGGCGCCTCACCATAGACATTTGCTCTTGGTGAAATTTCTCTTTATTTTCGAGGCGCGCCGGAAGTTCTCGAAGATAGAGGTCACTATACCCATCCTCGTTGCGGATGAGCGGGACGATGTCGTCGGCGTAGGCAGGGACATTCCCGGGACCGAGCTCTTGCTCAAGGCGACGTAGAAGAGAACCCTTGGCGAAGCTGAATGGCGCAGCCCTGTCTCACACCGTTCAGAAGCTGCAAGTGTCTGGTGTGGAGGCCTCGCCCCGGCATAGAGGAGGAGAAACCACCCGATGAAAACCGGTGGCATGAACATTAGGGACACCAAGAAGCCGCGATCTAAGATGTTAAAGACCGACTCGGGGTCGGTGCAAATGACGGCCAGCGGCATGCCGCTTTTCATAACAGCGTCGACTTCGTCGCACATACACGCGATGTTCCGAGAAGGGGACCTTCCGGGAACCGCGTTTGTCTGGCACTGAGGTACCAGGACGGGAGATGTGGCCGTGACGCCGGAGGAGGATGTTCCTCAGGACGCGGTGGACGCAGTGGGAATCAAGATAGGCCTGTAGCCGCAGAGCCCAGGACCGCAGTGAAACTTGGAGACCAGGTAAATGGTGCTGCGCCGCGTCGATGGAGGCAAGGTCCTGCGGAGGCCTCAAAGACGCGCTTGAGAGCATCGACAAAGAATTTCTCTTAAGCGATATAGAACTCGCAGGGCGAGTTGTTCCACCCCGGGACCTTTCCGAGCGGCGGATGGCGGAGGCGATCTCTGCCGCGGAGATCTCGGAGCGGAGCAAGGGCTCATCCCCTTCGAGGATGAGGGAATTCGTCGTCCCCTGGATGAAAAATGAGGCGGCGTTGGGGTCGCACGACTGGCTGGCTCCGTATATCTTTGATGACCATATCCACGATGGTTGTGGAGGATCTTTTGATGATCGCTGCCAGATGTTCGACAACGAGCCCCAAGCATAGCATGGCGGCAGCGCAAGATTGGCGAGGTGTAGGAAGTACGTCCAGCTGGAGAAGGACAGCTCTATGGTCCGAGAGCCTGTAGTGGATCGTACTATAATGGGCGACAAGATCCACGAACCTCGAAGAGAGAAGAACCCTGTCCAGGCAAGACGTGTCAGCCGCCGATCTCCCATAGCTTGCTACTCTGGTTGGAATGTCGGCGGCGTTGATGAAGGTGGCCGCATCGACCAGGGCTGTCTGATCCAGCAGCTCCCACCGAGCCGGACGCTGTGTCGTTCATGCTCTTCTCGCTGATGTTGAAGTCGCCCAACACCTACGAGTTCTCCTGGACCGCGGCGGCTGCGATGATATGAAGCTTCTGATTCCGCTCTCGAGGAATATGAGAGAGGTGATAACACTCACTTCCTGGCCGTGGACGCCTATGGAGACGGTAGAAATGTGGCAGGGCCATAGGACCCGCTACTGCAAGACAGCGACTCTTGTGCGAAGACGACACAGGCGACGCCCCGAACCCCTGATGGATGTAGGGGGCACGTCAGCGGCGCTGTAGCCTAGGAAAATATATTGAATGGCGTCTAGCAACGAATCATTGGTTTACTGGACGAAGCGTTATCCACGAAATGTTGGCTCAGGAAGGGGCAGAGCTCGATGCTCTTCTCGCGAGGGGAAGCCCGCGAACGTTGATGGAAGCCAGATGGAAACTCATTTAGCGCTATTTGTTTGAGTATGGAAGGCCACAATGAGTTTATAGAGAGCTGTTTGGGTGGCGGGCAGGCATTTCAGCAGATTCTGGGTAACTCTGTGGAGTCGATCTTCATGGCTCTTCCCATTCTCTTTATGTGGTTCTGCAGGCAAGGGACGAGACGAGAGCCTAAAATATTTCTCTATTTTTTTATTCTTGAAATATTTTCTAATTATACCAGAAATAATAGAAGTTACACATTTTAGGATCATTCAAAAAAACTTAGCTCTATTACAAATCCAAAGTAAATTCAACTTATATCGTAATAGTTTATACACTCTATTGACATATTTTTTATACTTTTTATGGATTAAGATAAAGTATATTTATTAAATAATTCAACAGGTTTATGGAGATGAGTTTATTTGCATTTTATTAAGGCAACCTCGAGCTTTTGGGCATTTCTGCCTTTCTCTACAGGAGTTCATATAATAAATTAAAGTATATTCAACATATATGATAAATTTATTATTATTTTTGCGTGACTTCCAGAGCAAAATTCAAGACCTGGATATTTTTTAAAAAGTAAGTATCACCACTTTAGCCTATTTTCCTTTTTGAGATGATTTTTTCCAACGTCTACTAAACTTTTCATGTTAAAATATTGATTCTTGAGGTCTGTGATAGAAATTATTTATTACACAAATAATAGTTATGTTACAAAGGGGAAAATTCATAATTCTGCGGTATTTCTGTTCATTATAAAAGAATTATATTTATATGTATTCATTTGTGTCTTGTTAATTACAAAGTTTGTAACGCAGATTCACTTGGCAAAAATTTGTTGCATGCGAGAACTAAAATGTGAAAAAATTCTCGTATAATCTATTATATTATAGATATATAAAGTAAATATTTTGGATCGTAATGAAAAAATCATTAAATGTGTACCTTTAGATTTTTTTACTAACAAAAATGATTTCATCTTTGAAAATATTAGAATAAAATAGGATATTACAATTGATTTGGCTCTCCTGTATACTATCAACAACACCCCTTCTTGACTTGAGGCTTTTGTTTTTTTTTTTAATTTTAGTTTTTAAATTAAGTTTAATATATAGTATCAACTTTTATATTTCATTTCAGTATTTACACCAATTACAAAGAAAATAGTGTAACACTATCAATTTAAATTTAGCCTAGAATAAATGTTATTTGTCAAGTAGATGCACCCTTATTCCCAGGTAAATAATCAAACCACCGTTAGTTTTGTTTTATAGATTTTTATACTAACTAACTTTAAGTAATTATATCTAAAATAATTTCAATATACATTTCGATATTAAAGTAGTCATTTGAATTAATAGACAATTGAAAGATTTTTTTTTTTCAAAATGATGTTGAGAATCTCTGATTAAAAAAAAAGAAAGAAAGAAACTCTTTATATTGCATAAATATAACTATTAACCTTTTCCATTTCAACGAAAGGTTTAATTTTGATGTGGCACTTTTTTGTCTTTTGTGTTAATGACATTAACAAGACTTGCTCAATGTATATTTTGCCCAAAAGCCAAACTCTAAATATCTTCTTTATTTAAAATAATATGTAATTCTTTTTCATAAGCTTTTTTAAATAAATATATACTTTTAATGCAAATATTTACCATTGTATATGTGGGTGCATTAAAAAAAAATGATAACATGTTTTGCAATCTATGCAATATATAAATGCAATGTTAAAAATCAATAATATATAAGTATTATTAAAGAAAGTTGAGCAGAGACATTGATTACAAATAAAAAAATTCTACCTCTTTATAGGACATATTTTAAAGGTTAACTCGAAATCATGAAAAATCTCTGTAGATTATATCTTTATAACCCTACTCATTGAATTTCTTTTTGGTTTGATCTTCCAATTATTGGATTTGTATTGTCAATGTCTGAATTGGATG
>CP092864.1:36152984-36178345 GCA_030710605.1 Cordylochernes scorpioides
CATAACAGAAGACGCGCTAATGTACCATAATAAAAGATTATGTGTGAGCCAATCAGTAATTCTCACTAATATCTACTAAATATAGGTCCGAAAATTGTGGCCACATTAGCGGTGTAAAGTTTGGAAAGCCTAATCGGAGATTAAAGAAAATTTATTGATCTTAATCAGAGACTAATCTGTGCAGAGAGATATTAGAAAGAAACCATATTTCCCTTTAAAACACAAGAAGAGGAGATAAATTTAAAAAGTCTAGACACAACTATATTATTTGTCCATATTAATTTCTGTCACAAAGAAAGTAATGCTTTAAATACACAAAGCCTTTATTGAGACTCTCTGGTCTCATACAGATTCTCCATTATATGAGAAAGGGTATTATATAAGTAAAAAAAAAGAAATTCAAGAAAGATCCAGTTAATTAGACAGGTCTTTGATTTTCAAGGCCTTCATGTAAAATATATATATATTTAATGTGAATGACCTATTATCTGACAGGTTGGATATTAAATCATATAATGAGGTCTGAGCAATTCCCGGGAGAAGCAAGTCTCCTTCTAAGTCAAGAAACGAACATCCCAACATGTAGTGTTCTAGTTCTGCCTTGATTATGCTTTTACATAGTGTACAATATATATATTCTGATTTTAAGTTTTTAGTAATGCTTCAAATGAATAGACAGTAAATTTCTCAAGGTCAGGGATAGAGCTAAGACTGTGCGATTGAAATGAATGGTTAGCGGCATTCTTCCAGTCACCATGGTGTTGGAAAATACGCGACTTCTAAGTTATGAATCATTTTGATATTCCATAAAAATTCCTAATTCTAATTTTTCTCATGAAACATCTTCACAAATAGTTCTCCTTCATACATAACAATTAGATATTAAAAAGGCATATTTTGGATTCAATAAAAGAATTATTTTGCCAATATTTCGGCTGGCTGAACGCCAACCTTTATCGAGTCATTACATTTTTGTATACACAAACTCAGCGCCGCATAGTGTTATAATATCACAGTTGAAATAAGTATTATAACACTATGCGGCGCTGAGTTTGTGTATACAAAAATGTAATGACTCGATAAAGGTTGGCGTTCAGCCAGCCGAAATATTGGCAAAATAAATCTGTTATTGAATCCAATATATGCCTTTTTATTATATAATGAATTAAATATGGATTGCTCTATTCAATACATAACAATATTTTATTGATTTTCCAGTTTTTTAAACATGGAAAATTGAGCCAATAAGTACGACCTCGTTCTATCTTCAATTCAACTTTATAAAATCCACTTTAGTAAATTCGGTGTATAGCACATGAAATTTCTTTGTTAAAAATATATGAAGATCTTTCACATAAGATCTATCCTACCATACTGTGATATATAAACTTATGTGTTTTCTCTCTCAAATTGTGCTAAAAATAAAATTATTTTATTGAATTACAAAATAATAGAATGTGGTCAAAATTTGTTTAAATATTTGTTTTGATTTGATGTGATTAGAAACATTATTCAGTGAGTCTTATTTTTACATGTTTGTATATAAACATGATCATTAAACATAAAAATAATTTATTATCGTGATACTCCTGTTGAAGGACTGACAAGAGTCCCAAAGCTTGAAAATAAAAAAGTTGAAAAAGAAACTTAGCCCTGGAAGCTTTATTTATTTTATAATAAAATTAAGCGTCGTCTTTTCTTTCCATTTGTGTTCACATATTACTAACACAATATGTAATAAATATACCAATTTATTTTTATAAACTCTCTGTGATATTATTTTTGTAGAATAATCATTTTATTGTTAATTTTTAACTTTTCCCACACAAATCACAGAGTGGAAGCCTGAATTTTTTTATTTCTTGCAAAATAATAGTAAACTTTATATTGGAAAGAGCTTTCTCTTCTTCTAATGTTGTAATTTTAACGTTATTTCCTCGTTCTGAAAATAGCTTGTTTTGTTGTGAGTCGGTAGAGATCGCAGAGTGTGCACATGCCAGCGGGTGTATATATTATCAGGTAGAAAATTAGGATAGTCTAAGGATTATTTTGATCGAAATAGTTCAGCCTTATTTAGATAGATAAATGTATACCCCAGGATATCTCCTGGAGCACAGAACACCAACTATCCTGGAGAGAGAGCCTTATTCACATAAAATATAGGCAATGGGAGAAATTCTATGAGTAACAGAATATCCATATTCTTTAGATAAAATACTAGTCTATTATATCTCGTCGGCAAAATTACGTCTAAGAAAGAAATTCAGACTAAGGTAGAAATACAGTAGACATTTTTTTTTATGAATAAGGAATATTTAAACTAATTTTTGATAATTAATGATGAACTTCAAAGACGAATTTCAATGTTGTTTCTTTTCGTTATAAATTGGCCAATGTTTCGAACGCGTTTATTTTTCCTGAACCCTACTGAATCAGCAAATAGCGGTGTTTTTAAAGCTATCAAAGTTGATTAACATATTCACAATACGGATGTTTTCATGGTTCTTATTTAGAAACAGCTAAAGTAATATAAAGATAGAAGGTACCTAGATCTATATGCTAAAAGACAAAAATTAAAATATTTCGATTTATTAGATGAACTAAGAAGAATTAGCATGTTAGGTAATATATAAACACATGGTTATTATACTATTTTTATACTAAAATAATATTTTTAAAAATTTACCATTCACAAAATTACAAAAAGGACAAAATTTCAGAGACTTTTAGGTGGTGTCGGGAATAGACTGATTTTAATATTTCCTTTAAAATTTTGAGATATTTTTTATATGCTTACAGAGAGCATCTAGAAGTAAAATAATCGCAGAATATACACAAAAATACTAATATAAGTTAAAAATAATTATATAAACAATAAGTGTAAGTAAAAATTGCCTAGTAATTGATCTTCAGAGAATATCACATCTGTTGGAGTTTAATTTATTATTACTCGGCGTAAATGGTTTTATTATATTTGACCAGGAGTGCCTGGTCACGTGTGTATGTTTGATTGTATATATAGTGTGCTTGAAAATAAAACGGGTGTGAATAGTATTGGTCGTGCCTTTATTCTCTCTTTGGCAGAGGCTTTAGAAACACCATAAGGGTGTCACTTTAGATAACATCAGAATTTAAAGTCCTCTAGGAAACGGCCTTCATAAGTTAAAAAAATATATCTTAACACATCGAAACGCTGTAATATCTACATTGGGTATCAACACATTTTGCGACAGCATTTGTGAGATATGCACCAAGCTTACATTACCAAATCAAATCTCAGCATAGAGAATTATCATAAGGACATTGCACAATTACCGACCCACTGTTATCATTTTCCAGTACTATCTAGTCAGTCAGTATGTAGAATACTTCAACAACGCCGTTAATAGAGCTGGAACGAATGGTAATGATTGCTTTACACCGCAAGAACGTCTGTTATATACTTCAGCCTGATATTCAAACTTTATGATTGATAAATGGGTATTATAAGGCGATATAACCTGCCACCTGTATATAAGAAATAAATGCCATGTTATCACCTTATAATTAATTATACCTAACTGACCTCTTGTACTTATTGTGTGCTGAAGAGCATATTGCTCGGTGCAAATATCTATATGTAATTCTGCTGACCTAAAAGTTTATGTCCATAGTTGCTTGAATACCATTTCTAATATTCCACCCTTCATTGCAGCATATATAAGCAGAATCGTCCAATACAGTATTAGAGTTCAAAGAAGCGGTCTGGTAGATTAAAAATTGGCGAAACCGCTGGGAAGGTTCACCACTGATGAGCCAAGCCCTCCCAATATTTTTTCATCGCAGTAAGGACAATAGAAGTTTATTTTATGTTTAAAAGAAACATTCGTGCTTTGATGCATCCATTTCTTATAAATGGGTATTGTCATCGAAACCATTTTTGGCCTTCATGCAGTTTGAATAATATTTTCTTTAACTATATTAGTGGGGATATCATTTTTAAAAAGAGAAAAGTTCAGGTGATCTGCATGATAACCATCACAATTTATCCGAATCCAACCATCGGATGGAGCGTTTGTAGCTAGCAATCCATGATACCAAGTTCGTACAAAGACTCCCAACAAAATCACCAGAGACCTATTATATGAAATAGATAAAAGAGTTGTAAGTTACTCAATTGTAACAGAAATGTCTTTGGTATGGATGTGCTAGTTATCAAAGAAATTCTTACCTGAATTCTTCAACCTATTTGTCATAAATAACATTGAAATAAATTTTCTTTATGATCATTTTGTTTACTTTTTAGATGCCTCTAAGCCACAGCGTCGTTTAGATATATTCAAAAAGTGAGCGTTAGGTAATTTCTTGAAGTCTTCTTCATTTTCAATCCTAATGAATAATATCGCTTATCAATTTTCACAATTAGTTTACCAAATGTCTAAGATATATTTGCTCTTTATGATGCCCTTGTTTTTAAACGATGATTGTAATTTCTTTCTTGGTAGAAAAAAAATGTTTACGAATTTTCTTTGCATCGCTTGTCGTTGTGGTGAATCATAATGATTATTTGTGAGAGGTTTTGAACTTGTTGCGAAGTATTTACAAATGGTAAATTCTTCTTAATCTTATTCTTCTTGACTTTGAAATAGAGAAATATTCTTTGATTAGCATTTTGACTTTTAAATTATCTTTATTTTTTATTTAGAATATCATTATTCAGGAAAATATACAGGCACTAGCTATTGATGATCCAATATATTTGTGAAAATTTAGACTTTTCTAGAAATGATAATAATCCATTGTTACACAGCTATAATAAAATCTATCGTGTATGAATATATAAGAAAGTGGGTCCACATACGATATTTATTATTTGAACATTATCTTTTGAGCAAATTTGTTTATTTTTCAATGTGAATAGAGAAATAGTTGTCAATCACTTGACTGATTTTTTTGCATGGAAGATTTGTCTTACCAGTTAGATCCGTGTTTTCTTATATATAAAATGGTTGTTTTAACGTAATTTTATAATATTTTTATTTTGGCATTTAAAGGAGATAGTGCTGGGGATAATTTTCCTGAGTAAAAATATCAAAGTATTTTGTTTGGCTGAAACATTTAGTTGAAACAAATAATTTTGAGGGGGGTATTCAGAAAGTACAAATTGCTTCAGATAATCAGTCAAAACCTTTATAACTGAATCTTATAGCGAATAGATAATGACGATTATTATCCTCTTTGAATTCCAATGCAAGATGGATCAGTTAAACTCCCTTCATTTCTTCTATTTAAATGGTCCTTCGTGGCAGAACCAACGCCCATTTAAGACGAAAGAAGTAGGAAACATTTCTGAAGAATGTGAGTCTAATAAATTTCCGCGATGTTGAATTTCACACACGAGTTGGTCGAGATTTGTATGATGAGATTTGTACAACAAAAATTAATTGAAATTTAACTAAATTATAATGTCCAAGTTGTTATATTATTTTATATTTTAAAATATAATTCTAGATGTTAAAATCTCCACTTATTCTTTTTTACGATCAGAAATTTCCTATTGTTATGATAAATAGTACCTTGAATGGAAATTTGAATCTCTGCGACGATTTTTTTAGACCTACACTATTGAGAAAAAAAATGTACATGCACCTGTGTTTGTCATTTGATGAACAATTTGAATCATACCACAATGTGCAAATAACAAGTGGATATTTTAGATAGGTTCATCAGCATTCGAGAATTTCATGTATTTGAACCGATTCCCGCAGATACCGAGGTTCTTATGTATAATAACATACACCTGCTATATGTAACCTATGCATATAAAGTACATGTGATTCAATACCTTAATATTTCTCTGTATGAAACACGGGTACCACTATTTAATCCTTATGTATGGTGTAGATATGTCTAATATACAACAACAACAGCTTTATTAGGACATTTCCGTCCTGTGAGGACACGCCATACATCATTTTCATGGAGAAAAGAAAAAAAGAAACATAAACAAAGGAGAGAAGGGAAAATGAAAAGGAAATCAAAGTATTCGAAATAATTATACAAATTAACTATGGAAGGAAATTGTTCTGTAAGTTTAGTTCTTAGAGATTACCTTGTTCTCTAAAGCTTTATGAAAGTTAAACAATTCTATCGCTATAAATTTTTTCTCGGACATTATTCTGATTAGCTGAACTGGGTTAACGTAGACTTGGATAATGTTCTTTAAGATCTTATTCCGTTCCTCGTTAACAATAGTGCATTCAGAGATGTAGATATGTCTAATATAGTGGTAGGATAGGCTGGAACCTGGTGATAATCCATTTCTGACCTGAGTGGTATAGTATGGATTTATATGATGGGTGCATGGCAAGCTGGAACCTGATGTTAAAATATTTATGCCCTGTGTGACGGTATGAAGCCATTTGTGTATATATAAGTATTGTATGATGGGTGCAGGACAAAATAGAACTTGACGATAAACTATTTGTGACCCCAGTGTGAATGTTTGAAGCTATATGTGTATATATATATATTGTATAGTAGATGCAGGGCAAATTGTACCTGACTATAAACTATTTGTGACCTATGTGTATGTATAAAGCTATATAAGTAGTGTATGGTGGATTCAGGGCAAGCTGGCGTCTGACGATAAACTATTCAAGACCTCTATGTGAATTATGAAACTATATTTATGTATAAGTAGTGTATAATGGATGCAGGACCAGAGCTGGAACTGACAATAACTATTTGTAACCTATGTAAATGTATGAAGCTATATTTGTATATAAGTATTGTATGGTGGGATAAACTATTTGTTACCTGTATGAAACTATATTTATGTATAAGTAGTGTATAATGGATGCAGGACCAGAGCTGGAACTGACAATAACTATTTATAACCTATGTAAATGTATGAAGCTATATTTGTATATAAGTATTGTATGGTGGGATAAACTATTTGTTACCTGTATGAAGCTATATTTGTGTATAAGTAGTGTATAATGGATGCAGGACCAGAGCTGGAACTGACAATAACTATTTATAACCTATGTAAATGTATGAAGCTATATTTGTATATAAGTATTGTATGGTGGGATAAACTATTTGTTACCTGTATGAAACTATATTTGTGTATAAGTAGTGTATAATGGATGCAGGACCAGAGCTGGAACTGACAATAACTATTTATAACCTATGTAAATGTATGAAGCTATATTTGTATATAAGTATTGTATGGTGGGATAAACTATATTTTACCTGTATGAAACTATATTTATGTATAAGTAGTGTATAATGGATGCAGGACCAGAGCTGGAACTGACAATAACTATTTGTAACCTATGTAAATGTATGAAGCTATATTTGTATATAAGTATTGTATGGTGGGATAAACTATTTGTTACCTGTATGAAACTATATTTATGTATAAGTAGTGTATAATGGATGCAGGACCAGAGCTGGAACTGACAATAACTATTTGTAACCTATGTAAATGTATGAAGCTATATTTGTATATAAGTATTGTATGGTGGGATAAACTATTTGTTACCTGTATGAAACTATATTTGTGTATAAGTAGTGTATAATGGATGCAGGACCAGAGCTGGAACTGACAATAACTATTTATAACCTATGTAAATGTATGAAGCTATATTTGTATATAAGTATTGTATGGTGGGATAAACTATATTTTACCTGTATGAAACTATATTTATGTATAAGTAGTGTATAATGGATGCAGGACCAGAGCTGGAACTGACAATAACTATTTGTAACCTATGTAAATGTATGAAGCTATATTTGTATATAAGTATTGTATGGTGGGATAAACTATTTGTTACCTGTATGAAACTATATTTATGTATAAGTAGTGTATAATGGATGCAGGACCAGAGCTGGAACTGACAATAACTATTTGTAACCTATGTAAATGTATGAAGCTATATTTGTATATAAGTATTGTATGGTGGGATAAACTATTTGTTACCTGTATGAAACTATATTTATGTATAAGTAGTGTATAATGGATGCAGGACCAGAGCTGGAACTGACAATAACTATTTATAACCTATGTAAATGTATGAAGCTATATTTGTATATAAGTATTGTATGGTGGGATAAACTATTTGTTACCTGTATGAAGCTATATTTGTGTATAAGTAGTGTATAATGGATGCAGGACCAGAGCTGGAACTGACAATAACTATTATAACCTATGTAAATGTATGAAGCTATATTTGTATATAAGTATTGTATGGTGGGATAAACTATTTGTTACCTGTATGAAGCTATATTTGTGTATAAGTAGTGTATAATGGATGCAGGACCAGAGCTGGAACTGACAATAACTATTTGTAACCTATGTAAATGTATGAAGCTATATTTGTATATAAGTATTGTATGGTGGGATAAACAATTTGTTACCTGTATGAAGCTATATTTATGTATAAGTAGTGTATAATGGATGCAGGACCAGAGCTGGAACTGACAATAACTATTTGTAACCTATGTAAATGTATGAAGCTATATTTGTATATAAGTATTGTATGGTGGGATAAACTATTTGTTACCTGTATGAAACTATATTTATGTATAAGTAGTGTATAATGGATGCAGGACCAGAGCTGGAACTGACAATAACTATTTATAACCTATGTAAATGTATGAAGCTATATTTGTATATAAGTATTGTATGGTGGGATAAACTATTTGTTACCTGTATGAAGCTATATTTATGTATAAGGTAGTGTATAATGGATGCAGGACCAGAGCTGGAACTGACAATAACTATTTATAAACCTATGTAAATGTATGAAGCTATATTTGTATATAAGTATTGTATGGTGGGATAAACTATTTGTTACCTGTATGAAGCTATATTTGTGTATAAGTAGTGTATAATGGATGCAGGACCAGAGCTGGAACTGACAATAACTATTTATAACCTATGTAAATGTATGAAGCTATATTTGTATATAAGTATTGTATGGTGGGATAAACTATTTGTTACCTGTATGAAGCTATATTTGTGTATAAGTAGTGTATAATGGATGCAGGACCAGAGCTGGAACTGACAATAACTATTTATAACCTATGTAAATGTATGAAGCTATATTTGTATATAAGTATTGTATGGTGGGATAAACTATTTGTTACCTGTATGAACTATATTTATGTATAAGTAGTGTATAATGGATGCAGGACCAGAGCTGGAACTGACAATAACTATTTATAACCTATGTAAATGTATGAAGCTATATTTGTATATAAGTATTGTATGGTGGGGATAAACTATTTGTTACCTGTAATGAAGCTATATTTGTGTATAAGTAGTGTATAATGGATGCAGGACCAGAGCTGGAACTGACAATAACTATTTATAACCTATGTAAATGTATGAAGCTATATTTGTATATAAGTATTGTATGGTGGGATAAACTATTTGTTACCTGTATGAAGCTATATTTATGTATAAGTAGTGTATAATGGATGCAGGACCAGAGCTGGAACTGACAATAACTATTTATAACCTATGTAAATGTATGAAGCTATATTTGTATATAAGTATTGTATGGTGGGATAAACTATTTGTTACCTGTATGAAGCTATATTTATGTATAAGTAGTGTATAATGGATGCAGGACCAGAGCTGGAACTGACAATAACTATTTATAACCTATGTAAATGTATGAAGCTATATTTGTATATAAGTATTGTATGGTGGGATAAACTATTTGTTACCTGTATGAAGCTATATTTGTGTATAAGTAGTGTATAATGGATGCAGGACCAGTGCTGGAACTGACAATAACTATTTATAACCTATGTAAATGTATGAAGCTATATTTGTATATAAGTATTGTATGGTGGGATAAACTATTTGTTACCTGTATGAAGCTATATTTGTGTATAAGTAGTGTATAATGGATGCAGGACCAGAGCT
Source organism: Cordylochernes scorpioides (assembly GCA_030710605.1). Taxonomy (NCBI): domain Eukaryota; kingdom Metazoa; phylum Arthropoda; class Arachnida; order Pseudoscorpiones; family Chernetidae; genus Cordylochernes; species Cordylochernes scorpioides. The sequence goes on from CP092864.1 coordinate 36,162,907, forward strand.
GGAACTGACAATAACTATTTATAACCTATGTAAATGCTATGAAGCTATATTTGTATATAAGTATTGTATGGTGGGATAAACTATTTGTTACCTGTATGAAACTATATTTATGTATAAGTAGTGTATAATGGATGCAGGACCAGAGCTGGAACTGACAATAACTATTTGTAACCTATGTAAATGTATGAAGCTATATTTGTATATAAGTATTGTATGGTGGGATAAACAATTTGTTACCTGTATGAAGCTATATTTATGTATAAGTAGTGTATAATGGATGCAGGACCAGAGCTGGAACTGACAATAACTATTTGTAACCTATGTAAATGTATGAAGCTATATTTGTATATAAGTATTGTATGGTGGGATAAACTATTTGTTACCTGTATGAAACTATATTTATGTATAAGTAGTGTATAATGGATGCAGGACCAGAGCTGGAACTGACAATAACTATTTATAACCTATGTAAATGTATGAAGCTATATTTGTATATAAGTATTGTATGGTGGGATAAACTATTTGTTACCTGTATGAAGCTATATTTATGTATAAGTAGTGTATAATGGATGCAGGACCAGAGCTGGAACTGACAATAACTATTTATAACCTATGTAAATGTATGAAGCTATATTTGTATATAAGTATTGTATGGTGGGATAAACTATTTGTTACCTGTATGAAGCTATATTTGTGTATAAGTAGTGTATAATGGATGCAGGACCAGAGCTGGAACTGCAATAACTATTTATAACCTATGTAAATGTATGAAGCTATATTTGTATATAAGTATTGTATGGTGGGATAAATTATTTGTTACCTGTATGAAGCTATATTTGTGTATAAGTAGTGTATAATGGATGCAGGGACCAGAGCTGGAACTGACAATAACTATTTATAACCTATGTAAATGTATGAAGCTATATTTGTATATAAGTATTGTATGGTGGGATAAATTATTTGTTACCTGTATGAAACTATATTTATGTATAAGTAGTGTATAATGGATGCAGGACCAGAGCTGGAACTGACAATAACTATTATAACCTATGTAAATGTATGAAGCTATATTTGTATATAAGTATTGTATGGTGGGATAAACTATTTGTTACCTGTATGAAGCTATATTTTGTGTATAAGTAGTGTATAATGGATGCAGGACCAGAGCTGGAACTGACAATAACTATTTATAACCTATGTAAATGTATGAAGCTATATTTGTATATAAGTATTGTATGGTGGGATAAACTATTTGTTACCTGTATGAAGCTATATTTATGTATAAGTAGTGTATAATGGATGCAGGACCAGAGCTGGAACTGACAATAACTATTTATAACCTATGTAAATGTATGAAGCTATATTTGTATATAAGTATTGTATGGTGGGATAAACTATTTGTTACCTGTATGAAACTATATTTATGTATAAGTAGTGTATAATGGATGCAGGACCAGAGCTGGAACTGACAATAACTATTTATAACCTATGTAAATGTATGAAGCTATATTTGTATATAAGTATTGTATGTTGGGATAAACTATTTGTTACCTGTATGAAGCTATATTTGTGTATAAGTAGTGTATAATGGATGCAGGACCAGAGCTGGAACTAACAATAACTATTTGTAACCTATGTAAATGTATGAAGCTATATTTGTATATAAGTATTGTATGGTGGGATAAACTATTTGTTACCTGTATGAAACTATATTTATGTATAAGTAGTGTATAATGGATGCAGGACCAGAGCTGGAACTGACAATAACTATTTATAACCTATGTAAATGTATGAAGCTATATTTGTATATAAGTATTGTATGGTGGGATAAACTATTTGTTACCTGTATGAAGCTATATTTGTGTATAAGTAGTGTATAATGGATGCAGGACCAGAGCTGGAACTGACAATAACTATTTATAACCTATGTAAATGCATGAAGCTATATTTGTATATAAGTATTGTATGGTGGGATAAACTATTTGTTACCTGTATGAAGCTATATTTATGTATAAGTAGTGTATAATGGATGCAGGACCAGAGCTGGAACTGACAATAACTATTTGTAACCTATGTAAATGCATGAAGCTATATTTGTATATAATTATTGTATGGTGGGATAAACTATTTGTTACCTGTATGAAGCTATATTTGTGTATAAGTAGTGTATAATGGATGCAGGACCAGAGCTGGAACTGACAATAACTATTTATAACCTATGTAAATGTATGAGGCTATATTTGTATATAAGTATTGTATGGTGGGATAAACTATTTGTTACCTGTATGAAGCTATATTTGTGTATAAGTAGTGTATAATGGATGCAGGACCAGAGCTGGAACTGACAATAACTATTTATAACCTATGTAAATGTATGAAGCTATATTTGTATATAAGTATTGTATGGTGGGATAAACTATTTGTTACCTGTATGAAGCTATATTTGTGTATAAGTAGTGTATAATGGATGCAGGACCAGAGCTGGAACTGACAATAACTATTTATAACCTATGTAAATGTATGAAGCTATATTTGTATATAAGTATTGTATGGTGGGATAAACTATTTGTTACCTGTATGAAGCTATATTTGTGTATAAGTAGTGTATAATGGATGCAGGACCAGAGCTGGAACTGACAATAACTATTTATAACCTATGTAAATGTATGAAGCTATATTTTTATATAGGTATTGTATGGTGGGATAAACTATTTGTTACCTGTATGAAACTATATTTATGTATAAGTAGTGTATAATGGATGCAGGACCAGAGATGGAACTGACAATAACTATTTATAACCTATGTAAATGTATGAAGCTATATTTGTATATAAGTATTGTATGGTGGGATAAACTATTTGTTACCTGTATGAAACTATATTTATGTATAAGTAGTGTATAATGGATGCAGGACCAGAGCTGGAACTGACAATAACTATTTATAACCTATGTAAATGCATGAAGCTATATTTGTATATAAGTATTGTATGGTGGGATAAACTATTTGTTACCTGTATAAACTATATTTATGTATAAGTAGTGTATAATGGATGCAGGACCAGAGCTGGAACTGACAATAACTATTTATAACCTATGTAATGCATGAAGCTATATTTGTATATAAGTATTGTATGGTGGGATAAACTATTTGTTACCTGTATGAAGCTATATTTGTGTATAAGTAGTGTATAATGGATGCAGGACCAGAGCTGGAACTGACAATAACTATTTATAACCTATGTAAATGTATGAAGCTATATTTGTATATAAGTATTGTATGGTGGGATAAACTATTTGTTACCTGTATGAAGCTATATTTGTGTATAAGTAGTGTATAATGGATGCAGGACCAGAGCTGGAACTGACAATAACTATTTATAACCTATGTAAATGTATGAAGCTATATTTGTATATAAGTATTGTATGGTGGGATAAACTATATTTTACCTGTATGAAGCTATATTTGTGTATAAGTAGTGTATAATGGATGCAGGACCAGAGCTGGAACTGACAATAACTATTTATAACCTATGTAAATGTATGAAGCTATATTTGTATATAAGTATTTTATGGTGGGATAAACTATTTGTTACCTGTATGAAGCTATATTTGTGTATAAGTAGTGTATAATGGATGCAGGACCAGAGCTGGAACTGACAATAACTATTTATAACCTATGTAAATGTATGAAGCTATATTTGTATATAAGTATTGTATGGTGGGATAAACTATTTGTTACCTGTATGAAGCTATATTTGTGTATAAGTAGTGTATAATGGATGCAGGACCAGAGCTGGAACTGACAATAACTATTTATACCCTATGTAAATGCATGAAGCTATATTTGTATATAAGTATTGTATGGTGGGATAAACTATTTGTTACCTGTATGAAACTATATTTATGTATAAGTAGTGCATAATGGATGCAGGACCAGAGCTGGAACTGACAATAACTATTTATAACCTATGTAAATGCATGAAGCTATATTTGTATATAAGTATTGTATGGTGGGATAAACTATTTGTTACCTGTATGAAACTATATTTATGTATAAGTAGTGTATAATGGATGCAGGACCAGAGCTGGAACTGACAATAACTATTTATAACCTATGTAAATGCATGAAGCTATATTTGTATATAAGTATTGTATGGTGGGATAAACTATTTGTTACCTGTATGAAGCTATATTTGTGTATAAGTAGTGTATAATGGATGCAGGACCAGAGCTGGAACTGACAATAACTATTATAACCTATGTAAATGTATGAAGCTATATTTGTATATAAGTATTGTATGGTGGGATAAACTATTTGTTACCTGTATGAAGCTATATTTGTGTATAAGTAGTGTATAATGGATGCAGGACCAGAGCTGGAACTGACAATAACTATTTATAACCTATGTAAATGTATGAAGCTATATTTGTATATAAGTATTGTATGGTGGGATAAACTATTTGTTACCTGTATGAAGCTATATTTGTGTATAAGTAGTGTATAATGGATGCAGGACCAGAGCTGGAACTGACAATAACTATTTATAACCTATGTAAATGTATGAAGCTATATTTGTATATAAGTATTGTATGGTGGGATAAACTATTTGTTACCTGTATGAAGCTATATTTGTGTATAAGTTTTTATGGTGTATGTAGGACAAGAGCTGTGGAACTGACAATAAACTATTTGTGACCTATGTAAATGTATGACGTTATATTTATATATAAGTATTGATGGTGAAATAAACTATTTGTGACCTGTATGATGTATGAATCTATATGTATATAAGCATGGTGTGGTGGGTGCACAGGACAAGATAGAACCTGACGATAGTCTCTTTGTGATCCGGGTGAAAGGAGGAGCCTATATAGACCTGGAACCTCTGTAGAAATACTATCCTTATTTCTCAAGAACTGTAAAATAAAACGTGTGTTAAAATAAAGTATCTGCGAGTGGAATTACGTATAGTTTTGATTTTATATATTTATATGTTTTAAGGTTTAATACCAATATTAATGTTAATATTATTTTCAAATAGAGAGAGAAAGATATAGTTTCGCTCTAAGAGAGAATCAAAAGGATAAAATATATCTCTTTTCTCCCGTCAAAATAGATAGAAGATAACAGACTTAGATAGGTAACAAAGCCACAACACTAGCCTTGGAGAATTCAGAACGCCACCAGTTGACTCTTCTCCTGCTATCTCTCAAACCAGACTATCTTCTAATTTCCCAATTTTCCTGTCCACTATCCTCCCAACACAACACTCATATATTCTGGCTGCTATTATCGAATTGTCTGTGGAAGTTCTCAACTAATTTAGTTCCAATATTCATTATTTACCTGACCGAATACTTATAAAGAATCTCTTTTGAATTTGTAAATATCATAGAAAGTACTATATATAATTACACTACCTGCTAATACATTTTCTACACCATGAAGAAGGTAAACAGAAAACGCAAAATTATCATGAAAGGTGCAACATGCTCGCTTGGATAAGCGAATGATTAGAATTTCAACCGTAATATGAAGAGCAGGTAAAAAGGGAGAGATCTCGTAAAGGGTATTTCTGTTATAAGAATCGCTTTTACATTTTAGTTGATTATGAAAAGCTCTTGTTATGACTCGTGCAAAAAGGAGGAACCCATATTTGCGTATTGAAATTTGTACGCGGCAGAATCGTAGCCCACTGGCCCTGCAGTTTATTCTAATGTGATATTGCTGCTCGGGTTGGTCGAAATCCTTTGAATTTTTTAAGAATATGGAATCGATGCATTCAGAAGAGCCATACGGAAAGTCTTAATAGCTATCGGTCACTTTCACCCAAGAGTACATATATCTTATTGTCAAGGTTCTTCAAGATCGTAAAACAATATAGCGTACCATGAATAAAGAACTTAGGCCGTTTTCACGAGAAGTTCCATCAAGGATAGTGCGACGACACCTGCAGTATAATGGGTTTTCTTCATGACGACCATTTCTGAAGCTTCTCTTGGAACTTCAGAAAATTCAGAATCGCGTAAATTGGTATGCTGAAAAACATACATGAACACAGGAGTGGCGTTGCATAGCCTTTTATGGCGAATCTCGATTCTTCCTTCAGCACCGCGTGTGTAGACATCGAGATGAACGACTAATGCCTGTTTGCAACTATCATCGTCTTACAAGTCCATCACTTGGAAAGATTATATGGGATACTATTGGATATACATGATGGTCATTTTTTTCTCTCATAGCTGGTAATTTGGACAGACGTAATCACATTTCTGAAGTGCTTTGGCACATTGGGGGCTTTAGCATATCTTCACACTACCTACAACATCACAATTCATGACCTCATGCTCTCTATTCTGTCCTGATCTTTTTCGATATAGAGGGTGTTTGTTTTGATGGCCAGCATATTTTCTAGATTTCTTACCAATTACAGTAAAACAACTGGTGCAGTCGCTTAGAGACAGGCACGCCACCCTTTTTCAACCATTTCCTTTGATGAAATATGGCATATAGTTGAAGCCCTTAGACCTTTTTATCTGCAGCTTCTATCCAACCTGTGCTTGATTCAATATCCAGCGGGATTATAGCTATTATTTCAGTCAGAGGCGACTATTCTGCGAAATGATTTCTGGTATATAACATGTTATATGAATAAATATATAGATAGAAAATAGGACAAATGTTGTTATTTAAAAGAAGGCATATAGTCTGTCCGATCACATGAGCATTTTTAGAAGGCAGAGCGCTATCTAGTGAAACAAAAAATCAACCAAATGTTGTTTTAGGCTTGTTCCATGATATTTGGTCAACCCAATGTTTTTATAAATCAATAAATGGCGCTATGCTATCTAAAAATACTCATGTGAGTGGTCAGGATAACCTTTTTTGTTTGTTTTTAATATCAACATCTGACCTCTGTTCTTTTTTTATTCATTTTTTTATATGATCAGCGTAAATTTTAAAAATTTGGCCTTATAAATACACATTTCTTGATTTTTCAGGAATCCTATTAGGACAAATTATTGGTCGTTGAGGTACAACCTCCACCACGCTGACGGGAGCCAACAGCCCGAAACGCGTTCGTGGTTAACTTTTATTGATTTATCAAAAAATTGGGTTGGACAAATATCATGGAACAAGCCACAATCAACGTTATGTTGATTTTGTTCCACTAGATGGCACTCTGCTATCTAAAAATGCTCGTCTAAGCGGTCAGGATATGTATTTTGTTGTTATTGTTTTAATACTATATGTTCAATAATTATTATTGATAAATATTTAAATTATAATTCAAATTTTAAATATTGCTCCAACCAATATATTTTATAACAGTTTTTATCAAATTATAAAACTATTTTAGAGGCGTAATATTCTTTTTAAAATAAAACAATTTCTACTGTCCTTACTGCGATGGAAAAATTAAAGGGATTTTTCCATCGCAATAAGGACAGTAGAAATTGTTTTATTTTAAAAAGAATATTACGCCTCTAAAATAGTTTTATAATTTGATAACAGATGGCGCTCTAGTACATCGTAACAGTTTTTATATTAATTTAAATATTTAAATATAATTTATTTGGAATAATATGCGGGCATTAACAAAATACACAATGAACTTAAAATTTCAATTCCACAGGAAAACTCTACTATCTCCTTTAGCATAAAGATCACAGGATTAAGTATTCTGTGAAATAAATGCATATTTAGAATGGCTCACAGTTACTTTATTAAACCTAATCTTAGTGTAGCAATATTAAAGGCCAGCAGCGTTTGCAAAAAAAGTCCAATATGACAAAGAGATGCAGCCAATTTTCACTTACATCAGGATCGTTCATGAAATCCTGCCGCAAGACCTGTTCAACGATATTTAATTTTGCTTTCTTATCCTGTGCAGTATATTCTCCAAAATGTGATGTAGAAAATAAAATAAGACAAACATTTGGATGCCAAGGTAATTTATTTTATCAAAACAATCGCAAAATCTTCATATAAAAGAGCAAAGAAGCATCTAAAAACCCTAAATAATAAAGGAATTTAAGGTTCATTTATTAAATTATCCTTTTAAAAAATATTTGTGTTATTATATATATGTTCGTCAAAAGAATAAAAGCATTTCTATAAAACTTGATACATCATTAGATTTAGATATTCAAATAAATAATTAATAATTTTCCCTCAGTGATGTATTTCTTCAATAATTCATCAAAATTCGCACGTTTTCGAGTAAAATGTTAAAAATTTATATAGCTCAACTAAAAATTTTAATAAAGTATTGAAGAAACTCATAACAGAATGTATGAATCATTATTTTATTATTTTATGTGTAAGAATAAACTATCTGGTGTTGTGTTTTTGTCACCGACCTGAGTCTCTAGAATGCAGAGACGTTCAATAGTTAGCGTTTATTTTGATGGAGAGGTGACCATTACTTTTATAAATCATTATCATCCAAGCAAAATTTCCATATATAATTTGACCATAGATAATGTCACTTTACCAGCTAAACACCTCTTTGGCGGATTATGCGATTTCATTTGATCCCTTTTGGATATTATGAAATAAAAGTTCGCCCTGAACTGACGAGGACCCCTGTTGGAAAAAAATGGAGTTCGAAGCAGCCAATGGGAGGCCGACGGAAGCGGCTACGGGATGCAGCGGCTAAAATGAGAAAACAAATACAGAAGAACCTGTAAACAACTTTCGAACGCTAGAATTTGCCCTGATCTCCGATTCTTTTAGTGTAAATATTTAAATATATAATTAATTAAAAACTATTTTGCTTATTTTCTTAATTTATAATAAATATAATTTTCCCTCCTGTTTTCGTCTAATATTTTAATAGTGCTATAAGCAGCGACACCTTAATTTTGAACCTTCAACCCCGCCGACCAAGAATAGAGGTGATCGACTACCTCTATAGAACTTAGATCGTCGTCACAACACAGAGTGGCGGTGAAATCGCAATAACCCCCTAAAACTTGGTATCTAGGTGGGCGCTTCTCAATTTACCAATGCTGCTGTTGTGATTTTGTTATCGACCTGAGTCTTCTAGATTGCGGAGAAGGTCAATAGATGGCGACTAGTTTTGGCGTTTATTTTGATAGGAGGGAAGGTGACATTACTTTTATAGATCATTATCCTCCCGAAACTTTTCAATCTATTGTACTATTTTGCAATTGCACTACTTTTTCAATTTAAAATTATTTTTACAGACTTTATGGAATTGAGAAAGAACACTTTGTTTGAAGAGCCTGATACATAATTAAAAAATCTTTCAGCTAGTAAGAAAGTTTCGTTAAAACACCAATTACCTAGACTGCCGAGCAATATAGTATTTTTTTTTTTTGTAGTCTGTGCTGGATTGTGTGTGTGTGCATAGCTAAATAAGTAGACCAAAAATTTCATGATGGCTGTAAGCCTAGGAAGAGCCAAAGAGCGTTCCCGTTCTAGTGTATCGGCATTTTGCTTCATAAAACTAGGTAGCAAAAATATACCTTTATATTGAAAAAATAGCCTGACTGCATAATAAATATCATATGCCCCAAATTATTTATCCTAGGTGATGAATTTTTAACTAACGTTTTATTGCAATGCACGCTCTCCAATAATAATTTAAAAAACATCTTTCAAAATAGTTTGTAATTTATTTAATATAATTTATTCGCTAATCTCTTTGGAGTATGCTTTTCATTATAAAATTTCGTACAAAATATATGCTTGTTTAAACTGCATTAAAAGTATAATTCTCTCTTTAAACAATTTAAGAAATTTTTCTTTCACCTAGTGTAGAATAAAATTGTTTTACTATTGGTTTTTAACTTTTAATTGGACAATTTAAATTTATATTTAGACATTTTTCATTTTAATTTAGACACATGGACTTTTTTTAGAAAAGTCTCTGTGTCTAAATTAAAATTGAAAATTTCTAAATAAAAATGAAAGTGTCTAAATTAAAATGAAAAATGTCTAAATATAAATTAAAATTGTCTAATTAAAAGTTAAAAACCTATATATGACAATATATTTCTCGAATTTGGTTTAATGGTTTTATTAGGGGAGAATATGAACTTGATCATAGAAGCTATACTTTTTTTTAAAAATATTTTTCCAATACCAAAGTAAACAAATAACTAAAGCTAAACTTCAATTCGATATCAACATGGCAGCTGCGGCTAGGACAGATATCCGGAATCTAGAAATTAAAACAAAATCTATTGAACAAACTTTAATCCCACTAGTAACACAGGTTGGTATATAACCGTATATTACAAAATAACTCAAATTAATTTTATTTCTCTAATGAAAATTTTACATTTTGCCAAAATGTGCTGTTGTTTGTTTTCATTCGCCGTGTTTTTTGGAAAACATCAATATTCATTAAAGTATTGATACAAATATATAATTAAAAGTCATAATATTTTTATTTATTTTCGATTTATATATATTTAACACGGTAGAAACTTTCTAGAGTTTAAACTATTGTAGCGCATAAATTTTAAGGACAAACATTATTGACACAACATTCTCTTATTTAAAGTCTAATTACTATATTAAATAAATATATATAAAACAATACCAAAGAATAAACGTAAAATAATATAAGTTACATTTAATCTATTTAAAAAACTGTTTAAATAGATCAAATATGAAATGGTCTCTCCATTTTGTTAAACAATTTTTAATTTAACACAGTCTTGGTGTTTTTTTTTATCTTTAAGGATCCTTTGGTGTCTTTTCAGGTTTCATGTGGTTTGTCATCTTGTCAATATAGGCAGGTTGTCTGAATGGAGACATCTTTGGTTTGAACATTATTCTCATAGTGAAAATTCCATAAATATCTAAGGTTCATTCTTGGCCATACCAGGCATAATTCTAATTGGTCTGGAAGAGGTGAAATAATATTACTATTTACCTTTTCAGCAGATACAAGAAAATAGACCTAATCCAATAATTTAATAGTGTGTGACTTTTGGTAACAGCATTGTTACCATCATTAGACAAAAGAATAAAAAAAAAAAAGAGGAAAATAAAAATGTATTCTTTTATCTAATGATGGTAACAATGCTGTTACCGAAACGTCACACACTATTAAATTATTTGGATTAGGTCTTATTACCTTGTATCTATAATCCAAATTGTGCTTTATTATTTTCCTTTTCTTTTTAAAAATCTTAATCTTGACAGGTTTTTAACCTAATTCCATGATAAGGCACAATTTGGTTTATAGATATAAACACAAGGTAATAAGACCAAATCCAAATAAATAGTGTGTGATATTTCAGTAACAGTGTTGTTACCATCTTCAGACAATTTGATTCAGTACTTTTGTCCGAAGATGGTAACAATACTGTTACCGAAACGTCACACACTATTTATTTATTTGGATTTGGTGTTATTACCTTGTGTCTAATTCCATGCTATACATGGTGGAGATATTTCCAGTATGTAACATATATCCATTGAACTTGAATTACTGTCAGCTAGGGTGATAAAGCACAATTTGGATTATAGATTATAATACAAGAAAATAAGACCTAATCCAAGTAATTTATTAGTGTGTGATGTTTCAGCAACACCATGTCACCATCATCAGACAAAAGAACAAATCTATTTGTTCTTTTGTCTGATGATGGTGACAATGTTGTTGCCGAAACATCACACACTAATAAATTACTTGGATTAGGTCTTATTTTCTTGCATGTCAGCTAGGGTGTAAGAGTATATTCACATTTGACAACAGTAGCCTGACATACTTGTGAAATTTAATATAAAGCAATAACACGCTATCTATACATTCTTTTACAAAAAAAAAAAGCTCCAATGGCCCCTTTTTCTTGCTAAAGTCCAACCACACCAGCGAGTGCAAGTAACCAAACGGGGCTCTGGCACATTTGTAAGTGCAAAAGTCTAACTGCTTTTCACATGTGTAGACATGTGGTGCACTTACAGTAAAAGCAGTTGCCTACTTCTACCTATCATGATTATCATGGCCTGTACCATGTGTACTAGAGATAAATAAAAAAAAAAAAAACTTTAACTGTCCTTACTGCGATTCTACTGTCCTTAAAGCTTATGCCCATAATTTGCTTGAATACCATTTCTAAGATTCCACCCTTCAGTGTAACACAAATAAGACCAAATCCAACTATTTATTTATTTGGTCTTATTACCTTGTGTTTCTTTAGAATTAATTATGTTCTAATCATGTTGCTGTTATAATGAGGTTCCACTGAGATTATTAACTTTTTTTTTTATCCCTAGTACACATGGTGTAGGCCATGCTAATCATGGTGGGTAAAAGTTGGTGACTGCTATTTACTGTAACAGTGCATCACATGTCTACACATGTGAAAAGCAGTTTGACTTTTGCACTTTCAAATGTGCCAGAGCCCTATTTGGTTATTTACACTTACTGGTGGGGTTGAAACTTTTGAAAGAATGGGGGGCCATTGGAGCATTTTTTTTTTTAATAGAAAAAAGTGCCTAATGTGTGGGATTTGATCCCGGGTCGTAGCGGTCGAAAAACCCATGGTTTAAACCACCCTTCCACTGACCTCCATGATTAACTTGGATATACTTCACCAGAAAGTACCTGGTTTCATCTCGTGGATTGCTCACATGGAACCTATGACTGTCTTCACTCTTACATGACAACCTGATTTAATCTTGATTCCTTCAACTTCAAAGCAGAAGTATCAGCACCTGTCATTAAGATCTCTTGTGAAACGTCCAACGTACCATTCTCATATAGCATGGTAGCAAATATCTGGTGGAAGATCACAAGGTACAACACTAGAACTCTATATGGGATGTAATCATCTTCAGACTAGAGTACTGATGCAATTTAGATTATAGTTTAAGATATGTCTTGTAGCACTTATCAATGGAGACTTGGATTTTAGGGTTTTATAACCATTGTTAAAATAATTGAGTGTTAAAACTTGAGACTTTTAGAATTAGTGTGTTATAACCCCATGTTTAAAACAATTGATTGTCAAAACTTAAGGCTTATAGAATCACAGTGCTATAGCTGCTAGGTTACTGCTATATAACATGAATCTACTATATTAGGTTTGCTGTCAGAGAATGTCAGTCCTTGTATGGAATACATTTTTAGAGTTGGTACCTTGTGATTCCTATTTCATACATCTCATTATACAAATTGCAGGTTTTTTATAAATAGATACTCTAAGCTCTAAATACAATAAAACTAACTAAAGTTACTTATTTAGATCTGCAAAAATCCAGGAAAGATTACGAACCCCCCATTTGAATTTCAGTGGGAAAAAAAAAAAGTTGCCTTGTTTGCAAGATCAGTCCCGGCTTGCTACAAAGCAATTACTTAACTGCCAGACTTAGTAAGAATTGTTCCTTGAAAGAGCCAAGCAATCTAATAGCTTGGTTGCTGCTTGACAAGCCCTGAATGGTGGTTGGGTAAATTATGATAGATCCTTCTATTAGGGCAATTGGAATATCTTGTCTTCTTTTTCTTCTTTCTTATCTCCACTCAATCATTAGGGTATCAAGTTGTGACCCTTGATGGTATTTGAAAACCATCATGACTGGGTGAAGTAGAATGCGTCTGCCTTTGTCATTAAGACTGGGAGCACTACTCAGTGGCAGGCCGACTTAGCTCCAAAAGAAATGGCCGCCTCTGACATGAGGAACAGACGCCATGTGCAGCCGCTCCTAACATGGAGTACAAACACTGCTCATCCTGTATCCCTGGATTAGGAGCCCTTACAGGGTACTATCAGCCGGGCCAGCTGAACCCAGGTTTTTTAGTGAGCTTGTTACTGCTCCCCTCCTTTTTCATACGGGCTTGGGACCGGCAAAGGCGGAATATCTTGTATAAACCAATAATGTACACACCTCTCTCTTCAGTTTGCCATCGACTCAGTAAGTGGCTATCAACTTATATAATGGCTGAGGGAGAGAGAACACTAGAATTTCAGTACATTTGAGAATCCAGAGCTGAAGGCTGGATTTTTCAACTAGTTACCAGTTTGAAGCTTGTGTAAAATGCTTAACAATGTGATGCTTGAATTTTTTTTAAATTATAAGTTACACAAGCACCCAATCTAAGTCTAAATCTTATCTCTGTGTAAAGGCGGTAGTTCTATTTACACTCATGGACAAAACCTTTGTTTCATATTTTGATGTTGCTGGTTGTCAGTTTTTTTTAAGGAGACAGAAAATTTTGTTCACACTCGATTATCTTGTGTGTCTTCAATAAAGGTCACTGTAATATCTTTCAGAGTTATTGTCTGAATCCCGATATATACATGCTAAAATATACAACTTCCTTAAGTTTTGTCTATGAGTATATAATGTGATACTATTTATATTGCATATTTCCCTTCTAAGTAGGTACAAAATAACTCTTTCTAGATTATAATAAACACAAGGTAATAAGACCAAATCCAAATAAATAAATTGTGTGTGACGTTTCAGTAACAGTGTTGTTACCATCTTCAGACAAAAGTACTCCGGAAGATGGTAACAACGCTGTTACCGAAACGTCACACACAATTTATTTATTTGGATTTGGTCTTATTACCTTGTGTTTATAATCTATAATCCAAATTGTGCCTTATGAATAGTTTATAATAACTTTTTTTATAGTTTATGAAAATAATAGTTCTAGCTTTTCGAAGATTATAGTCTCACCTTGCAATAACAACATAACCTGGAATCATTATGTGTTATTATATAACCATGTTATTGTGATAAGGTACAATTTGGATTTTAGATTATAAACACAAGGTAATAAGACCAAATCTAAATAAATAAATAGTGTGTGACATTTCGGTAACAACGCTGTTACTAAAACATCACACACTATTTATTCATTTGGATTTGGTCTTATTACCTTGTGTTTATAACCATGTTATTGTTATAATAATATTAGTTAACACAATTGAGACTTTAAAAACTTGGAACTTTAGAATTAGGATGTTATAGCTAAGCTGCTGTTATAGAATAGCCTGTTACATATTGAGGCTCTACTCTATTAAATATTTTTTCTTCATATTTTGAGTGGCCACATAACCTTTTTAGTTCCCCAAACAGGCTTTTTTTGGGGGGGGGAATGATTTCACTCACACAGTGCTTCTTTCAAAGGTAAATTTGGAGCTTACTGATAATGTGCATTTCAAAATCTTATAAGATTTGCAAGAACAATTTAAAATTGTATTTCAGAAAACCCTGTTTTTTTTTTTTTTAATTCTTTTGTTTTCCTCTAGTGGAGATTTCCACAAACAAGCCTGGTTGTAGTGGCTTGCATCACTTCCTTGTTAGCCCTTGTTACAGGCTCACTGCCGCCACCTTAATCACTTTCACCTTGTACAGTGACCACATGCAAATTGTTTCTCTTCCTTTGGGACAGAATCTAGATAGAACAGTCTCTTCCATAGGCAACGAATGGAAAATTATCAA
>CP092864.1:36182860-36227298 GCA_030710605.1 Cordylochernes scorpioides
CCATTACACGAAACCATGGTCTCTAGGGGACGGTTCTCAGTTTACGAAAGCTGGTGTTGTTGGCTTTTTCATCGACCTGAGGCGCTAGTTTGTTATGATGCTTAGTTTAAGCGTTTATTTTGACAGGAGAGGTGTTCTTTCCTTTTATAGACAACATACTAAAGTTATGTGTGTATCGCGCTTTTAAACAATTAAAACTTTTTTAAAATCGTTAAGAATAGGTTGTTATTTTTCTTATTTCTAATATAAAGTTGTCCCAAAAGTTCGTGTTTTTCTTAAAACGTTCTTTTTCTTATTACTTGGTGAATAATATTATTACGGCGAATACAACACAACAACAACAACAAAAAGCCTTTATTCAGGGTCACTGACCCTATACAGGATTCACCAGAGGTATGCATAAGAACAAAGCAATGAGACAAAGGAAATAACGATATACAGAAAAAAAAGGAAAAAAAAAAACAAGAGAAAGAGGGAAGCAAGAAAAACAACACAAAAGAGTAGCAGTAAGAAAGTGAGTGTCACTTGGCCTTCTTCTGAGATATGGACTTGTGGAAACCATAAAACGCCGTAGCAATATACTTATTCTGGGTCATTTGTCAATTATTGATGGAAGTGAAGCACAGAGTTGCCCAGTTTTGAGCATAAGGGTTCTTCTTTCTTCTTTCAGAGCATAGCAATCAAAAATATATTACGGCGAATACATAATAATACAATTACTTATATATAATACAAAGACATTATACATAACGGTGAATAATATTGGTATTTCAATTTCTTTTTCAAGTGTTTACGAACTTTTGGAACAACTTGTATATATAAGTTAAAGGGGGTCATTCTGGAACCAAGGCAGCCGATGGTTGGAAAGTTCGGTTGGCCGGAAAGAATCAGATATCGCTGAGTCAGATCATCTCGCAATTACTGCCCTGGCAACGTCAGTTTAACTGAAGCTCTCAGACGATCAAAAACTGTATTTTTCCCCCTCAACGACTATTACAACAACAAAAAGCTTTATTAAGACCTTTCAGTCTTATACATAATCTCCGAGAGTTAAATGTAGGGTACATACAGAAAAACAGTAATAATACCAGTAATAACATTGTATTTATTATTATTTATAAAGATAATCACATAAAGGTAATATTTATATACAGGAAAACTTCATTAAGACAATCAAGCTTATAAATAGATTAATCTGTGTAAATCCAAGGAAAAGGGAAAAAAAGATACAAAAATATATATAGAAATAAATGAAAGAAAAAAACATTAGAATAATATATGATACTAAGATTTTTCGTGCTAATAAAGATTCCTTAGCTGTTGAATGAAGGTTATAAGAATTTGAAGCGTAACTTTTTACAGTATTTTCATTCTTAGAAAGCGAAATATGAAATAAATTATGGCAAAGATAGAATAATCTCTCTCTCTCTCTCTCTCTCTCTCTCTCCTCTCAACGACTATAATGGCGTTCCAGACAGCCATCTACCAGTAGCGCTCTCTATGAGCTATTTCATTTATAAGATTAAAGTACTGTCTATGAAAAATAATGCCATTTTTTAACGCTGCTTTTATTTACAACAACAAAAACATAAAGGCTCCAGGGAAAATATTCTTTTAATTTTTATTATTAAAATAAACTTTTCCCCGGAGGCTTTATGTTTTTATTTTGATATTGATTCAAGGGATTATTTTATCGAACAAAAATCTTTATTAAGACCTTTTGGTCTTATACAGATTCTCCAAGCAGAAAGGTAGGGCACATACAGTAATAACAGTAATAATACCAGTAATCAGCAACGTTATTTACAGTGTATCAAATAAGGGGGGGAAGAAAGTAAGGGCTTATTATAAACTTACTTTTGTTGGAAGAGACCAAAGATAGACGCGATGTGTTTCTTTATTTTAAAGTCTGCGAGCTTTCGAACTATGACGTCCTTCAACAGGCTATTACGCGAACTTCAAAAACTCAATAGAAATCAACAAACAGCTTTAGAAAAACTAAGAAGTGGCCATATAAAACCCTTAAACTTTCAAAATGGATTAAAAAAACTTCAATAACTGCTTGAAATGCGATAGTGCGGAAGCTTCTCCGGAACATATCTCCTCAGAACTGACAATAGAGGACCTATTTTCCAGGCCTATAACTACCATCGCAAAATTGGAGAGGAATGGACTTCAGGAATTGGTTTAACCACCACGCGAATACCTATATATTTGCGTATTCGTGTAATAGAGCCTGTTGAAGGACATCGTAGTCCGAAAGCTCACAGACTTTCAAATAAAGAAACACGTCACGTCTACCTTTGGTCTTTTCCAACAATGATATCTGGCGATTCCTTCTATTGTAATTTGGATCAAAAAATTTAATGGATTTTTTAAAAACTTACTTTTATTTACTGTAATTAAAACTATTTCTACAGACCTTTTACTGCAATGAATCAAAATTTTATACGTTCATTTTATATAAGGCTTTATATGCATGTATCATATGTAAATATCCATTTTTATTATTTTTTTTCTACTGACTTGCCATAAAAAACCGTGAATGAGACTAATTGTCTTAATTAGGTTTATTCCTGTAGATATATTAGGCATTGTAATCATTATAGGTGTGTATATATATGAAAAACAATAGAAAAATAGCTCTCTGCTATCTAAAAAGCACATGTGCTCCTGATCAGGATATGCTTTTATTATTTTTATTAGTTTTATGTACTTCTGTAGAAGGGTAAAGTTTCCCGAAAGCTTGGGATTGCATCAATAAAAATGAAAATAAACTCAGCTCCAGAAACCTGTAGTATTATATATCATCCCTATATATATAAGTCAGTGTATGTATATATGTTTGTCAGCTATACATGTCCACAATAGGTAACTAATCTGGCTGAAATTTTAACAGTATATTTAGAGTTGAATCTGGAAAAACGTATGGGCAAATTTTAAGGTTTCTATCTCGAATATCCTTCAAGTTATTAACAGATTACCTTATTTTCCCCGTAACCAGCACCTCACTGAGGAAACTGCGAGAAGTAAAGTTAGTGGGAAGATGAGTGGAATCCAGCTGTGGGAGGATTGGCCAAGTGGGCCCCCCGTGGGTAAAACCCGGGCGTTGCTTGGGTCATTCGGCTAGTTATTAACAAAATTATATCTAAATATCTTTTATTATTTTAATAATTTTCCTTTGTAGACTCCGTGGCGAAGCGATGAATAAGACAATATATCTTAATCAAGGCTTTGTACGTGATTTAGTATTTTATAAAAATAGTGATGTACAGTTACTGTGACACCCTCTCCTGCATTCACCTGGAGAGTCACCTAATCGACCAACTTTGTAAATAGATCATAACCTCACATCATCCAACCTCCAAAGGATGTTTTCAGTCGGTTTCTTATGGAATTTCCTATTGTATTGATTGGCGATTTATTTGATGGATATAATTTCGTCCATATGTGGTTCGAATCACATAATGCGAAGATATTTTATACTATTATTTATAAAATTATCAGAAATAGTGAGAAGTCAACCCGGATAGTTGATGACTTTAGAACGCTCCAGGAATCCGGGTTACCTAAAGAAAGAGAAGTTATCAGGTAGAGTAGAAAATGCACGAGTTTTACTTTTTAAATAAAATACATCTCTACTACTGTCCTTAACTACGATGAAAAAATATTGGAAGGGTCTAGCTCAGGGTCGGCAAATTGTGGCTTGCGAGCCACATGCGGTTCTTTGGATGGGAAGCTGCGGGTCTTTATATAGTTCCATACGCAAATATTATTTATACGAGCACTATTTATTGTTGGTAAGAAAAAATTCTGTGGCTCTTTAAAAACTTTGAAATTTTGAAAATTGAAATTTTTGATTCTTCAGACTTAAAAGTTTGCCGACCCCTGGTCTAGCAAATACTGAATTGAACGATTCTGTTTATATATGCAACACTCGTAGTTGGAATCTTAACTGTTTTTTTTTTTAGAAAACTATGGAAATAAACTATTAGAACAGAATAATTAAAGATAAATATGTTAAGATTCCAATCTTATTAGTGTCGCCCATATAAGCAGAATCGTCCAATACAATATTAGAGCTCTGAAAAAGCGCTCAAATGAATTAAGTAGGCGAAACCGCTGTGTTAAGGTTTCTTTGTCCTAAACGAAAAAAGGCCGTATATATTCAGAGGACTGTATAAGTCTTGTTCTACCCAAGAAGACACCCCAATGGTGAATCCAATGCCCAGGCGACACCCCAATGGTGATTCCAATGCCCAGGTGACACCCCAATGGTGATTCCAACTTTTAGCCAAAGAGAGAAAGAAGTACGACCAAGAAAACTATTCACACACACGCCTTTTATTTTCAACCACACTATATATATACAATAAATACACACGTGACCAGGCACTCCTGGTCAAACATAATATAAACATTCACAGAGTAATATTAAAATAATAAATATAAACTCCAACATTCCTCCCCGAGTTGATGGGTCACATCAAGTTCCAGAGGGGCCACCGGAAGCAGCACCAGCTTCACCAAGGGCCCTCGGAGCACTCCAACCGATGTCCGCACCGAAACAACCCGCACCAGGCCGTCCTTCCCAGGATGTGTCTCCACCACTCTGCCCATAAGCCACCTTGCAGGGGCATTCTTTCCTCTTTCGTCAGAATCCTCCACTGCAATTTCTGGAACCTCTTGAGAACCCCGAGCTTTACCTTTTGAAGAATCAGGATCTGATGCCGAGGCATTGTCTGCAGGCCCAGAGGTATCGTCTGAAGGCTTAGAGGTATCGTCTGAAGGCCCAGAGGTATCGTCTTAAGGCTTAGAGCAGTCATAGGACTCTGAAATCTTCTTTAGAGATCTCAAACCACTCAATATAATATTCCTATAATCCACATGATTCGCAATCCTTTCCAGTTTAGCACTTCTACCAGACCCTTCTGGAGACTTGTCTCCTAAATTAAGATCTTTCGCTGGAGTAGGCACTTGCCCCCTTGGAGAACTGGCCGGAATATATAATATTGGAGTTACCACAGTTCCAGAAACAGTTTCCTTCGATACAAGTTGCACTTTATTGTTTGGAAGATATTTGCCAATTGAACCTTTTTCTATTGGTTCTCTCTTCACATAGGTGATCTGGACAGTACAACCCTGTTTAGAAAGCGTTTTACCTTCTCCAACCTTTACATCATCATATTCAACTATTTCCTTTTCTTCCGGATTTTGAGGTACGGGCCACTTAATTAAAATCGTCTACAACCATTTCCCGCCCAAAAACCATCAGTTATCCATTTTTTTCTTCCAAAGAAATCTGAGGTAGTCCCAATCATTCTCCTTAATGGCCATCAACCGGAAATATCTTCTCATGTCGGCCAAAACTCCGAATTTATTTTCCCGAAGTTTTATCCCTATCTCAGGGATTCCTCTCAATAGACTGGGTCTCCTCCTCAAATACCGCCTCAAGGCGAGTCCGCCGTTTCCTCGACAGGAAGCGCCGCCAAACACTGGCCGTATAGGCGTCGTTTTGGACCCACACTCAAATACAGGGCGTTCGGGAAAATAGCATCCCTTTACTTTAAATCCACATCTCCAGTTTGTCTTGCTTCCACCTCTGAATCAGTGCCTTGTTCTGCATATAGCAGCTTCACTTCTTCAGTGTTCTTTGAATCCATTCCTTGTTCCACATCCAGCCCTTTCTCTTCATCTGATTCAACGGATCCCTTCTCAACTTCAGCCCCTATGACTTTCGTCAACTTCTACAACAGACCTTTTCTCAACTTGAGCCCTTTTACTTTCAGCAAAACACCTTTTCTCAACTTGAGCCCTTTTACTTTCTTCATCAAAGTACCTTTTCTCAACTTGAGCCCTTTCACTTTCTTCAACGGCAATCTGCGTGGATGTCTCTTCTACCATTTGCTCGGATGATACCACAATCCCAGCATCTTCCTTAATAGAAGCTGGATCAACTCCTCTCATCAAGGTAACTCCTACAACCCTTGGCTTCTCACTCATCCTGAATTCTAAACTGCTTCCATCGCAGATCTTCAAATCCAATTTGGGTAATCGGCAAACTCTTGTTCCATTTAGATTTCCCCTAGGATTGAGATAGTCGGTAACTTTCTTCTCTGTTAGCAGAAAGTTCCTCTCATACTGCTTGACCAAATCCTGCTCTTTGTCCAATTCCTGCATAGTGGTGTTCTCATCGTCCAGCATTAACTCTTCAATTTGGGAATTCGCGCTCCTCAGCCGGCCCACATCAATCTCCAGCAATTTAAACTCGACCAAGATAGAGTCCTGAGAAGGACACTCTTTATAAAATTCAGTCTCGATTTCTTTTATACCTTTTGTCACCGATGATCGCAGCAGCGTTCTTAATTTCTTATTTTTATCCATCTTAAATTTCTCAATTAACAAATTTAAATAAAGGCTAGTTTACATATCTTCTCTAAATTTCGACAATCTACTTTGTTTAATCTTAATATTTCTTAAACTTTGCCTTCTGAAGCTTTATCCTTTCAACTTCTTCTTATTCAAACTTCAACTTCTTGAACTTTATCCTTCAACTTCTTCTTATTCAAACTTCAACTTCTTGAACTTTATCCTTCAACTTCTTCTTATTCAAACTTCAACTCCTTGAACTTTATCCTATTTTGCCTCAACCTATTTGGCTCCAACTTCTCTAGCTTTAGCCCTTTTGGCTTTAAATTCTTTGGCCTTTTCTTTAGTGATTCTCTTTTAGAATCCGACTCGAGGGACCAAATGTTAAGGTTTCTTTGTCTTTAACGAAAAAAGGCCGTATATATTCAGAGGACTGTATAAGTCTTGTTCTACCCAAGAAGACACCCCAATGGTGAATCCAATGCCCAGGCGACACCCCAATGGTGATTCCAATGCCCAGGCGACACCCCAATGGTGATTCCAACTTTTAGCCAAAGAGAGAAAGAAGTACGACCAAGAAAACTATTCACACACACGCCTTTTTTATTATTTTTTATTTAGGTAACCCGGATTCCTGGAGCATACTAAAGTCGCCAACTATCCGGGTTGGTCTTTAGACTTCACGTCCAATGGTGGCAGCAGACATCCAGTTTATCAGGTGTCGCCAGGCTGACTTGTGCTTGGGGATGTTCTGCAGGTCTTCAGGGGCAAATATATTTATTCCTAGGAGGGTGGCTGTTTGGAACCTATGAAGGTGGTAGGCGGGACATCTGAAGAGAAGGTGGTCGACAGTTTGGTCTTCCTCGTGGCAGTGTGGGCAGGTAGGATCGTCTCTAGATAATTTTGCAGCATCGGCTTTGACAAAGCCATGACCTGTGAGGATTGTTGAGGTGGTGCCACAAAATTTTATTTTGGGCAGGATCGCCATGAGAGTGTTTGGGAATGCAGCTATTCTCCTGAGGTTTCTTGTGGAGTGATCTGTGACATATAATTCCTTCCAGAGTTGGTGTGAATACTGTTCGCTGCGGGCTCGAACAAACTTTTTGGATAGAGTGGAGTAGGATATGGGCAAGTTTGATTCAGCTGCTGCCTTGGCTAATTTATCTGCATGCTCATTGCCTTCTATGCCGCTGTGGCCTCTAACCCAGCAGAGCTGCACGTTTAAATTGTTTAGATTGCGAAGTATCTCAGCTATGAGTGAGGTTTTTGGGAGTTCTGGGTTACAAATGGCATGGAGAGCTGCCAGGCAATCAGAAGCGATTGCTGTTGGTTGTCTTTGCATGAGCTGGATCGCTCTAGTTGCATATAGGATAGCAAGTAATTCTGCCTGGAAGGAGGTGCAAAGATCATGGAGTTTTAGTTGTATTGGAGTGGAGGGGGGTGGCAGAAAAACTGCGCCGCCTACGCCTTTGAGGGACCGCGATCCATCGGTGTATATGATGGTTGCATTTTCTGGAAGCGACTTTGAAAACTGAAGTAGTTTTCTAAGGGGTGGATAGTGGACTGCGCTAGGCCTTGGACGTGTCTCAAAAGGACCATTTTTTATTGCTTCCTTGTATGCCAGATGTGCCTTGATTGAAATGTCCAATGGAGGGCCGCCAGTGAGAGAGATAGCTGGAATTGTGGGGGTACAGGGGCCCCCCTAATAAGAATTTTAGCGAATTTATAGTGGAGACTACGTAGTTTGCGAGTGCCATTGGTGTCGAACACTCTCTTGCTCCAAATACCCGAGCCGTAGAGCAGAGCAGGGAGAATTACCATCTTGATTATTTTCAGGCCTGAGCTGTAAGTGAGTCCATATTGTTCCCTAATTGTGCTAATTAATCGAGGAAGCATCCATTTGCATTTGTTGAAAATGTTGTCCGAGTGGCGAACGAATGTGCGTGTGGTGTCAAAAGTTATGCCCAGTATTTTTATATGGTTGTTGATTAAAATAGGCTGGTCGAGGAATTTTATATTTTGGTAACTAGGGCGCTTGGATTTCCAATGAAAGAGGCAGGCCTGGGTCTTCTTAAGATTAAAGGTCAATCCATGCCCTTTACCCCACAAGCTGAAAGTTTTAAGAAATTTGTTAATCTCCTTTGTTGGTAATCTACGGAAAGCTCTGAAAAGCAAGGTGAAGTCGTCTGCAAAGCAAATTATTTGGCAGTTTTGGGGCTTTGGAAGGGAAAGAGCTTTCCTGGCTACAATGTTGAAAAAGAAGGGGCTTAGCGGTGCCCCTTGTGCAACACCCAGTACTGTGTGCGCGGTGAGAGTGGAGTCCCAGGCTTGGTAGATCACTTTCCTGCCTCTGAGAGAGCTTGCAGAGAGTTGTATAAGCTCTTCTGGACAGTTGAGGTCCCGGAGGCCTTGAATGATGGTATGTCTTTGAACCGTGTCGAAGGCATGGCTGATGTCCAAGCTTATTGCCACTGTCTTTCTCCAGTGCTTCAGGCCGTCGTTGATAAAGTTGTTGATTGAGTCAAGGGCTCCTTCTGCCGAACGCCCAGGGACGAAGCCAAATTGCATGGGCGAGAACCAGCCATGCTGGTCCGCTAGCCATTGCAGCCTCGCTAGGATGCATCGTTCAAAAACTTTGGCTAATGTGTTGATCATAGTAATTGGGACGGTATTTGTCCAGTGGGTTGGATGAGGTGGAGTTTTGTTTGGGGATGAGAACCAGTAGTCCAGCTTTCCAAGGGGTTGGGAAGTGTCCGAGGCGCAGGCATTTGGTGAAGATTTGCGATAATAGTTCATGCAGTGCTGGTCCACCGAGGAGTATGCACCTGACTCCAAGTCTGTCGGGACCTGGGGACTTTCTCCATCCACATCGTCGATCGCGCGGAAGAATTTCAGCCGCTGTGAAAGCCGGTTCTTGGTTAAAGGTTGGGAGCCAGTCCACTGTTGGTCTTGGCACAGTCCAATCTGTTGGAAAATAGTTCTGAAGTACCTCTCGACAGGTTTCCTCTGAGGTTAGTGGGGTACCATCTTTGTGTTTGAGCAGAGGTGGCCCTAAAGAGCCTCTCCGACCTTTGGAGATATAGCGGTGAATTGAGCTCCATGCGGCTGAGGAGACCTCTTGGCACAGTGATATCCAGGATAGACGCTTTGCTCGCCTTATAGCCGCTTTGAGTTTATTGTGGCAGCTCTGTAAAGGCCTTTGAAGAAGCTCCTGGCGGGAAAGAAGGGTGTTTTGGGAGCAGCGGCGGAGAGCCACCACAATATTGCGGAGCTTAGAAAGTTCTTTGTTCCACCAAGGTTTTGATGGTCTTGGTGACTTGGACTTCTTCTTCATTGATGCATCGCAGGCCTCTTGGAGACAGGTGGTGAGGAGAATAACTGCTTCGTCAATATCTCCTGGGGTAAGTGCGGTCTGGAGGCGTGAGGCCACGTGGGGAGGGTGTTCCCTAGGAAAGCTGCAAACGCTGCTTCCAGACATGAAGACTCGACCCACGAACTGGTGGGCTCCGAAGGTAGGATATTTGAGAAATTGGTAAGGGATTGGGAGATGGTCTGAGAAGGCCATCTCCTGGAGACAAACTCTAGTGGCATGGATGGCGAGGGAGCTTGATGCTAGGGTGACGTCTATGGAGGAGCGCAGGGCCCCGTTGGACCAGGTATAAGGTGTTGGACCACCCAGAAAGTGTAGGCCCATTAGTGAAGGCGGAGGCCTCCAAACTAGCTCCACGAGTGTCGCGGACGCTCCGCTGCCCCAGGTTGGAGAGTGGGCATTGGCATCCATGCCAAGGATGCACGGGAAGGGAGTTCTATTTAGAGTATGTTCCAGAGTTGGTAGGAAAGTGTTTTCTGATGCACTGTTATGCCAGTATGCTGAGGCAATGACGACCGCTTGGCTGCCTAATCGAATCAGGGCAGTGACAATGTTGGGGTCATTAGAGCTCAGTGGGATGGGGTTGAGGTCTGCTCGAATAACAAGTCCGCAGGGATGTAGTTATCATTGGGGATGAAGGTGACGAAATTTGAGTCAGGCCATTTGAAATTCTTTGGTAATTCTTGTAGCAGAATGGCGTCTATTCTTTGTTCTGCTGCTATGCTGGAGAGTTCGAGTACCGCAGAAGGTGATTTCTGAGATTGGCTTGGAGAACTTTGAAGGATCTAGTCATTTCGGGTGAGTTGAGCTAATTTGGCCTTCACCAGAGGGCAAGTCCGGGCTGTGGCGTAGTGGCTTAGCTTCTCAAATACTGCTCCGGTCTTCTTGCAGCAATTATGGCATTTTGCAGAAGAGTTTGGGCAAGAGTGACCCTCATGGCCGACCGTGCCACACTTGAAGCAGATGGGTTGGACAGCAGGGCAAGCTGTAGCGCGGTGGCCAAAGCTGCAGCAGCGGTAACATTGTTTTAGGGAGATACTTTTTTCGTACCGTAGGATGAGTCCTGCAATGGGGATCTTTCCACGATGGCCCAAGAAATTTGACACTTCGTTGTCAACCTCGAGGAAATACTGTGGTGTAGCCATGAGGGGTTGTCTTTTGGACGGTGGGCAATCTTGAACATTCTTGTCCCGGAGAGGTTCTTGAGATCCTCGTTATTTTGGAGGCTTTCCAGGATCATGTTGTTGGTTGTGCAGCTTTCTACACCGAACAGGCAAAATCTAGGATGGATGATCGGTCTTTCCGTGCATTTCAAGGAATTGGGGAATATTTTTATTAGCTTTGAATCTCGCCGCGAGAGTCGAAGCACCTTGAGTGGTTCTGGTGTGAATGACCAGCCTTCCTTTTCCATTGAGGGAGGCTGCCACGTCAGAGGAATTCAGGATTGAGGGGTCTGCTTTTTTTACTTCACGTAGAATCTTCACGTGCTTCCTTGGATGGATTGTCTGACTTTATGAGTACATGTGATTCATAAGCGGTTGTGAAATTTTTGGGGGCGGGTTTGGTCTGCTGCTTTTTTGTGAGTGGGATCGGTTTTGTGACATTCGGCTTGGCTGTGGCGTTTATGTAGGGTTTCTCCTTGAGGATTTGATGTTCTTTGGCGTGATTTATCCCCTTATATACATCAAGTATTATATCCTCAGTTCCTTTTAGAGCCCATCCCATCAGGGATA
Organism: Cordylochernes scorpioides; assembly: GCA_030710605.1. Taxonomy (NCBI): domain Eukaryota; kingdom Metazoa; phylum Arthropoda; class Arachnida; order Pseudoscorpiones; family Chernetidae; genus Cordylochernes; species Cordylochernes scorpioides. Next base: position 36,194,333 of record CP092864.1, read on the forward strand.
GCATTGACTGAAGTTGTTCTGTGGTCATGCCGTTCGACTTTGCTACGTCAGCCATTTTTCTTGTAGCCTTCTGATGGATAGCCTTGATCTGGTTAAACTCGAAGTTGCAAGAAGGCTCACCAATACGCGGGCGTTTCACGCTTCCTTCTCTTTGTGAAAGAGACGATTCACTGTCCATTTCAACCTTAGAGACAGACAGGAATTGACTTTTATATATATAGAGATGAGATCCGCCTTTTATTTATTTATTTATTTCATCTCAATTTGCAGGTGTTACATTCGAGCACAGCTCGTGAGTCACCTTGTCCAGATTATTTACACATGGCGAGTTGTAATGCTGGAGTGGCCCCCGGAACCTTACAGGAGGGCAGTTGTTGGGTGTTTGGCTGTCAGCTAGCCATTGGGTCCAGGTCGTCGGATTCGGTGGCTGAGGTCACCTTGATTTTGAACAATTTCTTGTATAGTTGGATTTGATGATTTTCGAAATTGCGAAAATAGTCTTGTCGCAGAGTCTTGATAAATCTCTTCTAGATTAGGCTGGTTGAGATCTTCTTTGAGAATTTTGTTTGAAAGATTGAATGGGGCTCCTATAGTGGTTCGTAAGCAAATCCTCATGAAGGCATCTATTCTTTTTTTATCCGTAGGTGTGATATATTTGCCCCAGACTGGTAGTGCGTACGTGATGATGGGTAGAATACAGGTTTTGTACAACGTGAATTTATGCTTTGTTGTTAAATTACTTTTAAAATTGAGCAGGCTTGATAGAGATATTTTGGCTATCTTTGCCTTTCTTATGGTGTTTTGGACATGTAGGTTAAATTTTAATTTCGAATCCAAAGTGACACCAAGATACTTGGCATGGTCGGCCCAACTAATAGTGCTTGAGTTTACTGTCAAGTTGGTTTGTGGCTTGAATTTTTTGTTATCTCTTGGGGGAAAAAGTATTGCTTGAGTCTTAGTTGGGTTAATGTCTAGTTTCCACTCATCGCACCATTTGATTATGTCATTTAGGTAATCCTGAAGCTGAGTAACCAATAGGTTGACTGATTTAGAGTTAAATAAAATTGCTGTGTCATCTGCGAAGAGCTTAAGTTTACATTTAGAGTGCAGTGGGATGTCATTAATGTAAATATTGAAAAGGTAGGGTCCGAGGATAGAGCCTTGAGGTACTCCAGTCTGGATTGGCTTTGGTTCAGTTATAAAATTTCCTTGCTTGACTGAAAAAGTCCTGCCCTGTAGATAATTCTGCATAAAATTGATAATGTCACTTGGAAACTGGTGTTTTGTGAGTTTCTTTATAAGGCCATTATGCCAAACTTTATCAAATGCTTTCGCAAAATCTAGAAAGACAGCACCTACCACTTCCTTGTGGGATCTTCTTATCTGGATGTAGTCCAGAACTGCAATGAGTTGGTGAGTTGTTGAATGCCCCCTTCTAAATCCGAATTGCTGCGGGATGATGAAGTTAGAGTTGTCCAAGTACATCTGAAGTCTACGTAAAATAATTCTTTCGTAAATTTTGCCGATGGTGGGGAGGAGGCTGATAGGTCTTAGATCTTCAGGGGATTTAGCGGATTTTTTTGGAATTGGAATTATGATAGCATGTTTCCAGACTTTGGGGTAGTAACACAAGTGCAGTGCGGCGTTGAATACTCCAGCTAGAAATACAATCCATTTGATGGGAAGATTCTTGGCCATTTGCGGAGTGATATTGTCATGGCCAGGAGCTTTGTGGTTAGCTAAGTATTTAATCACTTCTTTGACTTCATTTGGTGTCGTCATTGTGAGCATTTTTTCTTGTTGGTGATTATAAGTTATATTTGGTTGGTCTTCTTTTTCCTTGGAGAACTGGTTGGAGAAGTGTTCTGCAAGTTCATTTCCGATTTCTTTGTCGGTCAATAAGGTTTTGCCGTTCGTTACTAAGCTTGAGATCCTTTCCGTTTTTTTCCTGATGGGTTTTGTTTTTCTCCAGAAGTCCTTTGGGCTTGATTCAATCTTGTGTATGAATTGATTCCAGTTCTCGGTGGAGTCGGATTTGAGGGCTTTGTTAACTTTTCCCTGTAGGTTTAAATAAATGGCTCTATGGGCTGGATCCCAGGTTGCTTGCCACCTCTTACGAGCTTTATTCTTTTCTTTTATCAAGGCCTTGGTCGAGGGGTTCTGTTTTGATGAAGAGGATGATATAACTGTGTTTTTCGAGTAGCTGTTGTAGATTTTATCATTTAGTATGGTCACTGCTGAGTCAATATTGGCTTCCGTTTTCAAGGGTACTCTAGGGGGCGTACTGGAAATTAAGTCTTGTTGGAAGTGTACCCAGTTAGTGAGTCGGCAAGCCCTAGTCGTGAATTCATCCTTCGGGCAGGTCAGCTCTAGGATTACTGGGAGGTGATCTGAAGATAAGGCATCCAGGGTCTTAATCCTCGAAGTCCAGGGGATGTTTCTAAGAATTGCGATGTCTAGAAAGTCTGGATTACCCAAAGGACTGTAGTGCGTGGGTGAAGAAGGTGCGACAATGTCCAGGTTTTCTTTTTCGGAAAAATTATGAAGCACGGTTCCACTATTATTGGAGGTTCTTGAGCCCAAAAGAGGGTGCTTGGAGTTCCAGTCTCCTGCAGCGATTACTGATTGATTATTCTCTAACAAGAGATTCAGATCTTCCTCCAGGAGTGGTAGATCGGGTTTCTTATAGATTGACGATATCTGCACTACTGCCCTTCCATCTGGTTTCATTAGAATTGTGGTGTTTTCCATGTTAAATGTTTGAATCAGCACTTTTTTATATTTAAGATAGTTTTTTAGAATTATTGCCGTTCCACCGCCCCTTCCAACGATTCTATCGTCTCTTATTGTCTGATAGTTTCTGAGTTTGAGGTCGACAGATGGTTTTAAGTGTGTTTCACTGAGCAGTGCCATGTCTATTGAGTTTTCTTCTAAAAAATGTAGAAATTCTTCTTTTTTGAGTTTGATTCCGTTGCAATTCCAGAAAACGATTTTTAAAGGTAATTTGCCTTTCATTGTAAGTAAGTTTTGATAATTTCTAATAACTTTTCGCACAGTTCCCTGGTGTCAGAACGAGTAGTTTTCTTTTTTGCAGTTTCAGCGTAACTTGCCTTTTGTTTTTCAACAGTTGCTTCTTCTGTTTTAGTGGAGCTTGCTTGAGGTATGGTGTTAGGGGAGTTTTGTCTGGGAGGCTTTAGCTGCTGTTGTTGTGGCTTCGGAAAATTTTGGCATCCGCGGTAATTGGCTGTGTGCGCCTCTCCACAGTTAGCGCACTTTGGTGGGAGCTGTTTCGACTTTCTTGGACAATCCTTCGAATGGTGTTCTTCAGCACACTTGACGCATTTGGGCTTCAAAAAACAGTTTAGCTGGCCATGCCCAAAGCCCTGGCAGTTAAAGCATTGGGTCACTCGTTTTGTAGTCCTGAATGATTCCACGACTATTTTTTGGTAAAGTATTTCGGTTATTCCATAGATTCGTTTATTTTGTTCATTTTTCGGTAGCTCTACTAGGACTATATTCATCGGTATTTTGGTCGATTGTCTATGGAGTCTTTTGACAATGACCTCAGTGAAGCCCATTGAGACCAGTTCAGTTACGACGTCTTCTTCTTTGAAGGCTGTTGTTACCCCCTTCAATACCACTTTCAGTGGTTTTTCCTCCTGTAGTCTGTAGGAATATCCTCCATTATTTTTTTGTACATACTCCCTGATTTTTTTGAAGTCGCCTATGTTTTTCGATTTAATTATGTGCTTTTTTGCCAGAAATCGTGACTTGGAATGGTTCCGTGCACAAGCCTTTTAGTTCTTGGCAAAGAAGCTTCCAATCTGCTACATTTTCTGCAATAACAGGAGGAATTCTCGGTTTTTTCACGTTAGTGACTGTGGTCCATGGGCCATCGTTGTCGTTATTTTCTTCATCGTCTTGCGGTGGGTGAGCTGTGTTCATTTGTTGAGAAATTCCAGTGGCAGGACTTTGTTCATCGATGTCCATTCTAGGCGTCTTCAGATTACGCTCGCTCCTAGTTGGCGATCTTGAGTCATCCGATTGGGAGCCGCGAGTTCTCTTCTTTGATTGAACCGTTTCCTCAAGCTTATACTCGATTCCACATTTGTCTAGGATCTTCGTTATTAAGGAGGCTTCGATTATGCATAGTTTCTCGCCGGTTGGTCCGATCGTCGATTTAATTACAATCGGTGGCATATTAAGCATTAGTTTATTTCCTATTGATATTATCCGCCTTTTATTTATTTATTTATTTCATCTCAATTTGCAGGTGTTACATTCGAGCACAGCTCGCGAGTCACCTTGTCCAGATTATTTACACATTGCGAGTTGTAATGCTGGAGTGGCCCCCGGAACCTTACAGGAGGGCAGTTGTTGGGTGTTTGGCTGTCAGCTAGCCATTGGGTCCAGGTCGTCGGATTCGGTGGCTGAGGTCACCTTGATTTTGAACAATTTCTTGTATAGTTGGATTTGATGATTTTTGAAATTGAGAGAATAGTCTTGTTGCAGAGTCTTGATAAATCTCTTCTAGATTAGGCTGGTTGAGATCTTCTTTGAGAATTTTGTTTGAAAGATTGAATGGGGCTCCTATAGTGGTTCGTAAGCAAATCCTCATGAAGGCATCTATTCTTTTTTTATCCGTAGGTGTGATATATTTGCCCCAGACTGGTAGTGCGTACGTGATGATGGGTAGAATACAGGTTTTGTACAACGTGAATTTATGCTTTGTTGTTAAATTACTTTTAAAATTGAGCAGGCTTGATAGAGATATTTTGGCTATCTTTGCCTTTCTTATGGTGTTTTGGACATGTAGGTTAAATTTTAATTTCGAATCCAAAGTGACACCAAGATACTTGGCATGGTCGGCCCAACTAATAGTGCTTGAGTTTACTGTCAAGTTGGTTTGTGGCTTGAATTTTTTGTTATCTCTTGGGGGAAAAAGTATTGCTTGAGTCTTAGTTGGGTTAATGTCTAGTTTCCACTCATCGCACCATTTGATTATGTCATTTAGGTAATTCTGAAGCTGAGTAACCAATAGGTTGACTGATTTAGAGTTAAATAAAATTGCTGTGTCATCTGCGAAGAGCTTAAGTTTACATTTAGAGTGCAGTGGGATGTCATTAATGTAAATATTGAAAAGGTAGGGTCCGAGGATAGAGCCTTGAGGTACTCCAGTCTGGATTGGCTTTGGTTCAGTTATAAAATTTCCTTGCTTGACTGAAAATGTCCTGCCCTGTAGATAATTCTGCATAAAATTGATAATGTCACTTGGAAACTGGTGTTTTGTGAGTTTCTTTATAAGGCCATTGTGCCAAACTTTATCAAATGCTTTCGCAAAATCTAGAAAGACAGCACCTACCACTTCCTTGTGGGATCTTCTTATCTGGATGTAGTCCAGAACTGCAATGAGTTGGTGAGTTGTTGAATGCCCCCTTCTAAATCCGAATTGCTGCGGGATGATGAAGTTAGAGTTGTCCAAGTACATCTGAAGTCTACGTAAAATAATTCTTTCGTAAATTTTGCCGATGGTGGGGAGGAGGCTGATAGGTCTTAGATCTTCAGGGGATTTAGCGGATTTTTTTGGAATTGGAATTATGATAGCATGCTTCCAGACTTTGGGGTAGTAACACAAGTGCAGTGCGGCGTTGAATACTCCAGCTAGAAATACAATCCATTTGATGGGAAGATTCTTGGCCATTTGCGGAGTGATATTGTCATGGCCAGGAGCTTTGTGGTTAGCTAAGTATTTAATCACTTCTTTGACTTCATTTGGTGTCGTCATTGTGAGCATTTTTTCTTGTTGGTGATTATAAGTTATATTTGGTTGGTCTTCTTTTTCCTTGGAGAACTGGTTGGAGAAGTGTTCTGCAAGTTCATTTCCGATTTCTTTGTCGGTCAATAAGGTTTTGCCGTTCGTTACTAAGCTTGAGATCCTTTCCGTTTTTTTCCTGATGGGTTTTGTTTTTCTCCAGAAGTCCTTTGGGCTTGATTCAATCTTGTGTATGAATTGATTCCAGTTCTCGGTGGAGTCGGATTTGAGGGCTTTGTTAACTTTTCCCTGTAGGTTTAAATAAATGGCTCTATGGGCTGGATCCCAGGTTGCTTGCCATCTCTTACGAGCTTTATTCTTTTCTTTTATCAAGGCCTTGGTCGAGGGGTTCTGTTTTGATGAAGAGGATGATATAACTGTGTTTTTCGAGTAGCTGTTGTAGATTTTATCATTTAGTATGGTCACTGCTGAGTCAATATTGGCTTCCGTTTTCAAGGGTACTCTAGGAGGCGTACTGGAAATTAAGTCTTGTTGGAAGTGTACCCAGTTAGTGAGTCGGCAAGCCCTAGTCGTGAATTCATCCTTCGGGCAGGTCAGCTCTAGGATTACTGGGAGGTGATCTGAAGATAAGGCATCCAGGGTCTTAATCCTCGAAGTCCAGGGGATGTTTCTAAGAATTGCGATGTCTAGAAAGTCTGGATTACCCGATGGACTGTAGTGCGTGGGTGAAGAAGGTGCGACAATGTCCAGGTTTTCTTTTTCGGAAAAATTATGAAGCACGGTTCCGCTATTATTGGAGGTTCTTGAGCCCCAAAGAGGGTGCTTGGAGTTCCAGTCTCCTGCAGCGATTACTGATTGATTATTCTCTAACAAGAGATTCAGATCTTCCTCCAGGAGTGGTAGATCGGGTTTCTTATAGATTGACGATATCTGCACTACTGCCCTTCCATCTGGTTTCATTAGAATTGTGGTGTTTTCCATGTTAGATGTTTGAATCAGCACTTTTTTATATTTAAGATAGTTTTTTAGAATTATTGCAGTTCCACCGCCCCTTCCAACGATTCTATCGTCTCTTATTGTCTGATAGTTTCTGAGTTTGAGGTCGACAGATGGTTTTAAGTGTGTTTCACTGAGCAGTGCCATGTCTATTGAGTTTTCTTCTAAAAAATGTAGAAATTCTTCTTTTTTGAGTTTGATTCCGTTGCAATTCCAGAAAACGATTTTCAAAGGTAATTTGCCTTTCATTGTAAGTAAGTTTTGATAATTTCTAATAACTTTTCGCACAGTTCCCTGGTGTCAGAACGAGTAGTTTTCTTTTTTGCAGTTTCAGCGTAACTTGCCTTTTGTTTTTCAACAGTTGCTTCTTCTGTTTTTGTGGAGCTTGCTTGAGGTATGGTGTTAGGGGAGTTTTGTCTGGGAGGCTTTAGCTGCTGTTGTTGTGGCTTCGGAAAATTTTGGCATCCGCGGTAATTGGCTGTGTGCGCCTCTCCACAGTTAGCGCACTTTGGTGGGAGCTGTTTCGACTTTCTTGGACAATCCTTCGAATGGTGTTCTTCAGCACACTTGACGCATTTGGGCTTCAAAAAACAGTTTAGCTGGCCATGCCCAAAGCCCTGGCAGTTAAAGCATTGGGTCACTCGTTTTGTAGTCCTGAATGATTCCACGACTATTTTTTGGTAAAGTATTTCGGTTATTCCATAGATTCGTTTATTTTGTTCATTTTTCGGTAGCTCTACTAGGACTATATTCATCGGTATTTTGGTCGATTGTCTATGGAGTCTTTTGACAATGACCTCAGTGAAGCCCATTGAGACCAGTTCAGTTACGACGTCTTCTTCTTTGAAGGCTGTTGTTACCCCCTTCAATACCACTTTCAGTGGTTTTTCCTCCTGTAGTCTGTAGGAATATCCTCCATTATTTTTTTGTACATACTCCCTGATTTTTTTGAAGTCGCCTATGTTTTTCGATTTAATTATGTGCTTTTTGCCAGAAATCGTGACTTGGAATGGTTCCGTGCACAAGCCTTTTAGTTCTTGGCAAAGAAGCTTCCAATCTGCTACATTTTCTGCAATAACAGGAGGAATTCTCGGTTTTTTTCACGTTAGTGGCTGTGGTCCATGGGCCATCGTTGTCGTTATTTTCTTCATCGTCTTGAGGTGGGTGAGCTGTGTTCATTTGTTGAGAAATTCCAGTGGCGGGACTTTGTTCATCGATGTCCATTCTAGGCGTCTTCAGATTACGCTCGCTCCTAGTTGGCGATCTTGAGTCATCCGATTGGGAGCCGCGAGTTCTCTTCTTTGATTGAACCGTTTCCTCAAGCTTATACTCGATTCCACATTTGTCTAGGATCTTCGTTATTAAGGAGGCTTCGATTATGCATAGTTTCTCGCCGGTTGGTCCGATCGTCGATTTAATTACAATCGGTGGCATATTATTTACTTGCGGATTTTTTTTATAGTTTATTTCCTCGGCTTGAAAATTATTAACAAGTCAGCAAAATATCCGCCTTTTATTTTCAACCACACTATATATATACAATAAATACACACGTGACCAGGCACTCCTGGTCAAACATAATATAAACATTCACAGAGTAATATTAAAATAATAAATATAAACTCCAACACGCTGGGAGGGTTCACTACAGATGAGCCAGTAACATTCGTGCTTAATAATTTCATTTCTTATATATAGATGGCGCGCTATATTGTTTTATAATTAAATGAATAGATATATATCAGACGCGAAAGGTCTTAATGAAGAGAGATACACACACACTGTAAACAGAATGATAAATTTTATTAAATAATTTCTTATTTTTTTTGGGGGGGGAAGACTATTATATAATACTATTATAAACACACACAAATTTTGCAAAAAGTGTTTATTATTTTTTAATCAGAAAAAAGGGGGGTGGGCGAGAGATCAAACCGCGACAGGTCAATCCTTCGATGTGAGATTCACGAGACAAGTTACACTGATGGCCTTCCTAATATTTTATCATCGCAGTAAAAGACAGTTGGAGGTTGTTTTAGTGAAATGAAAAACAGAATATCAGTTTTTTAAAAACTAATTTTTAAATTACGTACATATATAGTCATTTATAAAGACATTCTACTGAAATGAATCAAAATTTAACGAGGGAGAACATGGCTCATTCAAATTTTATTCATATTAGCATATAAATTCTGTAGAAATAGCTTGAAATATATCATGCTTTTTAAAAGTAGAGAGTTAATAAAATATATTTATAATTTTCAGCGACGTTTATTGACGAATTATGCAAATGGCTGTTCTAGGGACGGATCTAGGGTAACAAGGGTCCCAGTCCTTACTTTAATTTTACCTTAATGAGATAAATTTATAGCCTCATATAATTTTATGATTAAACTTATCATTATTATTAAATTTTAAAATATCTTTATCAATAGTTTCCTTATCAGATTAAGTGTGAGCCTAGATTCTAACATGGCTAAACCTTCCTCTAAATATTTGCTACTCGCTATAATCTAAACCATCTCTGAATAGGTCAGTAAACCTTGTAATTTTATGAAAACTTATCATTATAGTCATCATTTTTATCTGCGCTAGCGAGAAATTTTCTCCCCTACATAAACAAAATGACAAAATTTAATATATATATAATCAATCTATTCAAAAATAATCATACGCGTCATAAAAATAGTTTATATTTCTTATAATATACTAGCGGACGTACCCGGCTTCGCCCGGGTTTTACCCGAGTAAAAGTTTGTTTAACGAATCTCTCGATAAAGTGAACATTTTTTTCCCGGTCCCTTGAAAAATACTCGATAAGTTGAATAAAATCAATATTAATTGGTTCCCTCGGTAATTGGAAGTTAAAGGAATAGTATCTTGCCTTGGAATTGTATCATTATTCTTGTATGGATGTACCCGGCTTCGCCCGGGTTTTACCCGAGTAAAGGTTTGTTTAACGAATCTCTCGATAAAGTGAACATTTTTTCCCGGTCCCTTGAAAAATACTCGATAAGTTGAATAAAATCAATATTAATTGGTTCCCTCGGTAATTGGAAGTTAAAGGAATAGTATCTTGCCTTTGAATTGTATCATTATTCTTGTCTCAAATAAATTGCCGTGTCATCCTGAATTTTGTCTTTCCTAATTTTCTACATTACAAAATCATCGTATCATCATGATCATATTTAGAGCAGATTGTTGAATTATAACAGATAAATTAGAATATTTATCTTGATTATTTCTAGGCGAAAAGTTATTTCAAAAATTTTATTTGCTAGAAACCTTCCCAGTACTATACTAAATAACTTCCCAAAGTTTCATGCGATCCAATGAGTGGTTTGGTCAGGCATAAAGGACAAACAAACAGACACACATACATTCATTATATATATATAGATGTCACGCTAGTGTATCATAAGCAATCTATATTTATACCTATTATGAGAGAGAGGTTGCATAGAAACTTTACTACGTGCCGCTCAAAAATGGAGAAAAAAAACCTAGCTTATGATATTTATTAAATTGAATAATTAGTTAAGGTATAATACACATACACATATTAAAACAAAGTGTCCAATGCAGTATTAGATCCCGGTTCATGGCTGTCTGGAATCGAGGGTTATAAACCACTCGTCCACCGACTTATATTTATGAGAGAGAGATGATTTTATAAAGATATATGCATTAAAAATATATATTATTAGTGAAAATTTTATAAGATACATAAAAAAAGAGTAAATTATTTCTTAAAGAAGTTTCGTTTCGAAATGGACCACATTGTCTCCTACTGAGATGACATCCCGTGACCCAAGTGATACGCCAATATTGTCCTCTCTCAGATAAGACATGTGACTTAGAACAGAAGACGAGGTGAGTGGCATCCTCGTGTTAGTGATTTGTCGCCTTCTTATTGGTTAGTAGATGCTGGTCACGTGATAGGAACTCGATTTGGTATACTTAGAGCTACAACCAAATTAGTTCTTCAAAGAGTTCTTACACATTCCGTCAGAAGAACCGGCCGTGAAACAAAAGTTGACCTTATGAGTAACTCTGCTAGACAACACGTGGCGATGTTCTAGAATTACAAGATCGCCTGACATCATCTTAAAGAAAGAATAAAAGTTAACGGCGACGATTTTCTTTTTTTAATGCTGTAAATTCGACAAGTTTTCGGACTTTGACGTCTTTCGACAGGCAACTTTCCAAGAAATATATATAAATATTATCTTCTAGTTTCTTGGAAAGTGTGTGTTGCCTGTTGAAGGACGTCAAAGTCCGAAAGCTTGCCGAATTTACAGCATTAATAAAAGAAACTCGTCGAACTTTTATTCCTTCTTCAAGATGTTCTAGAATCCTTGAATAGAGATTTAGCCATATTTTTGATCTGTTAACCTGATGTTGGTCATAGAATGAATCTCTCTGCATTCACAGAGGTACTCGAATTCTAATAAGAAGAGATGGGTGGTAATTTCAGGTGATCCTAGGTTTAGACATTTTTATATCCCATCAGGATGGTAATTTTAGAGCTTGGCAGAGGAATGGCATGAACTATAGATTTCGACAGCCATGACCCAGATTCGAATCCCACATTGAACACTTTTAGGCTCAAAAATCATACACTTTGGTTAGTAGCCCATAAAACCATATTCTCTCTATGTGATCAGATGGTCAAATTAAGATTAAGATAAAAATCATATTCTATTCGTCTAACTCAAAGCCTAACTCTGTTCAATAGAAATTGTATGCAACGAGGAACTGTCAGACACTTTTTCTTTTATGGTCAATAAACAAAGAAAAACAGATTTTTACATTGATTATTACAAGAAGATTATACATTGTTACAGAGAAATAGTTTAAACTATAATAATATATGTTTTTTTAACAAATAAAAAAGAAATTTTTCCTAATGTTCCTTGTTATATATAATTTAAACTAAATAGTGGAGAAATATATATATTTCCATTTATAATAAATACGCTAGAATCCGTATATATTTCAATAACAAGAATGTTGCTCACTAGTTTGCACTACGCTGACGAGGTTCAAACTCCTTAAATGCGTACGCGATTGGCTTTTCTTGATTTATATGTTAAAAAATAAATAAAAGTTTGTAGGGGGCGGTTTGAATAAAATATTCTAGATTTTTTCCAAGTCAACGATTAGATAAGAGCCAATTAAAATATATCTAAGGATCAATTAACTAACCAGTATATCCCATCTAAAATCTATACCCATGCTATTAATTATTTCATCTGAAAAAAAAAAACAGTTTGTTGTTCTTCTTTCAAGAAGATAGTTTTCTGGTCATTTAATTAGATAATCTGCTTTGTAACCTATTTCTTTAAATATTCGATGGAGAAATTGTACTAAGATACCCCAAACAAGATTCCCAAACTTTTGGTTCAAGTTTTTATCCAACGTTTTTTAAATTTAAAAAATGTCCATTTTAAAAATGCTCTTGGCAGTCTGTGGAACTTCCACCACGTGCGCATGCAATGAGGAAAACAATATTATAGCGCATGCGTGACCGCCCATTATCCTCAGCCAATCAGCAAAGAGGACAAAGGACGAGATAAGGAGTGTGAATAACTTTGTGTTCTTACGTTTTATTGAATTCGACATTCTCGAGTTTTTGAAATGGTAAAATCGTTATTACATATGTTTATATCAATCAAAATAATGCCTTGTGTCCATTTTAAGGTGAAAACATCAGGCTTCAGGGGATAATGTGAAAAATCGTCCGTGTTTAGCTTTTCTTGATTAATCAAGAATAGGTATTTGGCCAATTCTGAACTAATTAAAAATCAACGAGAGAATAGCTGATATTTATTTCGATAAATGGCGCAAGCCATCAGCAACTTTCAGTTGCACGATAAGGAGAGATGCCTTTTTCATAATTCAAGGGATAGGTTTCTTTTAAAACATTATAATTCACAAATATCTAACTTTCGGGCACAAAAGTCCTTCTAGAGGAGAAAACACGCTTCAATAAATCTCCAATAGAACAAGAGTTGAAATAAAACAAATACAGAGGGTACTTAAAGTTATTTAAATGTCAATTTAACACGGGCCTCCACTGCACAGGCATATCGGATTCGCAGAGGGGATATCAGATAAGTCCGTGCAGTGAAAGGCCGCGTAAAATTGGCATTTAAATAACTTTACAAGGTACCGCTTAAAAAGAGCAACCTATCTTATGATATTTACAACAATAAATAATATTATGATGCATTAGCGTGCCATCGGTTATCAAAATTCAAAACTATTATAGACGTGTATGATTCTTTTTAAAAATAAATAATTTAAATATCTTTGAGTTATAAAAGGCGATCCATAGAATATAACTATAAAGTTTGAATTTTGTCTGAATTTTCTTAAACTGGTGTTGTGCACATTCTTTATCACTATCCATTTGGAACGGGCAACAAAAACCCCCGTTACAATAAATTGATAAAGAGGAAGCAATCTCTCGAAATATACATTTAGGAAATTTGTTTTTCTTTCATAAATCCAGATACACTTTTTTTATAGTTATATTCAATGGATCGCCTTTAATAACTCAAAGATATTTAAATTGTGCAGTAAGGGCATTAGAAATTGTTTATTTTAAAGAGAATCATACGCGTCTATAATAGTTTTTAATTTTGTTAATGAATAATATATGTAAAGGTTATTCACATATTAAAACAAAGTGTCTAATACGTAATTCAATCCCGGTTCATGGCTGTCGGGAATCGAGGGTTTTAAACACTTGTCCACCGACTTCTCTGTATTTGATTTGATGTTAACTCTTGTTTTATTGGCGATTTATTGAAGCGAGTAGAAGGGATTTCGCGTGTCCGAAAGTTAGAGATTTGTGAATTAAAATGTTTTAAAAGAAACTTATTCCCGGAATCCTGATTTTTTTCACCTTAATATGCCTATTTACACCATGAAGATTCAGGAGGATTGAATTCATGTACCAAAAAAAGACATCTCTACCTTTTAAAATGGGGTAAAAAAAAAATACTTTTTATTTATTATTCGAGTACAAAACATAAAGGTGGTGATAATTTGCCATAACACTTTTTAGGAAATTCGACCAATAACTTCCCTCGTAGGATGTTATAAAATCGAAGCACACTACCCTCTATACTGATGAGATTCATAGCCAGAGATCATGATATACAGATTGGCTTTCCTGGTGTTGTGGCACATTCTTTATCGCTGCCAATGATCCATTGGGAGAGGCAAAAAAAAAAAAACGTTACAATAAATTGGTAAAAAGAGGAAGCAATTTCTATAATATATTTTGAAAAATTGTTTCCTTTCACAGATATACGCCTGTTTTATTTTTTTAAATAGTTTTATTCAGTGTTGTGTGTGGATCGCCTTTTATAACTCAAATATATTTAAACTTCTTTTTGGATTCTTGATTAAAGTTTTTTTTTTTTTTTGCTTATCCCTAGTACACGTGGTACATGCCATGATAATCATGGTGGGTAGTTAGCGACTGCTTTTTACTGTAAGCGCACCACATGTCTACACATGTGAAAAGCAGTTAGACTTTGCACTTACAAATTTGCCAGAGCCTCGTTTGGTTACTTGCACTCGCTGGTGGGGTTGGACTTTGGCAAGAATCGGGGGCCATTGGAGCACAACTGAAAAAAGTGTCCAATGCTGGAATCGAACCCGGGTCGTTGTGGTCGAAAACCAAACGTTTAACCAGCCTTCCACCGATCCCCCCTTGACTAAAGTATATTGCGCGATTGTTGTAGTACTATAGAAGAGTACGTAATAAAAAATACCATTTTCAAGAAATAATAAAAGCTAACCATATCCTCTGTGATTCTTCCTATTGTAATTTAGATTTAAAAAAAACCACAGTAATGTTTGATGAAAATGTTTATATATACAGTTAAACCTGTCTATAGCGCCCTTTGGGACTCACCAAAATAGGGTGCTATAGACAGGTCACTTTTAATGTAAATATCGCATCGTACTACGTATTTAAAAATCGGGCGCTATAGAGAGGAAGGCGCTATTTAGAGGGGGCGCTATAGACAGGTTTAACTGTATATATAAACTGTAAATCCCCTCAATCTACATTAATTATTTTCTAAAATACAATATAACGCGGCTTATGATTGTAAAACGAAAAATTGCAATTATACCGCGAATGTTTCTTTTAAACGAAAAATAAATTTAGATTTTTCGTTTAAAAGAAACATTCGCGGTATAATTGCAATTTTTCGTTCTACATTAATTATGTTTCCATATATTCATATTAGCTATAACTATGTCCTTTATCAAAAATCGTGTATATTTCGTAAACATTTAATTAAAATTGGATACTGTACATTTACCAATAAAACTCTTTGCTTTCTTAACTTCTCGGTATATACACTCATTGACAAAACTTAAGGAAGTTTCATATTTTAATCATAAACCACTCCTTATTTGCTTATATAACACCGGATTTCCCATACATGTAAATTCGAACGTTCTCCTTAAAAAAATAATATAATAATAAAAATAAAAAATATATACACATACTAAAAGGTACAACTTCGTACCATGAGTTTCCTTTTGTCCATGAGTTTCCTTCATTCGAAATATATGAAATATTGATAAGACGGGTTACACTTACATCGCCCGCTCAAGTCCATCTGGGGACTTTTCCGGGCTCATCTTAAGAAGGTTCAGTGGTGGGTCTGGTAAGGAGAGCAAGTCAAGAGGTGAGTCCCGGATATGTACAGGCTATAGATACTAGAGTGAGCAGATAGTTAAAGAAAGGTTATGAATGTATAAATTGGAAGGGTACATTAGGGTTATAATACAGTTACAAGTTCACGGGCAGCCAGGGGAATGATAAGGGGATTTAAGTATTTTATTTATTTACTTATTAATTTTTATTTATTTATTTATCATTGTTTTTTTTTTATATAATATCTATTTAGTTAAAATTATGACCATATTGACTTTAAAAATATTGATAAGATAATTACTCTCTTATTTTCAAAACGTGTTAATAAAGATCTATTTCTTTAAAATTGTATCATTAATAGTTAAAAAAAAAACATGGAACACACTTTAAATAAAATATTGATAGAAATTTCTTACTTTTGTAATATCGTTGAATTCCATTTGAGTTTGAATCCTTCAAGAGATGAACTTTAAAACATCATTGATGTCATAAATATTTCTTGATTTGACTTGGAATATCGCAGAATTTTTCATTTCATCTTTGTTCATTTCTTTAAATTGTGGAAACTTCTCAAATATATTCTGTAAAATAATGGCATTCTCTTTTTCTATCATCAGTATTATTAATTATGAAAGCCTTCTTAGTATAATCATCTTCATGTTTTAAAACGTAATCATTTTTAAAGATAAACTCAATTTTTAGAGCAAATAAGATCTTTTGCATTAATTGATTTTTTTTTATTTGGTTGAACTTTTTTTTTTTCAATTCAGGAGAGTCTATTTCATTTGATAATTTTTTCGGATTAACATCTTGTACATCGGCATTAATAAACTTATCAACAATGGTAAATAAGGAGTACATAGAAAAAAAATCTTTTAACCAAATATTGTTTTATTTCAAAGTGACTTTATATGTTGTAATGGAATATATTTCTTATATTAAATCAACGGGTTATATTATTTTAAATATTTTGTTTCTCAGCAAATTTGTCTCACTGCTTCTCTTTAATGTACATCCCAGATAGTTGGCGTTCTGCACTCCAGGAGCCTGGGTTACCTATAAAGCTCTATAAACAAGTCTAATTGACCTGTAGACACTTGGTGAAGTGGTTTACTAAGACAAGCAAGGCAGACTTCTAAACCACAGGACAGCCCGGGTAGTTAGCGATCTATGGATACGCTCCAAGAGAACCTGAGATACCTATATCCCTCTAAACAAGTTTGACTGGCAGGTAGACACTTGGTTAACTGGTTCAATAAGACAAGTAAGGCGGACTTCTAAACCACAGGACAGCCCGGGTAGTTAGCGATCTATGGATACGCTCCAAGAGAACCTGAGATACCTATATCCCTCTAAACAAGTTTGACTGGCAGGTAGACACTTGGTTAACTGGTTCAATAAGACAAGTAAGGCGGACTTCTAAACCACAGGACAGCCCGGGTAGTTAGCGATCTATGGATACGCTCCAAGAGAACCTGAGATACCTATATCCCTCTAAACAAGTTTGACTGGCAGGTAGACACTTGGTTAACTGGTTCAATAAGACAAGTAAGGCGGACTCCTAAACCACAGGACAACCCGGGTAGTTAGCGATCTATGGATATGCTCCAAGAGAGCCTGAGATACCTATATCCCTCTAAACAAGTTTGACTGGCATGTAGACACTTGGTTAACTGGTTCAATAAGACAAGTAAGGCGGACTCCTAAACCACAGGACAACCCGGGTAGTTAGCGATCTATGGATATGCTCCAAGAGAGCCTGAGATACCTATATCCCTCTAAACAAGTTTGACTTGCAGGTAGACACTTGGTTAACTGGTTCACCAAGACAAGCAAGACACAATCCAAAATCACAGGACAGCCCTGGTAGTTAACGATCTATGGATACGCATAAGAAGCTTGGGTTACCTATATATCCCTCCAAACAAGTTTAATTGACCTATAGACACTTGGTGAAGTGGCTCACTAAGACAAGCAAGGCAGACTCCTAAACCGCGGGACAGCCCAATTAGTTAGCGATCTGTGGATACGCTCCAAGAGAGCCTGGGATGCCTATATATCCCTCTAAACAAGTTTGACTGGCCAGTAGACACTTGGTTAAAAGGTTCAATAAGGCAAGCAAGGCAGACTCCTAAACCGTAGGACAATCCGGGTAGTTAGCGATCTATGGATACGCATTAGAAGCTTGGGTTACCTATATATCCCTCTAAACAAGTTTAATTGACCTGTAGACACTTGGTGAAGTGGCTCACTAAGACAAGCAAGGCAGACTCCTAAACCCAGGACAGCCCGATTAGTTGGCGATCTATGAGTACGTTCCAAGAGAGCCTGGGAAACCTATATCCCTCTAAACAAGTTTGACTGGCATGTAGACCCTTGGTGAAGTGGTTCACTAAGACAAGCAAGGCAGACTCCTAAACCGTAGGACAGCCTGGGTAGTTAGCGATCTGTGGATACGCATCAGAAGTCTGAGTTACCTATATGTTACTAAACAAGTTTGACTTACATGTAGACACTTGGTTAACTGGTTCAATAAGACAAGCAAGGCAGACTTCTAAACCACAGGACAGCCCTGGTAGTTAGCGATCTGTGGATACGCATCAGAAGTCTGAGTTACCTATATGTTACTAAACAAGATTGGTGATTACTTTACTCGAAATTAATTGTCTTGTCATCCTTATCTTCCCTCATTTTCCTATGTGATATTTTGGTGGAGATGCTGAGTAGATTAGGAAAGACAAACTGAAGACCGCCGAACAGATCTTGAGGCCATGGATACTGCGAACTACAAAAATGTATTTTCAGCGACTGGCCCCTGAATTAAATCGCCGCGTCAAAGTCAAGACTTCCTTCCAAAAAGAATACGATATCCCATAGAGGCTACGGAGAAAAAGCCACTCTTCACCCCGCAAGGAAATAGACGCAAAGCTACTAGGGACAAACTTCCAAGACTCCGAAGGAATCTGTGACATACGTAAACAGGTCAAATCTATGTCAATTTCAACACGATCTGAAAGCTGTGGGTCAGAGTTCCCATAGGGAAGGAGCTCTATGTAACGGGATATTTTTAGTTAATCAACAGATTTTATTATTTATAATGTTTTGTTGCTCTCAGCAAATTGTTCACATTGCCTCTCTGTTCTTTTATGCAAATAAGTTGGCAATTGTTTTTATCGAAATAAATTGTCTTGTCGTCTTTAATATTTTTTTTTCTGTGACAATATGCATTTCTTCAGAGATTTTTTAAAGAATTATTATCACTACTACACGTGGTACGGGCCTTGATAATCAAGGTGGGTAGTAGTTGGCGATTGCTCTTCATGTAAGTGCACCACCAAATATCTACAGATATAGAATTGTTTATATTTGCACTTATAAATGCGCCAATAGCCTCGTTTGGTTACTTAACCTCAATAGTGGGGCTGAAATTTTGCAATAATCGGAGGCCATTGTGAGGAGCAATTTTTTATTATTATTATTATTAGAAAAAAGTGCCCAATGCGGTATTCGAGCCCGGGTCCTGACTGTCGAAAACTACGGTTCATATCACTCGCCCACCGAATTTTTAGGAATTTTTTTAATGACATTTCCTAGCTTTGTGTAACATTTTTATGAATTTTTTTTTACGAATTTATGTGAGATGAACGGAAAGTAGTTTGAACTTTCTTATGATTAGGCATTCTAATTGTTGCCCATTCATTGTTGTAGAATGTAATTGGAGAGAAATTCTGATAATGTCATTTATTGCTTTCTTTATGATACTATATCCGTTGCTTTAGAACTCGCTTTAGTAAGAATTCTGAACAACAGCAATTTACGTCTCCCGCTGCACCATTCGCTTTATGCGAACTCTACATTAATCAAGCCTTACTCAAACTCTCTGCAAATATTTATGATACATAGCAAATGTAATTTTTTAATATATCTTTGATATAAAACCATATTTTCAGAAAATCTTTACTCGATGCAATTTAGTGAAATTATATGTATGCACTTCTACAGACCTATAAGCTTATGTTCATATATTCCCTAAACACCCCTAAGCTGCCTTCCTTAGTAAATGCAGGTTATATAATAAAACCAATCCAATACAATAGTAAAGCGGTCTAGAGGTTAATTTGGCGAAACCGCTGAGAGGGTTCACCACTAATGATCCAAACCCTCTCATTCAATGACTTTTATCATTGCAGTAAGGTTTGTAGAGATAATATTTGGTGATATTATTAAAAAATAAACACATTTCCAAAAAAGAATTGTTACAAATTGTTAAGTTATAAATGGTTCTACAGATTTCTGTATACACCTATCCCCCGATTTACACGGTAGATACGTTCCTGAGAAAAACGTGTAAATCGGGGGATAGGTGTACACAGAAATAAAAATGAAATGCATTGACAGGTTAAAATATGTAGTCAGCACATAAGCTCGGGATTCCTCGTGAGATGTGTACACAGCGCATGTGTTCAATCACAGTAGCATTTAGTATAGTGCGATAAAAACAACAAAAAAAAAACTTATTTGGAAAACCGTGTAAAAGCGAAAACGTGTAAAACAAGTACCGTGTAAATCGGGGGATAGGTGTATATTGTAATATTAATAATATACAGATAAGCATGTGAGGGTTAACTGGGGCATGAGTGGTAGCTAGGTTTTGGTTTAAGTTGGTACAATTAAAGCATAGAAGAGTGAAAAGGCGTAACACAGAAGAGGGCTCCAACTTGAGGAAAGATTGATGTTGTTCTACACTTTCTGTAGATACATATAATGTTGCTTCAATTTACCTATCTATGAGAATCCTGTATTGGACGAGTGCCCCTAATAAAGGCTTTTGTTGTTGATACAATTAAAGTTTCTTCACTTTTTATTTTGAGGCTAGGGTTTATCATTTTGAAAACTAAGGCTAAAAAGAACCACAGGGTAAATGTTGGAGGATAGAGTGAAACATATATAAGATCAGTGTTATTCTCTCTATCTGTTCTCACTGCAACAACATTATCTTATCTACACCTATATCTAGAGAAAACAGATGTCCACGATGCTAGAAAGAAGATTCCCCTTTGGTTACCTTCATAATGCTCTCTATAAACACATTTTAATTTTATAGTAGGGTAAATTACAATTAAATTATAATATATTATTTGTTACAATAGAGCTATATAGTGATATAAAAACCCAGGTTCATGGAGCACAGAAGGCCAAATAGACGGGTTTTATTATGATGACTCATCACCTAATTATGCAAGATATAAACAATGAATAATTTTATTGAGATATATGTTTTTAATTGGATAGCTCAATAATGAAATATATGTTTATTATTATAATCCAGAGTTAAATCAATATATAACTATATTAATATTAAACCTCTGCTTTTTTAAAAACTATATCACAAGGTTGACTTGAAAGTAAAGATTGAATTGAACTATAGAATTAATAAAATTAATATATAAATATATCGCATTATAAATTCACATTAAAACATAGTCTTATTCAGCTATTCCGTCAGAGTTTAAAAAGGAGGAGGGGGGGGGGGGGGGAAGAAAAATTAAAAATTCATTAAAAATATATAATTGTTTTATTAACCCAGGCGTAGTAATATATATATAATATTACACACACATACAGCTTTATTAAGACCACCGATCTTATACAAATTCACCGCAGGAAGGAAGATGGAGCTCCTATACTCCAGGCAACACAGAACCCAACAACAGTCTCCAGGTCCGATGCATGTCCAGTGGCCACAGAATCCACCGTGCATACATCAAGGTTAGCGTATCACTGTAAAGGCAAGTGTGGAATCAGCCACGTTCTAGTCTTCGCTTTCCTCTTCCAAATGGACCACGACATTCGGCGAATCCATTAATCTCTTCCGAACGATGTGACTGTGACATATATAATAACAATAATAAGAGAAAGATTATTTGGTCAATTCTGGAATCATTAAAAACTAATGATTAGTTGATATTCCGACAGATGGTGCAAGCCATCCGCAACTTTTAGTTGCACGATCAGAAGATGGCTTTCTCTTTATTTATCAACCTGACAATTTCACTTCTGTAACATATTTCCATATCAATAATAATACAGATAGTTTATAATGGACACTAAAAATAAAACTCTATCTCACATCTTTCTTTGTCTTCAATCCTTATTTTCAAGTCAACCTTATGATTTAATTTAAAAGCAGAGGGATGTTTAATATTAATATAGTGATATATTGATGTAACCCTGGATTATAATAATAAATATATATTTAACCATTGAGACTATCATATTTGAGCTCTCAAATTAAAAAGGTATATCTCAATAAAAATCATGCATTGTTTATAAATATTGATAATTAGGTGATGAGTCATCATAATAAAAACCCAATGGCTAGTTAGCGTTCTGTGTTCGATCGGTTATATCACTATATATAGAGCTTTATTATAACAAATAATATATTATAATTTAATTGTAATTTACCCTACTTTTATATTAATTAAAAGGTGACTATTTATTTTCATCCAGCACTTTGCATTCATTACACATACACACATGCACACAAAATGTATGCCTAGATTTATAAAATACAGTGAAACACTTCGTTAGACCGTTCTTTTGGCGACTTGGCCAAGCTGGAAAGGTTAAAAAAATATGTATTAAAAAAAAGTAATTTAAAAAAATGTGTGTGTTTGAAGTTTTTTTTTTCTTTGCTCTATAAAAAAAAAACTAGTTATATGAGAAAATTAAACCTATAATATAGGCTTTAAAAAAGACGTTAATACTTGCTTGATGAAGATTTGGAGTAAAAAAATTATAATATACTATTTTCCCCATTAGATTGAAGTTTCGAAAAATATCGTTAGATTCACGATAAAGCAATGAAAAGTAACATCTAAAGAGTTTCTACAACTTTAAATATTTGTAGTCGGGGTGTAGGATCGTCTGCATCTTCACTTTCTTCTTTCGCAATCTTGTTACTGGGTCAAACTGTCTCATCCGCTATATCAGGTAGATTTGTTGTGACGGATGCTTATCTCCTTTGACCATGTCTAGAAGTCCACTCTTCTCTTGATAAGAGTATTGTTCATACGGAGTAATTAGGTGCGTTTTCTGTTGATGAGAACATCTGAGACACACAAAGGCAGGAATATGACTTTGCCTGTTAACATTTAACTGGGCTTAGTAAGACAGCCTTCATGTCTAGGGTGGCTCTACCAGGAGTATAAGACTTCAAACATACTTAACAATACAGGAGGTATTGACTTGTAATAAGGTCATTGTCTAGCTTAAGAAATTCTTGGAAGGTGATATTCTCTCTACCAATATTTTCATTATCTTCATCATTCTCAATTGAGATATCCGGAGACGTTTCATAAACTGGGTAAATAATTGTTTTCTTAAGAAAATTCTATATTGTGACGTCCTTCCACACAGCTGTGACATAATGAAGAACATGAACTGACGCTTAAAAGCTTGCCATTTGAAACGAATTAAGAAAATTATTGTAATTCTCCTAATTGATAAATTGTATTTAATTACAGAAAGGCTTTATTGCTTCAGGATTGTCAATATCAATTAATGCCCAGCTGCTCGATTGCCCTGTGATAAATTTGTTTAGTGGCTTTTATCACTCCTTGATCTGACTGGGTCAAGCTTGAGTGGAGATAAGAAATAAGAAGACTCCTTGATCTAATAGTTGGTGTTAACTTGTTACATTTGATAGGGAAAAAAACTCATATGATGATAAATTACTCGGCACTTTTTACATGTACTAGTCAATCGTCAATTAACAAAAGTATCTTTTGTTTTTCCATTTCGAAGTCCAACTCTATAAGCCACACTAGAGAAATCTCCCTCCGGTTATCCAAATCTTTAGCTGTGAATGGTAATTCCAAGATAGAATCATTTTTATATATTCTTATAAAATATAAAACATATTTTTTAATTTGCATATATATTACAGGAGGTTTCATTTTTTTTCTGTTCCAACAGCATTTGCACAAATGAAAATTAAGAAAATTACTCGTTATACACTTCTCAATCTTATAACCCCCAATTATTCATTAGTCATCACACTGAAGCAACCAAAACTCATTAAATATCTTTAAAGTGATTTTTTTATTAATCTCTTGTTTTAATATTATTCGTCTACTTACTTTTTTTCTTCTTCTTCTTCTTTCTTATCTCCACTCAATCACACTAAGGTATCAAGCTTGTAAAGCTTGAGACTCTTGATGGTGTCTGCCGGGGAAGAGTAGAGCCCATCAATGAATGAGTCAATACAGTCAATAATATGTCTTGGGGTTGCAGGCTGAGAATTGCACTTAGTACATAGTGGGAAAACCCTGCAACCATTCTGGAAAGTCATTGTCCGTTGATGACCAGACTTAAGTCTGGAAATCAAAGACTGTTGTTCTCTTGTTACTTTTTTTTAAAATAACAATAACCTTATCAACCGACTTTGTTTATATTCCTTATAAACAGCGCGATTAAAAATATTTTGATTTGAGGTAAAATAAAACAACTTGGTCGGATTAAAATGTTTAACTGTTAATAAAATCATAACATGGGGAGAACACAAGCAAACAAAAGTGATTTGTTGTTTTCTATAGGCCTAGTGATAACTGGCCATTATCAGGAAATGTGGAATTTCATCGAATTGCTATTTATCTCGCTTATCAACTTATATCAAATAAATATCGCCCAAAATGGAAAAAGTGTTGTAAGCGAGATTTTTTATAGCGTATTGTGATAAGTATATTTTATTTCAAGTTGAAGTCATTTTAGTTGTTCTTGTTTCTTATCTTCTTGTGCAAAGATTACACGAATTCTATGATATTCATGCTCTTCGAGCTGATCTCATGGAATGGTATGTAGCTTTCGTTGATCATGGCACCATGATCACCCTCCCCAAGAACTGACCGGGCCCGATATTGCTTAACTTTGGTGATCGGACGAGAACCGATGTTTTCAAATTTCAAATACTGTAAACCAAAACCATCAAATATTATAAAACAATATATAATTATTTACCCGCCAATGTCACCCAAGTTCAGAGCTTATCTCAAATTCCTCTTAAAAATTAAGAAATTGTAGACAACGATTAGGAAAGTGTAATTAATACGGGGTATGAGTGTTTTGATAATATAGTAGAATGGCCTGGTAGAATAACCTGATGAAACTAGTGAGAGAGTTCGCCACTGATAAGCCAAGTAGACTATCTTTTTTTATTGGACAAATGGAACTATAAAGAATAGTCAGCACAAAACAACAAACAGCACAAAATATTTTTTCCGCTTTAATCTATATGTTGAAATAAAAAAATACATTAGTAATTAATATTTTTAATTAACCATAAAACTATTTTTACCCCAATAGCAATGTTGAATGAGGCATTTTACTGAGTGTTCTGATTATGTGGGACCATGGAAGAATATGATGAGACCATAAGGATCTGGTTGTGTAGATGGTCTGGAACAATCCCTCGCTGCCACGACTCCAGTCTATACCTCGGCATCTAGAGAGACCTCCACTTAACGACAGGTACCGTATCATCTGTATTTGCTGCCATCCAGCGGTTTAATCTACCAGACCGTTTCTTAGAACTCTAATACTGTATTGGACGATTCTGCTTATATGTACTACATTGAAGGGTGGAATCTTAGAAATGGTATTCAAGCAAATTATGGATATATGCTTTTAGGCCAATATAATTACATATTTAGGACAAAATAATAAAGCCTCCGAGGTTGCGTTTCTTTCTTTAAAACGTTTAATAAAGCTCAAGCTTTCGGGTATGGTGGCCCTTCTACAGGAGCAACGCAAAATGTTGTTTATTAAACGTTTTAAAGAAAGAAACGCAACCTCGGAGGCTTTATTATTTTGTCCTAAAGATTTCACAGAGGTTATAATATTGGGATAATTACATATACATTAAAGTTTGTTTTATGTGTAAAAGAAGATTCCATCACCAGTGTAGAATATATAAGCAGAATCGTCCAATCCAGTATTAGAGTTCTAAGAAACGGTCTGGTAGAATAAATACGCGAAACCGCTGGAGAGGTTAATCGCTGATGAGCTAAGCCCTATAAATATATATTTTAATAGAAGTAAAGAACAGTAGGAGGTGTGAATTTTATTAGAAAAAATCTGTGCTTTAAAAGATTCATTTTTAATATTTATCCCTCGTTTTTGCTAGCTCTATTTGTATCTTTTTATACATGAAGGTTCCATTTTCGCACTTTTAACCCATATTATATTCTTACCTTATTACATAATAATCAAACACATCATTAGATTATATACAATATATACCTGTCTCATTGTATTTAAATCATCCTCATTCATCTGTGTAACAATCATTTGATTTATAAGATTTCTTTATAAATAAATTCCAAAGCATTTCTTAAATTATTGGACACTACTTATTGTGCTTTCTTTAAAAAAAAATAAGAATATTATTTTTAAAACAGTTATTTTAATATGATGGTTTTAAAAATATAAAGCAAAAAAATAATGGAAACATTTACACAAATAGTAATATGCACAAATTTCTTCAGCGAGAGAGACTCCCCCACCTTGAGAGAGTCCTCCTCCAGATAAGGAGCGGGTCTTCTTGAACCCTCCGGTTAGGGTTTTAGCAGACGTAAGGATGGCCAGGGCGTCGTCATCCAGGCCACGCCCGAAGATTCAGACCTGTAGATCTGGCGGCCGCTGGATGGTGGTGAAGGCCTGGATGAGAGGTATGAACAACAGCAGGACCAGTACTGATGAGCCCGCGACAGGTCTTTGGACCCACAAACAACACAGGAATGTCGGGCCGAAGCAGTGTGGGCAGGATGGGGCAAGGCGTTTATCGCCAAGTCCGCGTTGTGCCCGGAGAAAGCGCATCGCCGGAGCGAAGACCAGCCGATGTTGATGTGAGGTTTAGATCCTCTCAGCTTCTAGGGAACTGGATGATGGGTCGGAAGGTCCCGCACAGATTTTCGTTGATAAGACGACGGCAGAAGCTGGTCAGCGATGTGGCATCATCCAGGACGCAGCGCGTTGGCCGAGTAAGGGGAGCGGCAGGGCCGCCCCAACGCAGGTGCCGGCCTACTGGGCACGAGCCAGAAGGTCGGGAGGCCGGAAAAGACGTCAGCCGCCGATGATGGGGAGATTAGAGAGATGAGACGGTGCAAACGCGCGGTAGTCCAGCGCGAGGATGTCACCAACCGCCTCACAAATCTTAAGCAGCCTGAGACGCCGCGGCGGGAGCCAGGACCCGGATGGAGTGGGATAGAGCTACGTGCCGTTCTTGAGAGACTGGCCTTGCCAGGAAGCTGCCGGGCAACCAGGCAGTTCACTCCGGCCTCCAGATGAACCATGCAAGCCGGGTCTGGATCTTGTGAATGGTATGATCGGAAGCCGTGAATGTGATTGACCACCGTGGATAGTACCAAGGAGTTAGCGGTTCTAGCTTTGCCGACGAGAGAGAGGCAGCGGGTGTAGGAGGCCCACCTTGCTATGGCAGCCTCGAGCAGAGCCAGGAGATGTTGTTCTTGGTCGAAGTTTTATTTTGTCAGCGTCACATTGAAGCTTAGCACCTTCAGCTCGACCGACGACCAGGATATGCCTAGTGGAGCGTCGTTTCGGGCATGCCAGGCGCCTCACCATAGACATTTGCTCTTGGTGAAATTTCTCTTTATTTTCGAGGCGCGCCGGAAGTTCTCGAAGATAGAGGTCACTACACCCATCCTCGTTGCGGATGAGCGGGACGATGTCGTCGGCGTAGGCAGGGACATTCCCGGGACCGAGCTCTTGCTCAAGGCGACGTAGAAGAGAACCCTTGGCGAAGCTGAACGGCGCAGCCCTGTCTCACACCGTTCAGAAGCTGCAAGTGTCTGGTGTGGAGGCCTCGCCCCGGCATAGAGGAGGAGAAACCACCCGATGAAAACCGATGGCATGAACATTAGAAGCCACGATCTAAGATGTTAAAGACCGACTCGGGGTCGGTGCAAATGACGGCCAGCGGCATGCCGCTTTTCATAACAGCGTCGACTTCGTCGCACATACACGCGATGTTCCGAGAAGGGGACCTTCCGGGAACCGCGTTGGTCTGGCACTGAGGTACCAGGACGGGAGATGTGGTCGGAGACGCCGGAGTAGGATGTTCCTCAGGACGCGGTGGACGCCGTGGGAATCAAGATAGGCCTGTAGCCGCAGAGCCCAGGACCGCAGTGAAACTTGGAAACCAGGTAAATGGTGCTGCGCCGCGTCGATGGAAGCAAGGTCCTGCGGAGGCCTCAAAGACGCGCTTGAGAGCATCGACAAAGAATTTCTCTTAAGCGATATAGAACTCGCAGGGCGAGTTGTTC
Organism: Cordylochernes scorpioides; assembly: GCA_030710605.1. Lineage (NCBI taxonomy): Eukaryota > Metazoa > Arthropoda > Arachnida > Pseudoscorpiones > Chernetidae > Cordylochernes > Cordylochernes scorpioides. Next base: position 36,222,135 of record CP092864.1, read on the forward strand.
CACCCCGGGACCTTTCCGAGCGGCGGATGGCGGAGGCGATCTCTGCCGCGGAGATCTCGGAGCGGAGCAAGGGGTCATCCTCTTCGAGGATGAGGGAATTCGTCGTCCCCTGGATGAACTCTGAGGCGGCGTTGGGGTCGCACGACTGGCTGGCTCCGTATATCTTCGATGACCATATCCACGATGGTTGTGGAGGATCTTTCGATGATCGCTGCCAGATGTTCGACAACGAGCCCCAAGCATAGCATGGCGGCAGCGCAAGATTGGCGAGGTGTAGGAAGCACGTCCAGCTGGAGAAGGACAGCTCTATGGTCCGAGAGCCTGTAGTGGATCGTACTATAATGGGCGACAAGATCCACGAACCTCGAAGAGAGAAGAACCCTGTCCAGGCAAGACGTGTCAGCCGGTCTCCCATAGCTTGCCACCCTGGTTGGAATGTCGGCGGCGTTGATGAAGGTGGCCGCATCGACCAGGGCTGTCTGATCCAGCAGCTCCCACCGAGCCAGACGCTGTGTCGTTCATGTTCTTCTCGCTGATGTTGAAGTCGCCCAACACCTACGAGTTCTCCTGGACCGCGGCGGCTGCGATGATATGCAGCTTCTGATTTCGCTCTCGAGGAATATGAGAGAGGTGATAACACTCACTTCCTGGCTGTGGACGCCTATGGAGACGGTAGAAATGTGGCAGGGCCACAGGACCCGCTACTGCAAGACAGCGACTCTTGTGCGAAGACGACACAGGCGACGCCCCGAACCCCTGATGGATGTAGGGGGCACGTCAGCGGCGCTGTAGCCTATGAAAATATATTGAATGGCGTCTAGCAACGAATCATTGGTTTACTGGACGAAGCGTTATCCACGAAATGTTGGCTCAGGAAGGGGCAGAGCTCGATGCTCTTCTCGCGAGGGGAAGCCCGCGAACGTTGATGGAAGCCAGATGGAAACTCATTTAGCGCTATTTGTTTGAGTATGGAAGGCCACAATGAGTTTATAGAGAGCTGTTTGGGTGGCGGGCAGGCATTTCAGCAGATTCTGGGTAACTCTGTGGAGTCGATCTTCATGGCTCTTCCCATTTTCTTTATGTGGTTCTGCAGGCAAGGGACGAGACGAGAGCCTAAAATATTTCTCTATTTTTTATTCTTGAAATATTTTCTAATTATACCAGAAATAATAGAAGTTACACATTTCAGGATCATTCAAAAAAACTTAGCTCTATTACAAATCCAAAGTAAATTCAACTTATATTGTAATAGTTTATACACTCTATTGACATATTTTTATACTTTTTATGGATTAAGATAAAGTATATTTATTAAATAGTTCAACAGGTTTCTGGAGATGAGTTTATTTGAATTTTATTAAGGCAACCTCGAGCTTTTGGGCATTTCTGCCTTTCTCTACAGGAGTTCATATAATAAATTAAAGTATATTCAACATATATGATAAATTTATTATTATTTTTGCGTGACTTCCAGAGCAAAATTCAAGACCTGGATATTTTTTAAAAAGTAAGTATCACCACTTTAGCCTATTTTCCTTTTTGAGATGATTTTTTCCAACGCCTACTAAACTTTTCATGTTAAAATATTGATTCTTGAGGTCTGTAATAGAAATTATTTATTACACAAATAATAGTTATGTTACAAAGGGGAAAATTCATAATTCTGCGGTATTTCTGTTCATTATAAAAGAATTATATTTATATGTATTCATTTGTGTCTTGTTAATTACAAAGTTTGTAACGCAGATTCACTTGGTAAAAAATTGTTGCATGCGAGAACTAAAATGTGAAAAAATTCTCGTATAATCTATTATATTATAGATATATAAAGTAAATATTTTGGATCGTAATGAAAAAATCATTAAATGTGTTCCTTTAGATTTTTTTACTAACAAAAATGATTTCATCTTTGAAAATATTAGAATAAAATAGGATATTACAATTGATTTGGCTCTCCTGTATACTATCAACAACACCCCTTCTTGACTTGAGGCTTTTGTTTTTTTTTTTAATTTTAGTTTTTAAATTAAGTTTAATATATAGTATCAACTTTTATATTTCATTTCAGTATTTACACCAATTACAAAGAAAATAGTGTAACACTATCAATTTAAATTTAGCCTAGAATAAATGTTATTTGTCAAGTAGATGCACCCTTATTCCCAGGTAAATAATCAAACCACCGTTAGTTTTGTTTTATAGATTTTTATACTAACTAACTTTAAGTAATTATATCTAAAATAATTTCAATATACATTTCGATATTAAAGTAGTCATTTGAATTAATAGACAATTGAAAGATTTTTTTTTTTCAAAATGATGTTGAGAATCTCTGATTAAAAAAAAAAGAAAGAAAGAAACACTTTATATTGCATAAATATAACTATTAACCTTTTCCATTTCAACGAAAGGTTTAATTTTGATGTGGCACTTTTTTTTTGTCTTTTGTGTTAATGACATTAACAAGACTTGCTCAATGTATATTTTGCACAAAAGCCAAACTCTAAATATCTTCTTTATTTAAAATAATATGTAATTCTTTTTCATAAGCTTTTTTTAATAAATATATACTTTTAATGCAAATATTTACCATTGTATATGTGGGTGCATTAAAAAAAAATGATAACATGTTTTGCCAATCTATGCAATATATAAATGCAATGTTAAAAATCCAATAATATATAAGTATTATTAAAGAAAGTTGAGCAGAGACATTGATTACAAGTCAAAAAGTTCTACCTCTTTATAGGATATATTTTAAAGGTTAACTCGAAATCATGAAAAATCTATGTAGATTATATCTTTATAACCCTACTCATTGAATTTCTTTTTGGTTTGATCTTCCAATTATTGGATTTGTATTCTCAATGTCTGAATTGGATTTGGTAAAGCATGTAATCTAATTTTTCTGCAACATTGCATGAAATTGAGAAAACCACAAGTTTCTGACGCTTCTAACAAAAAAAGATAAAAATTCTGGAAGGTGTGTGCTGGGAATCTGAAAAAAATAATGTAAATTTTCTCAATATGTAAAGATGTCTCTTCCAGCACTTTCACCAATTCAATCCATCAGACCGCTTTTTAGAGCTCTAATAACTGTATTAAATAATTCTGTTTATATTTTTTCTTTTGCTAATTCCTAGTATACGTGGTACAGGCCATGATAATCATGGTGGGTAGTTAGCAACTGCTTTTACTGTAAGTGCACCACATGTCTACACATATGAAAGCAGTTCGACTTTGCACTTACAAATGTGCCAGAGCCCCGTTTGGTTACTTGCACTTGCTGGTGGGGTTGGACTTTTGCAAGAATCGGGGGCCATAGGAGCATTTTATTAATTTTTTTAATCAGAAAAAAAGTACCCAATGCAGGAATCGAACCTGGGTCGTAGCGGTCGAAAACCAATGATTTAGACCATCCTTCCACCAACCCCCCATTCTGTTTATATTAGTTATGCCTAACTGATCCTGTCTTTATTGTTTGTGGAAGAGCATTACTCGATCCAAATATTTATGTGTAATTCTACTGTCCTAAAAGCTTATGTCCATAGTTTGCTAAAATACTAAAGCTGATATTGAGTGTTTCCCGGATTGCATATACAGTAGAACCTCTCTTTAGCGGACACATCTCTACAAAGAACAGTTTTCATTTGCAAAATTACCACTTTTACAATTTAGCAACTCTCCGGTAAGAGGACATCTCTCTCTAAAGGACACTTTGGCTCTGCAATTAGGTGTCCTTTACAGGGAGGTTCTACTGTATAAACAGAATCATCCAATACAGAATTAGAGCTCTAAAAAGGAGTCTGGTGGATTAAATTGGTGTGGGTTCACCATTGATGAGGCAAGACATCCCACTATTTTCATCACATTTTGAGCATTTTGTTTTGTTTGTAAAAGAAACATTTGTGCTTGATCACAAGGTAATAAGGCCAACTCCAATAAATAAATTAATTTGGTCTTATTACTTATTACTACTTGTACCATCCCGGAATAAACATCAACTAATCATTGATTTTTAATTATTCCCAAATTGGCCAAATACCCTTTCTTAATTAATCAAGAAAAGCTGACCGTATTGCGCATTTCAGGCTATTGACCCTTATGAGGGTGGTGCAAGCTGTACCTCAGCGATCAAAAAAGTTGGTCTTTGGGGCATCCTGAAAAATCATGAAACAGGTATTTAAGGCTGGAAGGGCATGAAAACACCCAGGAAATGCTTTTTTCTTAATTTATCCACCAGATCCCAATACAATTTTACTTTTGTACTTTTTTTTCACATAGTTTGGCGTTCTCAAGCCCTTCCAGCCATAAATATATGTTCCTTCTTCTTCTTCTTTCTTATCTCCACTCAATCATATTAGGGTATCAAGCTTGTAAAGTTTGAGATCATGTCTGGGTGAAGTAGAATGCGTCTGCCTTTGTCATTAAGACTGGGAGCACTACTTAGTGGCAGGCCAACTTAGCTCCAGAAGAAATGGCCGCCTCTGACATGAGGAACAGACACCATGGGCAGCCGTCGCTCCTAACATGGAGTACAAACGCTGCTCATCCTGTATCCCTGGATTAGGAGCCCTTACAGGGTACTATCAGCCGGGCCAGCTGAACCCAGGTTTTTTAGTGAGCTTGTTACTGCTCCCCCTCCTCCTTTTTCATCCGGGCTTGGGACCGGCAAAGGTGGAGTTTATATGTTCCATGATTTTTCAGGATGCCCCAAAGACCAACTTTTTTGGTCATTGAGGTACAGCTTGCACCATGCTGATGAGGGCCAACAGATTGAAAGGCGTACATGTTTAGTTTTTCTTGAAACCTCAAGTCTTTGAAAGAACAAAAAAAAAACATCTACTTCCATTTATTTATATATATACAGTCGAACCACTTTAATTCAACACCCCAAGGGATCAGAGCTTTCGGTTGAATTAAAGGAAGTGTTGAATTAAAGTTATTCAGATGATTAGCTAATCATCTAACTCGATAAAATAATATTTTTTGAAAAAGCTTTGTAATATAAATTGATCATATTAATTGAAACCATTGTATGTGTCCTTTTTTGTATTTATTTTTTATTTTCATGATTAACTTTAGTATCAGGGACAAAATGGCAATACTACATATTTTTGAAACAAAATTAATTACAAATAATATTTTACTCTAATTGAAGAAT
>CP092864.1:36227398-36264282 GCA_030710605.1 Cordylochernes scorpioides
TGGTAAAGCATGTAATATAATTTTTCTGCAACATTGCATGAAATTGAGAAAACCACAAGTTTCTGACACTTTTAACAACAAAAAAAAAAATTCCGGAAGGTGTGTGCTGGGAATCTGAAAAAAATAATGTAAATTTTCTTAATATGTAAAGATGTCTCTTCCAGCACTTTCACCAATTCAATCCATCAGACCGCTTTTTAGAGCTCTAATAACTGTATTAAACAATTCTGTTTATATATTTTTCTTTTGCGTATCCCAAGTACATGTGGTACAGGCCATGATAATCATGGTTGGTAGTTAGCGACTGCTTTTACTGTAAGTGCACCACATGTCTACACATATGAAAAGCAGTTCGACTTTGCACTTACAAATGTGCCAGAGCCCCATTTGGTTACTTGCACTTGCTGGTGGGGTTGGACTTTTGCAAGAATCGGGGGCCATAGGAGCATTTTATTAATTTTTTTAATCAGAAAAAGAGTGCTCAATGCGGGAAACGAACCCAGGCCGTAGCGGTCGAAAACCAATTATTTAGACCATCCTTCCACCGACCCCCCATTCTGTTTATATTAGTTATGCCTAACTGATCCTGTCTTTATTGTTTGTGGAAGAGCATTACTCGATCCAAATATTTATGTGTAATTCTACTGTCCTAAAAGCTTATGTCCATAGTTTGCTAAAATACTAAAGCTGATATTGAGTGTTTCCCGGATTGCATATACAGTAGAACCTCTCTTTAGCGGACACCTCTCTACAAAGAACAGCTTTCATTTGCAAAATTACCACTTTTACAATTCAGCAACTCTCCGGTAAGAAGACACCTCTCTCTAAAGGTCACTTTGGCTCTGTAATTAGGTGCCCTTTACAGGGAGGTTCTACTGTATAAACAGAATCATCCAATACAGAATTAGAGCTCTAAAAAGGAGTCTGGTGGATTAAATTGGTGTGGGTTCACCATTGATGAGGCAAGACATCCCACTATTTTCATTGCATTTGAGCATTTTGTTTTGTTTGTAAAAGAAACATTTGTGCTTGATCACAAGGTAATAAGGCCAACTCCAATAAATAAATTAATTTGGTCTTATTACTTATTACTACTTGTACCATCCCGGAATAAACATCAACTAATCATTGATTTTTAATTATTCCCAAATTGGCCAAATACCCTTTCTTAATTAATCAAGAAAAGCTGACCGTATTGCGCATTTCAGGCTATTGACCCTTATCAGGGTGGTGCAAGCTGTACCTCAGCGATCAAAAAGTTGGTCTTTGGGGCATCCTGAAAAATCATGAAACAGGTATTTAAGGCTGGAAGGGCATGAAAACACCCAGGAAATGCTTTTTTCTTAATTTATCCACCAGATCCCAATACAAATTTACATTTGTACTATTTTTTCACATAGTTTGGCGTTCTCAAGCCCTTCCAGCCATAAATATATGTTCCATGATTTTTCAGAATGCCCCAAAGACCAACTTTTTTGGTCATTGAGGTACAGCTTGCACCATGCTGATGAGGGCCAACAGACTGAAAGGCGTACATGATTAGTTTTTCTTGAAACCTCAAGTCTTTGGCAGAACAAAAAAAAAAAATCTACTTCCATTTATATATACAGTTAAACCTGTCTATAGCGCCTTCCTCTCTATAGCGCCCTATTTTAAATACGTAGTACGATGTGATTTACATTAAAAGTGACCTGTCTATAGCAACCCCTCTCTATAGCATCCTATTTTGGTGAGTCCCAAGAGAGGGCGCTATAGACAGGTTTAACTGTATAATGATATTAAACACAAGGTAATAAGACCAAATCCAAATAAATAAATAGTGTGTGACGTTTCGGTAACAGCGTTATTACCATCTTCAGACAAAAGTACTGAATGGTAACAACGCTGTTACCGAAACGTCACACACTATTTATTTATTTGGATTTGGTCTTATTACCTTGTGTTTATAATCTACAATCCAAATTGTGCCTCGTCAATGTATAATGATATTGTTGTTATAAGCATGATGAAAACAAATGAGGTTTAAACTAGAGACTTTAGAATTAATATGTTGTAACCAGGTTGCTGTTATATAAAAGTGGCTGTCATAATGAGGTTCCATTGTATGTGCTAATCTGTTGCAGGCATGTATAGTTGCTGACATTTTCTTGTTACTGATTGCAACAACACTTTCCAGCCTATTAATATATTCTGTTTCATTATGATTTTGATACAGTATACCTCCATAAGAGGATGCTCTCACCAGAGAGGACACTTCATTACAAAGAACAGTTTTTCATCATCAAAATTACTATTTTTGCTAATTGGCAACTCTTTAGCAAGAGGACGCCTCTCCCTAAAGGACATTGGCTCTGCAACTAAGTATTCTATTCAAAGAAGTTCTACTGTAAATACTTTTTAGCAACTCTCAACACACTTGGGAAAACACCAGAACACAGAGGAAAACTCAAGAAATCTCTTAATAGTAGGCTCTCTATCTATGGATTTTAAAACTGCAGCAGTTGTGTTTTGGAGGCCAACCATGCATCACCAACTGCTCAGAAATGTAGGGTTACAAGTACAATTTAGATGAATTGCATGAACCAAGTGGATTCAGTTATCTCTCTCTCCATTACCAAAATTCTCCAATCCCAGTGCAGTATTCAGCTGGCATTACTTAGAAGTGTCTTATCTCCATTACCAAAATTCTTCAATCCCCCAATGCAGTATTCAGCTGGCATTCCTTAGAAGTGCCCTCGCTCCATTACCAGAATTCTTCAATCCCCAATGCAGTATTCAGCTGGCATTTCTTAAAAGTCCCCTCTCTCCATTACCAGAATTCTTCAATCCCCAATGCAGTATTCAGCTGGCATTCCTTAAAAGTCCCCTCTCTCCATTACCAGAATTCTTCAATCCCCAATGCAGTATTCAACTGGCATTCCTTAGAAGTGCTCTCTCTCCATTACCAGAATTCTTCAATCCCCCAATGCAGTATTCAACGGGCATTCCTTAGAAGTGCTCTCTCTCCATTACCAGAATTCTTCAATCCCCCAATGCAGTATTCAACGGGCATTCCTTAGAAGTGCTCTCTCTCCATTACCAGAATTCTTCAATCCCCAATGCAGTATTCAACTGGCATTCCTTAGAAGTGCTCTCTCTCCATTACCAGAATTCTTCAATCCCCCAATGCAGTATTCAACGGGCATTCCTTAGAAGTGCTCTCTCTCCATTACCAGAATTCTTCAATCCCCAATGCAGTATTCAACTGGCATTCCTTAGAAGTGCTCTCTCTCCATTACCAGAATTCTTCAATCCCCCAATGCAGTATTCAACGGGCATTCCTTAGAAGTGCTCTCTCTCCATTACCAGAATTCTTCAATCCCCCAATGCAGTATTCAACGGGCATTCCTTAGAAGTGCTCTCTCTCCATTACCAGAATTCTTCAATCCCCAATGCAGTATTCAACGGGCATTCCTTAGAAGTGCTCTCTCATCCAGACAACTTCCTGCCTGTCTGCTGCCTACCTTCGCTCTCTCTTCAGAAGAACAGTCCTGTCTGTCACTTTGATTCCTTCCACCCCCCCATTTTTTTTTATTTTTAGAAGAGGCTTCCTCAACACATTCATTAGTGACTTCTAGTAGTGAATGTTGAATTTAAAGTGGTTTTGGATTAAAACACACACAGAAACATAATCAGGAAAGACATTTTTAGGTTGGATAGACCTACTTTTAAGCAATTTGGCCCCTCAACAATCTTATAGGGGTTAAATCCTCCCAACATTTTGATAGCTACTCTTGTCTTCCTCAGGGGATAGCTTAGCTGAGTAAGTCCTCAGTAGTGAGTGGAATGTCTGTAGGTTTTTTAATCCCCTCCCCCCCCCCCCTACAAGGTTGTTGCTGTGTCTGGTTTACTTAAAGTAGATACATTGTAACTACCACTATCTGAGGTTGGTAGCAATGTAGATAGAGAAATGTCATAAACACAAGGTAATAAGACCAAATCCAAATAAATAAATAAATAAATAAATAGTGTGTTTCTATAACAGTGTTGTTACCATCTCCGGAAAAAAAGTACTGAATCTAGGATTCTCGTATTCAGTACTTTTGTCTGAAGATGGTAACAACAGTAGCCGAAATGTCACACACTATTTATTTATTTGGATTTGATCTTATTACCTTGTTGATGAGGTACAATTTGGATTATAGATTATAAACACAAGGTAATAAGACCAAATCCAAATAAATAAATAGTGTGTGACGTTTCGGTAACAGCGTTGTTACCATCTTCAGACAAAGTACTGAATGAGATTGTACTTTTGTCTGAAGATGGTAACAACGCTGTTACCGAAACGTCACACACTATTTATTTATTTGGATTTGGTCTTATTACCTTGTGCTTATTACCTTGTGTTTATAATCTATAATCCAATTGTGTCTTATCACAGAAATGTCATGTTTAGAATACTCATTTGGCATTGTGTCCTTATCATTGTTAATCCAAATTGTACCCTAACACTGTGAAACTCTCACTGAAAAAAAATAGTACAAAAGTGAAATTGTACTGGGAGCAGGTGGATAAAATAAGAAAAAAAAAACATCTCCTGATCGTGCAAATAAAAGTTGCTGATGGCTCGCACCATCTGTTGGAATAAAAATCAACTAATCTTTGATTTTTAATTATTCCAGAATTGGCCATTAAGAGACTGGAGGCACTCTTCAGTAGACTTAGCCCCAATATATGACATAAGGAACAGAAATCAATTATCATTAAAGGTATCTAGAAGCAGAACCAACCATTTTCCATCATTCCCCCAGGTTTCAAACCTCCAACTCCAGGTCAGAGTCTTGTCTCACCAGAACATAGGCTTCTTGCTGTGTCATCTCACATTGGAAAAATACTCTAATTAGGGAGAAAAAAATGCAAATAATCAAAATTTTAAGGAAAGATTTATGCTTAATAGTATGTGTGTCATGGTAATTGAAAAAAAAAAAACTCTGTACAAAGTTTTTTTTTCACAACTCTTCCGAATGAAAAAACAAAATTTTTCTGATCTCATTTTATACCACCAACATACACAAGTTTAATTGTTATAGTAAGGTATCAATATATGTTGGAGTGGATATATTGGGTGAGTCACTCTAATACCTGATTGATGGTAACTCACAAACTTCTTTAATTCAACACCCCAAGGGATATCAGAATTTCGGTTGAATTAAATCTCTGTTGATTACATTTATAAATTCAAAAATTGCCATCTATCAATAAAATTTGTAACACAATTTTTTCTTTTTTTTTTTTGGCACAATGTGTTTCTTTTTAATAATATCAAATATTATTAAAAAATAAACACATTGCCAAAAAATTATTTATTATAAATGTGTTGAATTATCGTTGGTTAAAATGAAAGAAAATGCCATGATGGGGATTTGAAAAAAAAAAAAAAAAGTTTATTTAAAGTGAGTTTTGAAGAGAGTTTTATTAATTTTCAGCCTTGATGAGATAGTTAGAAGGTAGCAAGGCCAAACTAAACTAACCATGAGCATTACTGTTCCTGAGTTCTTTGTGATAAAATTTGTACAATTTGGTTTACCACTCTAATGGTAACAAACACTAGAAAGTAATCTATAAGTAGCAGTGTTCTGGTACCATCAATATTATCAGCTTCAGACTTCTCTAGTTTGATGAGGTTTCAATGCTGCTATATATTATCTATAGATTACTTTCTTGGTCCTGTTATTGTTTGATTCGCACTCTACTTCTTCTAGAGAGACCTTTATTAAAACTTACTAGTGTGGTCTTTATAGAAAATATTAACAGTGATATACACACAAGGTAATAAGACCAAATCCAAATAAATAAATGGTGTGTGACATTTCGGTAACAGCATTGTTACCATCTTCAGACAAAAGTACTGAAGTGTCTGAAGATGGTAACAACGCTGTTACCGAAACGTCACATAACTATTTATTTATTTGGATTTGGTCTTATTACCTTGTGTTTATAATATGATAATATATAATCCAAATTGTGCCTTATCTACAGTGATATACATTCTAACCTCTTTAATTCAACACCCCAAGGGATCAGAGAGTTTTTGGTTGAATTATATAAAGTTGGTTAGATGATTTCATCACAACATTCACTGCTAGTGGGCATTTTTTTCTAGGATAACCAAATATCCTATTTGGTAATAAAAACAATATTTTTAGAAAATACTGTTGTATTATAGATATTATAATAAAATACTATTTTAATCTAAGTGTATATATGCAACGGGAAGAAAGGGAATAAATTTAGAAATAAAGAAAAGGCCAAATATTTTCTTTCCTCCTCTGTAGGTTCCTTAAAAAAAACACAACATTTTACTCTACAAAACAACTGATTGTTTATTTTGAGGACTTACAGCTTCTTAGGGAAGATTATCGAACCAATGATGCTGCAATTATCCATGGGAAGTGAAAAAGGCATGTGGCATATGGCCAGCCTTTGCCCACTATACGGTGCGCATGCACTAAATATGTTGCTGTCTTGTCAAATGGTGCTGTAATGCCTTTTTAGCAATAAAGTTGTATTTAAAAAACATGTTATATATCAACATTTGAATTAAGAAATGGTCAAAAAAATTGTTGGTCAAATTAACATTGGCTATTGGGGTCGGTGGAAGGTTGGTTAAACCATTTGGTTTTCGACCACTACAACCCGGGTTCGATTCCCGCATTGGACACTTTTTTCTGTTTAAAAAAATAATAATAAATAAATAAATAAAAAATGCTCCAATGGCCCCCGATTCTTGCAAAAGTCCAACCCCACCAGCGAGTGCAAGTAACCAAAAGGGGCTCTGGCACATTTGTAAATGCAAAGTCGAACTGCTTTTCACATGTGTAGACATGTGGTGCGCTTACAGTAAAAAGCAGTCGCTAACTACCCACCATGATTATCATGGCCAGTACCACGTGTACTAGGGATAAGCAAAAAAAAAAAAAACATCGGCTATTTGATAGGTTTAGAGGTTGAGACATGGAAAAATGGTCGAATTATAATTGGTTAAATCAACTATGTATACTGTATTGTAGGAGATATCATAATAGATCTATTAAAAACAGATATTTCTGATCTCTTCTAGAGGTTGTTGTTATTTGGATGTTGGATTATATTAAGCCCCATGTCATTTTTTTTATTTTACAAAGGTGATCACTTTGTGTAGCTCACCCAAGAAGGTGGGTGATCAACAAAGAAAGATTTTATTGTGTTTAATTATGTAAAATAGATAAATTATATATATAATTATTTTTGAATTTGTTCAATAATTCATTCTCCTAATGAAGTATCAGGACCAATAAACAACTCTGTGAGACACTCGGCATTGTTATCATGATATGACAGGCTACTATCTCAAGTGATGGGGTACTGGAATAAGCCTACCTTGTTATTTGCAGGTTGTGTAACTCTCTCCCCCTCTATCATTAATGTTCTTATCTGAAATCTCCCAAAGTTTTATATCCTCCCCATGTTGTAATAGTTGGCTCTCTGAATCCAATTATTTAGAAATATTAATACAAAGCAATAGGGGGTCGGTGGATGGATGGTCTAAACCGTTGGTTTTTGACCGCTACGACCCGGGTTCGATTCCCGCATTGGACACTTTTTTCTGATAAAAAAAAAAAAATGCTCCAATGGCCCCTGATTCTTGCAAAAGTCCAACCCCACCAGCAAGTAACCAAAACGGGGCTCTGGCACATTTGTAAGTGCAAAGTCGAACTGCTTTTCACATGTGTAGACATATGGTGCACTTACAGTAAAAGCAGTCGCCAACTTCTACCCACCATGATTATCATGGCCTGTACCACGTGTACTAAGGATAAGCAAATATATATATATACAAAGCAATAACATGCCATCTATATACCCCTCCCAATATTTTTCCATCGCAGTAAGGACAGTAGAAATTTGATTTATTTGTGAAAAGAAACACTCGCATCTTAATGTCTTTATTCATTGTATTTAAAAATATACAGTAGAACCTCCCTACATGTAAAGGACACCTAGTTGCAAACCCAAAGTATCCTTTAGGGAGAAGTGTCCTCTTACCAGAGAGTTGCTAAATAGTAAAAATGATAATTTTGAAGATGAAAATTCTCCTTTGTAGAGAGGTGTCCTCTAGTGAGAGTGTCCTCTCTTGGAGGTTGTACTGTATTCTATTTTCAAACTGGACAGATGATTATACTTCATCCAAGTTCTGAACTATTAAATATTTTCTCAATCAATATTTGTTTCAAAACAAAAAGGTTTATAATTATTTTATTTTTTATTAGCAGTAGTAGTCCTTTTTTATATATTGTCACATAGAAAGGAAGGCAAGCATAAGAATGACAAAGCAATTTATTTTGATCAAAACCATTCAAGCTTATTTACAATGAATGAAGAGAGAGACACAAATAGATAAAAATGCTGAGTACCAAAATATTCAATCTGGTTTTTTTTTTTGCTTATCCCTAGTACACGTGGTACAGGCCATGATAATCATGGTGGGTAGAAGTTGGCGACTGCTTTTACTGTAAATGCACCACACGTTTATACATTTGAAAAGCAGTTCGACTTTGCACTTACAAATTTGCCAGAGCCCTGTTTAGTTACTTGCACTCGCTGGTGGGGTTGGACTTTTGCAAGAATAGGGGGACATTGGAGCATTAATTATTTTTTTTTTTTAATTAGAAAAAAGTGCCCAATGTGGGAATCGAACCCGGATCGTAGTGATCGAAAACCAACGGTTTAGATCATCCTTCCACCGACCCCCTATTTCAATCTGCCACACACTGTTAGCATCATAATCTTATTCTGGAGTTTAAACTCTGTGTTTGTGTGGCACCTTCCCTACCTAACCAACTAGAGAGTGTAAAAATGTCATCCGAAGGCATCCAATATTCTGGAAACTGATGTGAAACAAATACACAAATACCCACACTTCTTATTTTATTTATATAATTACATCATTGACTCTACATGTGTTGTCTGAATTTCCAAATATGGTCTTCCTATGATGCAATAGGGTTTTAGCAACTGAATAATCAATCTTGATTTCTGAGCGTATCAAGATGATATGGTAATTGACATTAAAGTTGCATTCAACTATGATGACTGGAGACTAATCTATCTTTGTCAACACAGAACTGTATTTTCTTGTACCTACAATCTATAATCCAAATTGTGCTTTATCAGAACTGTAGACCTTTGTAGGACTGTTGACCTTGAGTATCAAATTGCAACATTGGGGTTCATATTTGTCTGAAGTTGTCAAATATGTTTTTTTTTTTTTTATAATCCTGGATAGAACTAGCAGAGTTCATAAGGTTAGTTGAAGGAATTTTCTGTGCAAATGCTGAAATTTATAATACACACCACATTCTCACCACCTAAGCACACTTAAAATAATTACTGTGACTTTGACTAGAGATGGGAAACCCAAGAATTTCTTCAAGGACCAAAGTATATGGCTAACTTTGGGCTTTCCTGGAAATGATCATTCATTGTTGTTGTTGTTGTCGTGTCCAATGAAGAGCTTCAGATGTCTCCATGCATCTCTATCACAGCAGCAGCAATGTCCACTATCTTGGGTGTGTAAAGCTGCTGCTCTGGGTCTATGTCAATTTAAGATCATTCATTGGGGATTGGATTAGAAGAAGATACGTCATTAATTTAGATTTTCCAAAAGTGGTGGATCAAGGAGGTGGTGTAGTCTCTCAGACAGTTAATGAGAGCTATATCATAAGTTAGATAATTGCTTGGAGCAGTACAAAATTGTAAAGTCAAGAGTTTCATGTAAAGTTTTTATTTGGCCGAGCTTCCCAAGCTGCCCTGTAAAAGAGCAGAAATGCTCGGAAGCCCGGCCAAGTAAAAACCTTACAAGAAACTCTTTGCCTCACCATTTTGTACTTTTAATAATTAATAAGAGGTTAAACTGAGTATACTAGATATGCATGACCACAGTCTGTATAGAAAGAGGTGAGCAGGGGAATATCAATAACCTATGTATATATAATATCAAAATAATTATAGCTCTAAATTTCCTATAAAATTTGTAAATTTGAATTCCTTTTTTTTTTTTAATATCTTTCAGGATAATCTGTGTTAAAAACTAAAGGTCTTAATGAAGGTATTGATTTATTGATACTAGGCAAGGCAGTAACATTTGCTTACCTCTCATTATACTAGAGTATTAGTTAATAGCTTCTATGCCAGACTTTTTACAGAGGTTCAGAATTGTTTCTCTGTAAATGGAGGGATGCATTGAGAGGTTGCAGGGAAACTTTTTTTTTTCAAAATAATTGGGGGGTAGTAAGCGACTGCTTTTACTATAAGTGCACCACATGTCTACACAGGTGAAAAGCAGGTGTGCCAGCGCCCCGTTTGGTTACTTGCACTCACTGGTGGGGTTGTAATTTTTTTTTTTTTTTATTAGAAAAAAGTGCCCAATGTGGGATTCATTCCCAGGTTGTAAATCAATGGTTTAAACTACCTTTCCACAAACCCCCTCAAAATAATTGGTCAACTCTTAAACCAAATCCGAAGTTTTTGCCCTGTAATACCAGCACCTATTTCAGCACTATCAGAATGGCTGTTACTTGTGTAGCCTGTCACATTAAAGATAAGAGAATTTATAACTCAACATTTAGTTTAATTGAGGAAAGCTCCACAGGTCTTGTCTGGTCGTACCCTTGAAATTGTCTTGCTTTTTTTTTCTCTCTCTTGTGACTTCTATAATCCTAATCTCTAAAAACACCCTGA
Organism: Cordylochernes scorpioides; assembly: GCA_030710605.1. NCBI lineage: Eukaryota > Metazoa > Arthropoda > Arachnida > Pseudoscorpiones > Chernetidae > Cordylochernes > Cordylochernes scorpioides. The sequence goes on from CP092864.1 coordinate 36,238,160, forward strand.
AACCATGATAAGGTCAATTTCGGATTATAGATTACTAACTTTTATTGTAACAAGACCAATAAATTGTGTGTGACAATGCTGTTAACAATGGAACAATACTGTTACTGACACATCACACACAAGTTATTAATTTGGATTTGGTTTTGTTATTTTGTTACCCTGAAACTAGTATACACACTTCTGAATTAAAAATCTTTGTATTTTGCATCTATATATATATATATAACCATTTAATTGATAGATGGTACAGCATTTTTCGGGAGTGTGGTGTTGAGACTTCATTTAACATTTTGTGATCCCATTTTCAATTTTGGGATCAACTATTCACGCTAACCGCTTTTATCCTATCATCAAGTTACCCATCTCAAGTACACATGACTTCTAGGAACCCTTAAACTGTATCAGCCCCCCTAATTCATAACTATGGAAATTGTTTTATTCATAGGACAGGGTGAAATGGCATTCTATGTTTTCCAACCCCACAATTGTGCTATATGATGATTACATGGCCCAGGCCATGTAACTAATGACCCCCCCCCCCCTCCTTTTTTTTTTACTGTAAGTGCGCCACATGTCTACAAATGTAGAAAGCAGATAAGACTTGCATGCACAAGTTGTCTCATTGGTGACTTCACTCACTGGTAGGGTAGGATTTATGCCATCCAAGGAGCAATCCAAGCAATAGCTTCAGATAAAAGGTGCTCAATACAATTTTATATTGCTAAGAAGAGACCAAAGGTAAAAGCGACAAGTTTATTTTCTGAAGAGGTGCAAGCTTTTGGACAATAACATCCTTCAACAGGCTGTAATACGAATACAAGCTTAGAAATGATATTCGCCGATCCCTCCTATTAGTTTTCTATCTCTGGTCACACACATGATTGCTCAAATTTGGCAGTTTATATCACTGTGTCACATCAACCCAACCTCTTTATATACTCGACAGCGGGGGAACCTCATTTTTATGTTGTTGTTGTCGTGTCCAATGAAGAGCTTCAGATGTCCCCATGCGTCTCTATCACACCAGCAGCAATGTCCTCTATCATAGGTGTGTAAAGCTGCTGCTCTTACCTCATTTTTATAACAACCTCTTTTATAACAGCAACTTGGTTATGACATCTTAATTCTAAGGTTTAGAGTTTTAGATCCGCCTTTGCCGGTCCCAAGCCCGGATGAAAAAGGAGGAGGGGGAGCAGTAACAAGTTCACTAAAAAACCTGGGCTCAGCTGGCCCGGCTGATAGTACCCTGTAAGGGCTCCTAATCCAGGGATACAGGATGAGCAGCATCTGTACTCCATGTTAGGAGCGGCTGCACATGGCGTCTGTTCCTCATGTCAGAGGCGGCCATTTCTTTTGGAGCCAAGTCGGCCTGCCACTGAGTAGTGCTCCCAGTCTTAATGACAAAGGCAGACGCATTCTACTTCACCCAGTCATGATCTCAAGCTTTACAAGCCTGACACCTTAATATGATTGAGTGGAGATAAGAAAGAAGAAGAAGAGAGTTTTAGATTCTAATTGTTGTAACTGTGGTTTAAGCATCCACATGGTTATATCAACATAAAATCTTGGTCTAGAGTGTTATTGCTATTTTTAAGCCCCAACTGTACATTGAACCCATAATAGATGGTTTAATAAGAAAGCCACCCGTGATACCTAGTTTACTTGTAACATCTGAGGTCAGATAATGAATGGATTCTGCCAGAGGACAATCTGGGAGCAATCTGTCTATCAAGGAGGAGGGAATGAGATAAGGAAGATGGCCGCTGTCAGAAAGAAATCTAACACTGATTTCCCTCCCATTGCTATCTCTGCTACCATTTTTGTCTCTGCTCTGTCACCTTCCCATGTTCTCTTTCACCTAGAGCTATGTTCCCTTTGTAAAGTCTGTTTAAACTGCTTTTGAAGATGGCTTTGAGATTTTTCTTTGAAATAATCATAGATCCACTATGTGAAAATATGTATACAGGTAAACCTGTCTATAGCGTCCCCTCTTGGGACTCACCAAAATAGGGTGCTATAGAGAGGGGGTGCTATACACGAGTCACTTTTAATGTAAATCACATCGTACTACGTATTTAAAACCAGGCGCTATAGAGAGGGAGGCACTATTTAGAGGGGGCGCTATAGACAGGTTTTACTGTATATAATGGCATTGGAACACCGATTCATCCTTTGAATTTTTTTATCCTTATTTTATTTGCAAGAATGTAAAAATTAGATTTTTTAAAAGGTGAAATTCAAGACTTATGTGACAGGACCGAAACAAGTACTCTATATCATCAGACATCACCAATGCTGCTGGTAACCCTAAATGTCATCACCCCTTTTGGTCTTGTTTCAAGTTACCAATTTCCTGCCTTGATTTTAAATAGCTGTTTCCTTTTTTTTTTTTTTTATTAAGGACAGTGAACCTCTCTCTGTAAAAGACTTAGAAACACTTATTTGCAGAGTTCCCTTTAGAAAGAGAGATGTCCTCCTACTAAAGAGTTGCTAATTAGTAAAAAAAAAGTTAATTTTGATTATATGAAAAACTGTCCTTTGTAGATAGAGATGTCCTCTAATGGAGGTTGTGTTCTGTACCAACATTCTAAAGATAACAAGACCAAATCTAATTAAATATTCTATAAACACAAGGTAATAAGACCAAATCCAAATAAATAAATAGTGTGTGACGTTTCGGTAACAGCGTTGTTACCATCTTCAGACAAAAGTACTGAAGTAATTTAGTACTTTTGTCTGAAGATGGTATCAACGCTGTTACCGAAACGTCACACACTATTTATTTATTTGGATGTGGTCTTATTACCTTGTGTTAATAATCTATAATCCAAATTGTGCCTTATAAATATTCTATACTTGAATTTTTGATACAGTAGAACCTCTATGAAAGGACGCTACTTTATAAAGGACAGTTTTCACAGCTAAAATTATCATTTTTATCAATTAGCTGCTCTCTGATAAGAGGATACTTCTCTCTCTAAAGGATATTTTGGTTGTGCAACTTGGTGTCCTTTAGAGAAAGGTTCTACTATAGTAGGATTCTCTGTTATCTTTAGACAGTGTCATAATGATATGTTTTTTTTTTTTTTTTACTTATCCTTTTAGTCTAAATTAGACAAGATCTTGGAGGTCGTGCTCGTAAAGAAGCTCAAGAACTCTTCTTGGTTATAATGATATGTAAGATTACTTATTTCAATATGGTCTTGTTACCTTGAGAATCATTGTTGGAAAGTTTACAAGTAGAACCTCCATGAGAGGACACCCGTGCTAGAAGACACTTCTCTACAAAGGACAGTTTTCATATTCAAAATTACCATTTTTACAATTTAGCAACTCTCCAGTAAGAGGACACCTCTTCTTAAAGGACACTTTGGCTCTACAATTAGGTGTCCTTTACAGGGAGGTTCTACTGTAATAAATATTTACTTACAGTGGAACAACTCATTATAACACCAACTTGATTATAACATCATAATTCTAATGATAAGGCACAATTTGGATTATAGATTATAAACACAAGGTAATAAGACCAAATCCAAATAAATAAATAGTGTGTGACGTTTCGGTAACAGCGTTGTTACCATCTTCAGACAAAAGTACTGAAAACAAAACATGCTGTGGTAAAATTTCTCATTCAGTACTTTTGTCTGAAGATGGTAACAACGCTGTTACCGAAACGTCACACACTATTTATTTATTTGGATTTGGTCTTATTACTTTGTGTTTATCATAATTCTAAGTTTCCCCACAATGGTTGTTATAACAACATAAATATCTTGAGATCCCAACTGATAGTGCTATAGCGAAGTTTGATTACACAATGTAGAGGAATACCACGAACAAAGGAAATCCATTCCCATCAAGTTGGCACTCTGGATAGTTTTGCTATCACTTGGGGAATTGACTTAAGATAAGTTTTGAGATTTTGTGTGGCTCGGAACACTTCTTTTTGTTTGATGGGGATCTCAATTGATGTGTGGGAAAGACTTTTGTTGCTGTTTTTTCATTTATATAGTAAAGGCTATAATAACAAGTCAAGCCCAATATGTAAACTAGGTGAGAGAGAGAGATGATGTTTCATTAATATTTTCTACTTCACATTATGCTCAAAGTACTTGACATATTCTCTAATTTGATTTCTCTCTCTATAAAAAAATGTATAAAACCTCTATATTCATTATCACAGGTTTGCAGAATTCAACAAATTGTGAAAAAGGTATAAGACGTCACAACTCTTTAAAAAAAATTATTATAGCCTCTATAGCTGATTATTGTTTTTTTAAGAAAAGGAACTGCTTGTTCTTGATTGCTTGTATAGTTTATGGCAAGACCTTTCTTTCTTCTTTCCTCTTTTATTTGATACATTGTCAATAACATTGCTGATTATTGTTACTTGGAGAATCTGTTGTGTTATTTCTTTATACACCCTCTTCTACTGGGAGAATCTGTTGTATACGACTAAAAGGTCTTAATAAAGCTTTTTGTTGTTGTTTATATAGTCTCTGTAGTTACATATTTTCTCTTTCATTCTTTCTTTGTGGTTGAGTCCTGTGATTTTCTACCACTTCCCATTACTTACTGGAATCTATAAATAAAAAGTAGAGAAGGAGTATAACCTATGTATATTATATTAAAATAATAATTGCTCTATATATGTTGAGACAAATCTATAATCCAAATTGTACCTTATCAGTTCTAGCTGTAGCCCTGTAAGGGCTCCAGGGATACATAATGAGCAGCGTTTGTACTCCATGTTAGGAGCAGCTGCACATGGCGTCTGTTCCTCGTGTCAGAGGCGGCCATTTCTTTTGGAGCTAAGTCAGCCTGCCACTGAGTGGTGCTCCCAGTCTTAATGACAAAGGCAGATGCATTCTACTTCACCCAGTCATGATGGTTGTCAAACAGACACCATCAAGGGTCACAACTTGATATCGTAATATGATTGAGTGGAGATAAGAAAGAAGAAGAGAGTTCTAGCTGTACACATTTCCCATATAACTGTGTTTATTCTAATTTATTTCTCCCTTTCTTTTCCAATCATATTACTCTATCTCTCAGTAGAGTCTGAGGTATTGGTTAATTGATTGATATTCTAGTTTGATTTATACAGCAGTGCCCATACCATGAGATGTTAGAGATACATTAAGAGGTGACAAGGATCCTATTTATAAACACAAGGTAATAAGAGACCAAATACAAATAGTGTGTAAGGTTAGGGTAAAAAAGTTGTTACCATCTTCATACAAAAGTACTGAATGTCGATGTACTGATGCTGTTACTGAAACGTCACTCACTATTTATTTATTTGAATTTGGTCTCATTACCCTGTGTTTCTAAATTATTCTATATACAGTTACGAGCGTCATGCGTTCTTAATTCTTCATCTCTGTCACCGTTTGCTTTTTTTTTGGAATGGCGCTCTCCAATTGGTTGGCTACGAACACGCCACCTTTGCCCCCCCCCCCCCCCCCCCCATCATGCCCCCCCCCCCCCCCCCCCCCCCCCCCACTCGCTTTTTGGTTTTTGTAACTATTGTGTTGGAGCGGGTCGCTCCTTAAATAAATGCATATATTAGTTAATAACTAAATGGAATCCTCTCTTTCTTTTTCCCAGTAAGAGACGCCTACGGAACCCAACAGTACATAGACAGATAAAGCACATAGGCTATAGTTATTAACTAATATATGCATTTATTTAAGGCGCCAATTTATAATTGTAACAAATAATATTTGAATAAAAACATTCAATCTCAGGTAAAACACGGGCGTTGCCCGGGTCATTCGGCTAGTATGTAACATTTTGGAAATAATGTGCTGCAAACTGAAGCGTCACACATAATTTAGTTATTTGGATTTCACCTTGTGATTCATATTTAGAATTGTAGTACAGAGTTTTGAAATAAATTGTTCTCTCTCTCTGTTTGAGACTGAATAAAGAAAAATTTACAAAATTCCAGTCAACTCCTATTAAGAAGAATGGCCTCTCTATGTGAAACTTGAACCTGAATACCAGTAATTTAATTGAGGAACATAAACACAAGGTAATTGTGCTTTATCAATTGAGGAACATAATATGGTTCCCTATCCCTAGACACTTTTTTTTTTCCATTCATCATTACTCTTCACAATTCATCCTTTCATACTTCATCCCTAAGGTTAGGAATAGTCGTTATTTCTCCTTAAAATAAATAAAATTACAATTTTTCGTTCTGTAAAAATAAACATTTGCGGCAAAACTTGTTAAACGTCGTTCTATAATCATAGCCCCATTATATTGTATAATGATATAGAATAATTTGGGATATATAGAGATAAGGAGTAACAAGACCAAATAACCCACTTACTTATCTGTGGATTTGGTGTTGTTACTTTGTGACTCTTGTTTATGTTTCTGCTTATCACTACTTTTTTTTCCCCTTCATTTTTTTCTATCTTTTTTTTTTTCCATCTGATAATAGTTTTGTCTGAAGATGGCAATAATTCAGTCAACACAATGTCTCTCCTTCTTGATAAAGCACAATTTGAATTATAGATTATAATAAAAGAAAACTAGACCTAATCCAAATAATTTATTAGTGTGTGACGTTTCGGCAACAACATTGTCACCATCATCATTTTATTCTTTTGTCTGATGATGGTGACAATGTTGTTGCCGAAACGTCACACACTAATAAATTATTTGGATTAGGTCTTGTTTTCTTTTATTATGTCTCTCCTTCTTCTTCTTTCTTATCTCCACTCAATCACACTAAGGTATCAAGCTTGTAAAACTTGAGATTTTTGATGGTGTCTGCCGGGGAAGAGTAAAGTTCATCAATGGATGAGTCATTACAGTCAATAATATGTCTTGGGGTTGCAGGGTTTGCATATGTCTCTCCTATATAGATATTACTTAGGTATTGTGACAATAAAACCAACAGAGAAGTAAAATCCTTTTTATACCCAGATCATTCGGGGAACTGGGTCAAAAGTGTTATATATAGGAGAAATTCAGATCAAAGGCAATTTGACAGTAAAATGGAAGTTTTACTGTATATCCTTATACAGTAGAATCTCCATCAGAGGACACCTCTCTATACAAAGGACAGTTTTCAACCCCAAAATTACCATTTTTTACTAATTAGCAGCTCTCCAGTAAGAGGACACCTCTACCTGTAGGACACTTTGGCTCTGTAACTAGGTATTGGCTTTTACAGAGAGGTAGTTCTACTGCACAGTCTAACCTTGCTATATAACACCATTACTTGGGACTAAGATTTTAGATTGTTGTTATAACCATGTTTTTGTTATATTGATGGTTTAAACAAACTTGGAACCTTAGAATAATGATGATGTGTTATAACCAAGTTGTTCCTTCTTCACAAGGTTCCATTCTAGCTCTGTATTAAAATGAAATGATAAATCAATGTTTTTTTTTTTTTTGCTTATCCCTAGTACACGTGGTACAGGCCATGATAATCATGGTGGGTAGTTAGCGACTGCTTTTTACTGTAAGCGCACCACATGTCTACACATGTGAAAGCAGTTCGACTTTGCACTTACAAATGTGCCAGAGCCCCGTTTGGTTACTTGCACTCGCTGGTGGGGTTGGACTTTTGCAATAATCGGGGGGCCATTGGAGCATTTTTTTTTTTTTAAACATAAAAAGTGTCTAATGCGGGGATCGAACCCGGGTCGTAGTGGTCGAAACCAAACGGTTTAACCAGCCTTCCACCGACCCCATCAATGTTTGTTATTCTTCTCAGCCAAAACTATTGAAACATTTGAGAAATTTGACAAGGAGGTGCTGAAAAATTTTGTTTCGCACAATTTTTTTTAAAGCTATAATTATTAAAATGATTCTCTCTGCTTCCTAACAAAATATGGCTGTAATATACCAGATAATACCAGGACAAAGTCAGGTCCATCCGGCTAGTTTAAGATAATTATATGAATATATGCATTAAAATGAAGAGCCAACCATTCAAACCATTTATTAATAGGAACTGCTGATAATTGGGACCCATTTTTTTTTTTTTTTTTTGGTTTCACAAAGAGTCCTATATACAGAGAGTTGATAGAATGTATATTTTATTTATTATATTATTTTTAATTAACGCAAATGTGTGTGTGACTCATCTTAACATTAATTTTAAAAAATTATTCTGAAATTTAATTATGAAGAGTCTCTTTGTTAAAAACAAGTGCCAACAAGGTGTAATTGTTGTGTATTTTAATCATATTTGGGATTGAAAAAAATATAATTAAGATATAGAGTTGCAGGCTGTTAGTTACAATAAATGTTATAAAATAAATGAAGCTTCCAGGGTTATTGCCTTATGTTACATCATCATCCCATGATAACAATGGTGAGGGTAAAACACCTGCCATTAATAGGCTTAACCAAAGTACAATGAAGAGTGATGGTCTAATCTGTATTTGTTGTTTTGATCAATCATGTAGCTACTAAAGCATTTCTCTTTTAAATGATGAAGTATCAAATTGTGTATGTGTGTATTGTATGTGTGGTGTGTATACTATATTGTGTATGGGTGTTGTTTGTATTGTATGTATGTTGTGTGTATTGTATGTGTGTTGTATTTTGTGTTTGTATTGTGTGTGTGTTGTATTTTGTGTGTGTTGTATTTTATGTGTGTATTGAATGTGTGTTGTATTTTGTGTGTGTATTGTGTGTGTGTTGTATTTTGTGTGACAATTGACAATTGAAAATAATTTATTGTCTTCTAGACAAGGTTACATCTCAAAGAGAAAGAGAGAAGAGAGGGGTAAATACAATAGGTTAGCGTTTGCCGCGGTGACGTCTAGTCTTGGGAGTCAATGTAACAACTCAACCAGGAGGGTGAAAAAGAAATATTTACATTTGACAGTTGTCAGGAATCAAGGCATCGCCGCCTAAGACTGGCCAAATCGGAGCTAACATCGGGATGGTTGCCCCGAGCCGGTTCTATGGCCGCGCTGAGGAACTCAGCGAGGACTCCCCTCATCGCAGGTGTCAGTCTCGCCATGAGGGACTCTCTTTCATCGATGAAGAGAATGGCATCCTTGAGGTCATTCGGTTGGATCCCTGATTGATATAAGGGCCTTAGGCAGGTTAAGTGCTTCAGTTTCTTGAAGATTTCAATAACCATACACTCCTCCCTCATGATCGGCGTCATCTCCTCCTCGTCGGGAGCAGGTGGTATCGGCCCGGCAGGCTGAGGCGCGGGCAGTGGGGGTGTTGTATTTTGTGTTTGTATTGTGTGTGTGTTGTATTTTGTGTGTGATTCAGTGATTTATTTGATTTAATTAATTGATTAGTGATTTATTTTGTGTGTGTATTGTATGTGTGTTGTATTTTGTGTGTGTATTGTGTGTGTTTTGTATTTTGTGTGTGTATTGTATGTGTGTTGTATTTTGTGTGTATTGTGTGTGCGTGTTGTTTGTATTGTATGTATGTGTGTTGTGTGTATTGTATGTGTGTTGTGTGGATTATAGATGTAATAAGTGTTTAATACGTGATTTTCCATTAACAGCACCTTGATCCATCTTCAGACAAATATATCGAGTACAGAGCAGTTATTCAACTGATAACTACCCACTACTCAAGACTAGCCGTTATGTATTTCTCATTCAATACCTTTGTCTGAAGATGGTAACAACGCATTACCCAAGCTTCACATATAAATTATGTCCATTAAAACCCCCCCTCTATAGTGAACCTTAATGGGACTGAACTTTTGGTTCAGTATAGCCATGGTTTAGCTTTTTTTTTTTTTTTTAATGTTTAGATTGTATAACTAAAGGGCAGCTATACACACAGAATAAAAACTACCTCTTAATAATGGTCACTCTATTTTTTTCCCCTCTAAATTGACCTTTTTCTAAACATAAATGCTGAATGGCCACAAAATTTTCTGCGAAAATTCAAAAAGTCCTCTGATGTGATAGGTTCTTATCAATAGCATGTCTAATATAAAGTAAAAAAATAAAAAATCCTAGGCAAAGCTTTATTAATTATATATTAAATTATTTTAAAAAAAAACTATCGTATCAAACTCTGTAATATAAATTTTACTTGAAACTGTCTCAAATACTTTGTTATCTTAAAGCATTCTTCCAACATTACCTTTCCAATGAAGTTAATAAGTATTTTTCTTCCATTCCCAGTTTCCACATATTCTTCTGAAGTCTAGATTTCATTTTGTTTTGAACCTGTCATGCTAACCATTGCTGGGGCTTCAAAATCACCATAGTTCATGGTTTAAAAGGTGACCTTCTGTTGCATCATTGGCCCGTTTATTTGGATGTTTTTTAGCCTAAGTTAAACAAGCTATATAAAGAAACACTTCAGAAAGGGGATGCTAACATCATATACAATCGTGTCAAAAGTTGGGGTTGATTCTTCTTTGTAGCAATTTTTAATAGCCTCATCTCTTATAGTAGAAATGTTACACTTTCTATTTTTTAACCTGTTCTGAAATTATGTTTTTTTTTTTTTTTTTTTTTTCACTTTGAAAAGTTTTGATAATGACCTTTTTTTTTTTAGTGGTATAGCTTGTGTGTTAAGATAATGCCTTTTCTTTACCTTTTTTTATTCTTATTTTGGAAGCCATTTGTATTTTTTCTATTTCAAATTTTATGAATGTAAATATATACCAACTAGCCGAATGAACCGGCAATGCCCAAATTTTACCTGAGAGCATGTTTTTTATTCAAATACTGATAAGGCACAACTTGGATTATAGATTATAAAAACAAGGTAATAAGACCAAATCCAAATGAATAAATAATGTGTGACATTTCGGTAACAGCGTTGTTACCATCTTCTAGGATTCAGTACTTTTGTCTGAAGATGGTAACAATGCTGTTACCGAAACGTCACACATTATTTATTTATTTGGATTTGGTCTTATTACCTTGTTTTTATTCAAATACTATTCATTACAATTATAAATTATGATCCGGCTTCCCTCGGAATCTCCCCTAGTGAATGTTTTCTCTACGAATAATGCTTGAAATAAAATATCTATTGGTATATAATACAAACAAAAAAATTATAATTTCAACCATTTTAAAGTTTAGTAATACAATTCTGAATTCGACAACAAAATTATAAAATAGCTTAAATATAAAATCATCTAAAATAATCGAGCATAAACTTTTAATCCATGTACAGTTAAACCTGTCTATAGGGCCCCTTTAAATAGTGCCTCCCTCTCTATAGCACCCAATTTTAAATACATAGTATAGTGTGATTTACATTAAAAGTGACCTGTCTATAGCACCCTATTTTGGTGAGTCCCAAGAGGGGGCGCTTTAGACAGGTTTAACTGTACCATAAAATAATTTTAGTAAACTTTATGATGCCTTAAAATTTAAAAATAAAAATGACAAGTTTTACAAAGATATTTGAAAATTGAATTACTAAATCCTCTTGTCTTGAAGGTACAGCAGGCTTCCTGCCAAAACTGAAACCTATCTCTGACTTCAGTCACTGCACACTTCCTTGACAAAATTATCTCAGTTTCCTCAGTGGGGAGCTGGTTGTGAGTGAAATTGACAAATTTGGTAAATAACTCCATGGATATATTTGAGATAGAGGCCTGAAAATTGGATTATATGTTTTCCAGATTCAACTCCGACCGACCAACATACGTTTACTTTTATATATAGAGATAAATAAAAAGTAAAATGTGAAAAATATATATACAATTTATATATAACATGTGGCAAAAAATAGAACTGGGTGAATGTGAAAACAAACAATTCTGCTGATAAGGTACAATTTGGATTATAGATTATAAACACAAGGTAATAAGACCAAATCCAAATAAATAAATAGTATGTGACATTTCAGTAACAGCGTTGCTACCATCTTCAGACAAAAGTATTGAATGCACTTTTTGAGAACTTACTGAATGCACCATTCAGTACTTTTGTTTGAAGATGGTAACAATGCTGTTACCGAAACGTCACACACTATTTATTTATTTATTTGGATTTGGCCTTATTACCTTGTGTAAACAATTCTGCTAAATTTATTGTTTTAAAAGTGTGAGCTGAAACATGCTAAAAATTTTGATGTTTTAAAAAATTGATTAAGGATTATCTTAGGTTCATTATAAGGGAAGGTTCATTATATCCCAGGTTTGTCTTAGTGGGATTTTATTGTTTTTGGATTTGGTCTTGTTACACATCTTGTGATTGAGTTATTTTAAAATAAAGTTACTTCAAAATAACTTGAGATTCTTGCACCAGTCTTAACCTCACCATTGGGTGCAAGTAAATGCAAAAGTCAAAGTGCTTCTACATTTGTAGTGTCAGGTGGAGTACTTATAAAATATAAACAGGCAAAATTCTATTATTGTGAGCCTTTCCAGATATAACTCTGGATGTCCTGTTAAAATATTTCATCTAGATAGGCAGGGGGTCTGTGGAAGGATGGTCTAAACCGTTGGTTTTTGACCACTACGACCCGGAGTTCGATTCCCGCAATGGTAACTTTTTCTGATTAAAAAAAAAATGCTCCAATGGCCCCCGATTCTTGCAAAAGTCCAACCCCACCAGCGGGTACAAGTAACCAAACGGGGTTCTGGCACATTTGTAAGTGCAAAAGAGTCGAACTGCTTTTCACATGTGTAGTCATGTGGTGCACTTATAGTAAAAGCAGTCACCAACTTCTACCCACCATGATTATCATGGCCTGTACCACATGTACTAGGGATAAACAAAAATATATATATAGATAAGCAAACTATGGTGGATTTTTAAAATAAGAAACAAATGAACTGGTATTGTAACTACCCCCTGTCTTAAGCAGTAACTGAGGTATCCAGACTGGTGAGTGGCTACTCACAAATGGATGTGTTCCAGGCCAATGAGGGATCTCAAGATGAATGAAAACAAAGATGTCGCATGTTTCTTTGTTACAAAGCACTCTTGGAAGGGGAAGTGAGTATGAATACCACCGGCACAGAGAGACACTGGAGCTGACAATGGTGGGGATTGTAGGTACAAGAGGATCTTCTCTGTGGGAACCCTGGGGATCACCACGTACAACCCCACCACCATGGAATCCACCAACCAGGTGATCTACTGTCTCCAGAATGGTGTGTCTGACACCACAATGTCTGATTGTTGCAGTGGGCCTACAAAGAGTTCCTCAACATCACCCCCAACACCAAGAACAACCTCAACAATGAGTTTGTCATCACCATGAAGAAAGGGAGGAAAAATGACACAATGAGGTTCTCCTCCGACCACAGGGCTGATATCCTCACTGAAGCCCTGGTAGGTGTATGCTCTGCACTCTTGCCTGGGGATGGTGGAGATTCTGGAGGGACTGCTTGTAAACTGGTCTCTTCTGGAGGTGGTTTCTCATTGGAGGAGGCTGGGTTATATAGGAGGTGTCTAAAAAGTCGGTGTGATGTTGCGAACAATTACCACAGAACCATAAATATATTAGCCTACAAGTGAGCATAAGAACATGCCTCCAAGTCTCAGAGAGACATTTCCAACCTTTATTGTAGGCTGATATATTTGTTTAATCTATATGTTGAGGGTTCAGGCGAGAATCCTCACGTCACTTTGCGCCTAGCGGTGCCAGTGTGGCGGCGGGAACCAGCCAAGACTGGAACCCGGCGGTTTGGTTTTGGTTTTGGCTGCGAGCGGGGAAGTATCTCCGCATCTAGCTGTGTGTGGTGTTCTCCTTATGTTCCGGCACTGGTTATAAATAAAACCGGTACCAAGGGAGCTCCGACGACTCAGAGTGGATTATTGACAAAACAACGGGCACAACACTATATATATACAGTAGAACCTCCCTTTAAAGGACACCTAATTGCAGAGCCAAAGTGTCCTTTAGGGAGAGTAGTCCTTTTACCGGAGAGTTGTTAAATAGTAAAAATGGTAATTTTTCAAATGAAAACTGTCCTTTATAGAGAGGTGTCTGCTAAAGGGAGGTTCTACTGTATATAGGACTGCGGGGGCTGAGTTTTTGGACATCCTCTATGATAAAGGTTGGTTTTTATTTCTGAGACGCAGTAATCATTCTGGGAGGCAGCCTCTCAGCAGTTGGTGGATGACTCATGCGAAACATTCCTGTATTGAGTTGGTTGTGGATGACCTTAACATATCATTCTGCTGTCTATATAGAGGAAGACAGTTTTTTTTTTCCCAAAAAAAAAAAAAAGCACCATTGTTGCAATGGAACCTCATTGTAGCAGCCTTTTTTATAAAAGAAACTCAGAACATCATAATTTCAACATCCCAAGTTTTAAATCCCATTGGTTATAAATAATATAAAATCTAGTTCTTAATTGTTGTTGTTATAACAACTGAAGTTTAAGTGTTGCTTCAGTGTGGGATAGAGTATTTAGAAACTAACTTATTCTCTATATTGCTCCTAGACATTGAAACTGTGGTACATTGCCTGAGGAACTCAGTACTATAGCATGTCCCTTTTGAAATTTTATTTTTCATTGGCTCTATTTTCAAAAAGCTCACATAGCTTGTTGTCATTTACAACTCTCATCTTGTGTGAATGGATAGCCTCTACATGGATACAGCTGATGGAGGTTTCTGTGAAAATCTCTTTAGATAGCCTTAGACTGAGGCCAATGAGATATTAAAGGCTGTACCTAGCTCTGTTGAATGCCAGGAAGGATGGAGCAGCTAGTACTACTGTTGGTTGGATGGTTAAGAGGAGTTGGGGTCATCCCAGAATATGGTCTTTTTAGTGATGGTAGGCAGCTATTATACTAGTTTGTTGCAGGAATTCTGGATGATCAAGGCAATCATTGTACATATCAAATATTGAGTAAAAACTGAGATATAACTGGAGCAAAACCTGCTATAGAAGTCATCTGTTTTCCTGTCTTAGGAGTTGATATTTAGTGGGAACCATTTGTTTTCCAGTTTTCTTAGGCATCTGACCCATGTCTAATGCATTCAGGTCTAACATTTTTTAAGCCCCTAAAAAAAGGCTAAATGTTTTGAATTATCTTAAATTATCATTGAATTTAAATAAGTAAGAATTGTTTTATGTTTATTGTATCCATCCATGTATGAGTACACTCTGCTTGGAACCAAATGGAGACAGGTTTTACTGTATTTTCATTATTTAAGTTTTTGTTATAGAGCGAGATCCTTTATAAAGAGTTTACACTGTCTACACCAAGGACTTTTTTTTTTATCACAACCAACCCACACACCTTTGTAGTGACTCAAGGTGAATTTGAGAGAGAAACTTTAATCCTCTTCCTTTGGAGAGGCCAATTATGAAATTGAATTGTTTGGCATGTTGTCATCACATATTTGTATAGTGATCCTGGGGGAACTTTACCATACTTAAGATGTTTTAATGAATTCTGCACTTTTAAAAACCCTTTTTTATTTTTTTGGTTATAAAGCATAGAAAACACAAATGCATACGCAGATAATGACTAGAATCTGTGAAAGAGAGTTATTTATATCTTTTAAAATGATAAATAAAGTAAAAACAAGATTCTTCCGACTGATATAAGTGAATCTACTCGAGTGGTTATTCAAACTTGTGTAAAGACTGATAGATCGTTGTTTCTCTCCACCTGATGACCTTTCCAGGTGTTGACCCTCCCCCCAGGTCAAGGATTATACTTTCAACCTTTGGCACAACCTGTGGTTCTACTTTTATGTAAATTGACAATGTGTTCAGCAGCTTGACCTGTGTGTTGTTGGCAGAAATTCAGAAACCAGTTTGCTGAGCCCCAGCCTGTATTACAAGTGAGTACATTTATGATCTTAGAGAAAAAAGTTGCCTGACCGGCATTCATAGTTATTAAAAATAAGAGACATAGAAAAGGTTTTTATGATGGTATAACATGTGTGAGAGGTACCATATTGGATGAACCATTCTATTTCACATGTAAACATATATTTTGTAAGCTCAATTCCTATGCAGTTTTTTGTTCTGAGGTCTTCTTCTTCTTCTTTCTTGTCTCCACTCCATCATATTACAGTATCAAGCTCTAAAGTTGACAACCATCATGATTGGGTGAAGTAGAATGTGTCTGCCTTTGTCATTAAGACTGGGAGCACTACTCAGTGGCAGTCCGACTTAGCTCCAAAAGAAATGGCCGCCTCTGACATGAGGAACAGACGCCATGGGCAGCCGCTCCTAAAATGGAGTAAAAACGCTGCTCATCCTGTATCCCTGGATTAGGAGTCCTTACAGGGTACTATCAGCCGGGCCAGCTGAACCCAGGTTTTTTTAGTGAGCTTGTTACTGCTCCCCCTCCTCCTTTTTCATCCGGGCTTGGGACCGGCAAAGGCGGAGTTTGTTCTGAGGTGATACTTACATTGCTCAAAACTTTCACTGATCACCACTATAGTCCCAATGGGGGGTTGCTGGAGCAATGAGTGATATAAACTGTCAAGACAGCCCCAACCTCGGATTGATTCCTACATCTGACACTTTTATTTCTGAAGAAAAAATTGCTTCAATGGGGAGGGGCCCCCCCGATTCTTGCAAAAGTCCAACCCCACCAATGAGTGCAAGTAACTAAACAGGGCTCAGGACACATTTATAAGTGAAAAACTAGTACAAATGTGACATTGTACTGGGATAAGGTTCATAAATTAAGAAAAAGGTATCTCCTTATCAACAAGCCATCAGCAACTTTCAGTTGCACGATAAGGAGATGCTTTTTTCTTTACATTTATAAGTGCAAAAATCGAACTGCTTTCTACATGGTAAACATGTGGTGCACATGCAGTAAAAGCAGTCTCTAAATACTACCCTCCATGACCTGTACAATATGTACTGGAGAGATTAAACAATATTCCCAATTATAACTAGTCTAATTATCATTTTCTGATTTATATCAGTAGTTCCAATTTTCAGCACATCCCAATTCACTAATGTAAGCTGAGATCACCCGAAGTTGTATGTTAACTAAGAGAAACTAAGTATCTACAAATCAAAGATTATTTATTTCTCCCGACGAAGACAAAAAATTTTGTTGAAATGTTAAGAAAATAAAACTTTTAACTGGCCGAAGTGTCTATTTTTTTTAAAGATATCAAAGGTGTGGAATTTATTCGATATGATCAGCACAAGGTTTTGAACGTAACCATTCTGATACAGAACTCAGGAACTCATGCAGATGTGGTTTTAAAGAAACTTTTATTGTTGATCTCTAGTCACACTCCACATTATCACTAGTCTCAATGAACAATGTGCCTTTATAATTCTCTCTAATCTAAAAGACAAAAAATATATAATTGGGACCTTTTTTTGGTTTCCCTGTGAGTAGTCCCAATTAATGACCCTCATAGATTTAGATGAGATATGAGATCAGGCCAAATCTATATGCATGCAGTAGTTACTATATGCATGTAGATGTTACTAAGGTACTGCCACATTGTTGTTATCCCTAGTACACTTGGTACAGGCCATGATAATCATAGTGGATAGAAGTAGGCGACTGCTTTTTACTCTAAGTGCACCACATGTCTACACATGTGAAAAGCACCGCCACATTGATCACCTTAAGTATAAGCTCTTTAATTCACCACTTTACACTTCAATGCACAACCATTTTTCCAATCCCAATCAGCCTATTTACTTTAATTTAACTGACTATAATTCAATGCCAACTTTAAATTCAACTGAAAATTCTGATCCCTTTGTGTATTAAATTAAAGAAATTGGACTATAGTTGGTCTTTTATTACTGTTTCTAGAAGACAACATAGAGTATGTGATAGCAGATACATTGTAGAGATGTTTAGGCAAAAGGTGGTGTTCTGAACTGATTGGATGAATGTGTGTGTCAGAGTTTCAATGCCCTAAAGTACCACTGGTCAGGTAACAGTGTACCAGTGGTACTGGATGTGACCTCAGCATCCGTGGACCAGGTGGACCCCAAGTCCAGGACTGTTCTCACCTCCTATCTCTTCCGGGACCTCGAGGGACTCTGTCCGCTGGACAATGGGGAGAACTTCAACCGGGGCTTTGTCCTTCTCCACGGTGGCTTTGGCCGCAAGGTAGGTCTTGTCTGGTACCTCTCTCACTGCTTCAAAGTTTTCTCTAGTTCTACATTTTCTCTATTATTGAGAAGCATCTCTAGTTTTTGGTGTTTGTGTTTAGCCCAGAATATGGACTGTGGGGTATTTTAGATGGTGGACAGCCATTAGACTAGTTTGTTGTAGGAATTCTGGATCACCAAGGCAATCATTATACATATCAATAAAAACTGATGAAACTGAGATATACAGTATGTTAGCCTCTGGGGGAACAAAAACACTTTAATTTAATGATAAGGCTCAATTTTTAGATTTTAGATTTAGAAACACCAGATAATATAACCAAATCCTGATAAATAAATAGTGTATGATGTTTTGGTAACACCGATGTTTCCCATCATTATGAGACAAAAGTACTGAATGAGGAAAACTATTACAGCATGTTTTAAATAGTTAAATGGTATCACAAGTCTTTGCCGGTCCCAAGCCCGGATGAAAAAGGAGGAGGGGGAGCAGTAACAAGCTCACTAAAAAAACCTGGGCTCAGCTGGCCCGGCTGATAGTTCCCTGTAAGGGCTCCTAATCCAGGGATACAGGATGAGCAGCGTCTGTACTCCATGTTAAGAGCGGCTGCACATGGCGTCTGTTCCTCACGTCAGAGGCGGCCATTTTTTTTTTTGGAGCTAAGTCGGCCTGCCACTGAGTAGTGCTCCCAGTCTTGATGACAAAGGCAGACGCATTCTACTTCACCCAGTGTGGAGATAAGAAAGAAGAAGACAAGTATGTAAGCATTATAGCAGATAATGCCAAAAAATATCATCTCTGCTATCTTGTTCACATACTTAATGACAGTAACTATTAAAATATGCTGTGATATTTTTCTCATTTAGTAACACAAGGTAATAAGACTAAATTCAAATAATATGAATAATGTGTGATGTTTCGGTAACAACACTGTTACCAAAATGTCACATACTATTTATTTGGATATGGTCATATTATCATGTGTTTCTAATCTATAATCCAAAAATTGTGCCATATCACTTCTAATAAAGTACTTTTGTCTGATTATAGTAACATCACTGTTACCGAAATGTCACACACTATTTATTTATTTGGTCTTATTACCTAGTGACATTTCAATTTACTCAAACTATGGGTAATATTTGAGTTTCCCCAAAGATTCTCCCTCCCATTAAATGACATTGTCTCAAGTGTGATGACTGTCATTTACCCCTTTTTTAAAAAAACGCTGTTAAGAGATGAGATTGCTTGTACTGCCGTTGAACCTCTCATGCTACTTAACCCTAATTAAATGTAATTACAGGTTCAGGTCTTTGTTTCAAGGCTGTCTCTCATTTCTCACCTCTCTTTTTTCATTTTAATTTGCTACAAGATAGATTTTCTTGGGAGTTCATTCCAAGAAATTATCTTCAAAGCGTCCAATAACCGATGTTTTAAATAAAAGGTAATAAGACCAAATCCAAATAAGTAGTGTGTGATGTTTCAGTAACAGCATTATTACCCGAAACATCGCATACTGTTTATTTAGATTTGGTCTTATTACCTTTTGTTTATAATCTAGAATCCAAATTGTGCCTTAGCAGATGTTTTAAATGTGGGGGACAACTATTTTTCTAAATCATTTAAAAATCTCTTAAGCATGTTGAACTTAAAA
Organism: Cordylochernes scorpioides; assembly: GCA_030710605.1. NCBI lineage: Eukaryota > Metazoa > Arthropoda > Arachnida > Pseudoscorpiones > Chernetidae > Cordylochernes > Cordylochernes scorpioides. The sequence continues at coordinate 36,257,821 of CP092864.1, forward strand.
TGCAATAAACACAAATAAGACCAAAAATCCAAATAAATAAATAAATATTAATCTAAATAAATATTTGGTCTTATAATCTATAATCCAAGGTAATAAGACCAAATCCAAATAAATAAACTGTGTGTGACGTTTCGGTAACAGCGTTGTTACCATCTTCAGACAAAAGTACTAATTGTGCCTTATCATTAATCTATAATCCAAATTGTGCTTTATCATTCCAAATGCAATAGAAACTCCTGTGAGAGACCTTCTAAAAGCATTAATACCTCCACCTGGTTTCTCCTGGAAATTCTCCCTAACCCCTGTATGGCTTTATATACAGTAGAACCCACCTTGTAAAAGCCACCTAATTCAGAGCCAAAGTGTCCTTTAGGGAAAGGTGTCCTCTTACCAGAGAGTTGCTAAATTGTAAAAATGGTAATTTTGCAAATGAAAACTGTCCTTCGTAGAGAGGTGTCCTCTAGCGGGGTGTTTGTTAAAGGGAGGTTCTACTGTATTAGTAAAATTATTTTAAAAAATAAGGACTTAATAAACTAACATTATGAACTTGAAACACAGCGTTTGAATTTAAGCTGTCGCCCACCTATTTTTTTTTTGTTTTACAATTGTGAGGTCTTGATATAAGATATATTGGTCCAAAAAAAAAATAATAAAATAAAAATGATGAGGCACAATTTGGATTATAGATTATAAACACAAGGTAATAAGGCCAAATCCAAATAAAATGTCACACACTATTTTTTATTTGGATTTGGTCTTATTACCTTGTGAATAAAATGAAAAATGCATTAATAAATTATTTTTTAAAGGGTTATTATAGAAGTTGTCTATAGGCAAGTAGTCATTTTGAGATGTTCTGAAGATGGTCAATCGGGGAAATGGTCTCCCAACAAATAGATCACTCAATGAAAGCCTGTTTTGCCATTAATTTGCTTTTGACTTTAAAAAAAATAAAGATTTGGTTGATACTTAAATTTACAGTAATCATGGCAGAATTTGTCAAATGGCACAAGCTATGTAAATTTCAATTAAAGGGTACAGATATTAGGAAATTGATGAGGACCCCGCTGGGATGGTACCTTGGATGACCCTTGCATGGCACTTGGATAGCAACTTGGCACAACCATCATCAGATAGAGTACTCTACTAGTTGATTTCTCTACTACATTGTGTCATGTCTAAGACTGAACCAAGGTACTAGACATTTCTGGCTTTTAATCTGATTTGGTCCTATTACTGACTAGTGATCCTACTAGAAGGCCATAAAATCTCGGGTCATTAATAAGATTAGGTCTAAATCCAGTAATACCTGTAGAACTTCATGAAAAGACAACTCTCTACAAAGGACAATTCTCATCACCAAAATTACCATTTTTACCAATACTACTCTCTCTTTGGCTCTGCATAACTTAGTGTCCTTTAGACATAGAGGTTCTACTGAAATAATAGATTAAATTATGGTGTTTATAATGAATAAGTAGTTGTCTTATTTGGAATTGGTCATTTTTACCTAAAGCTCTAGTTACCCTTTGATAGAGATAATAATTGTGTGCTCTATCGTTTTTTTTGTCATCCTTATAACACAACAATAGTGTGCCACAAGAGTGTTCAGAACTGACTTTCCACTAAACCCCAAGGCCAGAAGGTTGTGTTTGTGGCCTGCCAGCTAGGATTGAGGAATGCCACCTGTGGGAAATAATATTATATCCTGTCCATTTGGGCCTCTACTCTCTGAGTAGTTGTCCCGATTATCAGTAGTCTCCATTAACAATCGCTTTTTTTTTTTGGCTTCAAATAATGAATTTGTGATGAGATAGAGCCTACAGTGGAATCTTGTTATAACAGCCTTCTTTTTAGCAGAAACTTGGTTATAAGATCATAATTCTAAAGGGACCCAAGTTTTAAGTTACTATTATATATATTTTGTTGTTGTTGTTTCTTATCCCCTTGTGTAAAGATTACACAAATTCCATGAGTTCATGCTCCTCGAGCTGATTATATATATTTTATCCATGGTTATAACAACATAAAATATTGGTCCTAAAGGATGTTGTTATATCAAGGTTTGACTATGTATATAGTTATATAACATATTATTTTAATATAATTTTGTCAATAAATAGTCATACCTCTTTAATTCAACACCCCAAGAAATATATGTTTTCCATTGATTTATTGTCATTTCAGTGTAATTTGGGGAGGGATATTTTTAAAAAATTGTTGAATTAAGGTTGGTTGGATTATAGAGGTTATGCTGTGTAATGGAAATTCTCTAGAGAACAAAATTCTGACTATAATTGAAAACTCTCTATACTGAATTAATATTTTGGGCCCTCCAATGAAAGCCCCACCCCCTCCCCATGGGATAAATGCTTCTAGTTTGTTATTTCTTATCCCCATGTGCTGAGATTACACAAATTTCATGTTTGATGATAGGTAGCAGCCTCTCCCAGAGGTCCTGTTACTTATAGTCAGTTTGATTAAACCACTAAGAATATTTGATTCCTGTACACATTCCAACAAATGTATGCTCTGAACTATACACAGCTATGTATTGAAAATAGAGCAATCCATAAATAAATCTTTAATTAAAAAGGCATATATTGGATTAAAATATCATATATTTTGATCCAATATATGCCTTTTTAATTAAAAACAGCTATATATGTTACTAAAAAAAAAAAAAAGTGTCATTTGGGATAAAAGGTTAGGAATCCTGGAAGTCAGTAGCTGTGACTTGTGGACTGGTGTGGTGGTGCAGCATCTCTTCATCACAGACAGGAGGGATGAGATCATGAGGTTGATTGTGGATGCCGCCGCTGCCCACATTGGAGTCCCCATCAAGATCAAGAAAGATGACCTCACCCTAGAAGACTTTATTGAAAATAAATTTGGCAAGTTCAGGTGAGTTTTACCACATTTTAAACCTGTGCTCGGTTGGATCTATAATGGGGAGGTGTAATAAGAGCCATCAATTTGTGTTTGCCAGATTTTATACTTCTTTGTTTTGGAAAATTTTGCATGTTAGTTTTTCATATTGAATTGTGTCCACATTTTTAAAGTGTTTATATATATATAAATAGTCAAATTTCTCCATAATAATAATTTAAAAAAAGCTATAAAAAAATATGATAAAAGCTGTTTAAGAAGAGAGTACAGTAAAACTCTTTCAAAAATGTTTTTCTGTGAATTTAGCCGAATCAGCAAGGTAAAGTGTTATAAATGGGTGACATAACTCATTAAAGACCTCATACATTGTGTATTGCTACAATACATACAGTGCAATAGTTCATTTACAATTCTGGCTCTAAAATAAAATGCCTATGGAGATTCTTAAGCCAGAGACAAAATGTCTCATTACAAGCTTTGTTATGTATGTGCTAGATGAAAGTCTTACAGTTAATTGTGAAAAAAAGTTGTTTAAAAAAAAGTTGTGTTCAGCTCGGATGAGTGTTTGACATCCATCTGTGAGTTTACTGTCCATAAACTCTCCAGAAGGCATGAGGTAGGTGACTTGTGGTGTTGTGCTAGCCAGCCATGATACGATATGATTGGATGGTGGCAGGACCCAACCAAAAGGCTTCTCTGCCTCACAGAGAGCTGTCTTCTGGAAAGGAACCCGGCAACTTACGCCATCACCACACTTAAACCTCTCTCAGAAGTAAGTTGGAACTGATGTCCTCAGTGCTTCTCTCTAACCTTGTTGTGTTCACACACAGATCTTTGCGCTCATCAGGTGTCCAGACAATCCCCAGAGGTTTGATGTAGAATATGTCAAAGGCCAGATTAGCACCTACATCTCCACAAGCAGGTAAGAACACTATGCAAATTTATCTCTCTCTCTCATTTTCCTCCTTCTTCTCTGAACTTGATAATGTTAAATGAACAGATTCAAACCATTCTTTTACTTTTTAATTTTTTTAATGTTTTTTGGTAACCCACTGTCACCCTTTTCTAGAAGAAAAAAAAAAAGAAGATAATATTTTTTATGTTTAATATATATATATTTTTGTAAATATGTAAAATTACTTTAAAGGGGCGAGATATTGGGTTGCCAAAACTGTCACAATCAGCATTAAAAGAGGTATTATGTCCGATATCTATTCAAACACCGTGGTGTTGTGTTTATCCAGAGATGCTCTGCTAGCTTCCCTCCTGGACGGAGTACGAGCATCAGGCAACAAGGACGTCCATGTCAAGATGAAGTTCACCAACCGCGGCCAGAGGCTGGGACCCCTTACTAGTCACATGGATGAAGAGGTGGAATCCAACCATCTCAAGTTCCTGCACACCTCTTTTCTTCCATGTAAGTCACACTTCACTGGGGGTCGGTGGAAGGCTGGTTAAACCCTTTGGTTTTCGACCACTAGGACCCGAGTTCGATTCCCGCATTGGACACTTTTTTCTGTTTAAAAAAAAAAAAAAATGCTCCAATGGCCCCCATTTCTTGCAAAAGTTCAACCCCACCAGCGAGTGCAAGTAACCAAACGGGGCTCTGGCACATTTGTAAGTGCAAAGTCGAACTGCTTTTCACATGTGTAGACATGTGGTGCGCTTACAGTAAAAGCAGTCGCTAACTACCCACCATGATTATCATAGCCTGTACCACGTGTACTAGGGATAAGCAAAAAATAAAATAAAATACTTCACACACTGCCACTGAAGTTTTTTTTTTTTTTTTCTTCTTATCCTTAATACACGTGGTACAGGCTATGATAATCATGGTGGGTAGAAGTAGACGACTGCTTTTACTGTAAGTGCACCACATGTCTACACATGTGAAAAGCAGTTCAACTTTGCACTAACAAATGTGGCCACTGAAGTGTTTGCACATAGTACAGATTGTTTTTTCATGTGTTAAGCGTCTTTACGCAAATTTGGCCTTAAATACCCATTTCTTGATTTCTCGGGAAGCCATTGGGACCAAAAATATTTTTGGTCGCAGTGGTTACAGCCTTCTCCACGCTGACGAGCGCCAACAGCGCGAAAAGCGTTCGTGGATGGCTTTTCTTGATTTATCAAGAAATTGAGTTGGCCAAATATCATGGAGCAAGCTAAATAAACATTTAGTTTATTTTTGCTCCACTAGATGGCGCTCTGCCATCTAAAAAGCACATGTGCTCGTCAGGAGATGCCATCTTTATTTTTAATAGTACAGATTGTTGCTCAAAACATGTTCAATTAATAGAGTACCAATTAGTTCCCATCCCTAATTAAATATACATTAAGCACCCTTTTATAAAGGTGTCTTCAAAGGGCCCAAGGTTAGGGATCTTAACAACTTACGAAACTTTTATAAAAGAAATAAACAATACAAAAGTGAAATTGTACAGGGATCAGGTGGTTAAATTAAGACATCTCCTGATGGTGTAACTGAAAGTTGCTTTTGGATTGCTAATGAATTTATCATTGATTTTTAAAAATTATTCCACAGTATATTGGCCAAATACCCTTTCTGGATATATCAATAAAAGCCGCCACGTAAGTATTTCAGGATATTGGCCCTTGTCAAGCTGGTGCAAGCTGTAACAATGTCCTCAACCAAAAAGGCTGATCTTTGAAGCTTCCTGAAAAATCAAGGAATGGGTATTAAAGCTCAATGTGTGTAAGAATGCAAACCTATTTGAGAAAAAAAAATAGTACCAAAGTAAGAAATTGTACTGGGATCAGGTAGAAGCATATTTTTGGTCTTAGAGGTACAGCCTTGCCTGCTCCATGCTGATTAAGACCAACAGCCTGAAATACATATGTGGTTGGCTTTTTCTTGATTAATCAAGAAAGGGGTATTTATCTAATATTCTGGAGTAATTTAAAAAATCAATGATTAGTTGATATTTATTCCAATATATGGAACAAGCTATCAACAACTTTGACTTGCACTATCAGAAGATGCCTTTTTCCTAATTTAATAAACGAGATTTTTCACTTTATATATACAGTAGAACCTCTCTATAAAGGACAACACCTAATTGCAGAGCCAAAGTGTCCTTTAGGGAGAGGTGTCCTCTTAACAGAGAGTTACTCTTCTTCTTCTTCTTTCTTATTTCCACTAAATCATATTAGGGTATCAAGTTGTAACCCTTGATGGTGTCTGTTTGACAACCATCATTACTGAGTAAGAGAGTTGCTAAATTGTAAAAATGGTAATTTTGCCAATGAAAACTGTCCTTTGTGGGAAGGTGTCCGCTAAGGTTCTACTGTATATATAAAAGATGGAAGTATCAATCATCTTGACTGCAATAAGGATAAAACTGTAATAATCATAAGCTGTACTGGAGCCTATTTACTGCACTGAATGTGGAAATTCAGAAGAGAGAAAGGAGTGTAGAGAATATTAACTCTGTTTCCATTTCCCCTCTTTAGATATTCTTTTTAAATCTTTATTCTCCAGTCAGAGAGTATATATATCTCCTTCTTTTTTATCTCCACTCAACCATATTAGGGTATCAAGCTTGAGACTTT
>CP092864.1:36264382-36316412 GCA_030710605.1 Cordylochernes scorpioides
ATAGCAGTTGAAAGGAAATAAATATGGAAAATAAAAAGAAAATTTAAAAATAATATTTAAAAATAATCATGAAGAGATCTTTTTAAAAATTTCTTTATAGATGTCTGTTTTTGCACTGAAATCCTATTCAGGATGTATTCCAGATAGTCTATTTAAAAAAAAAACATGCATGTCTTTCTTCCTCTGGAATGTGTTTTAAATAACTATTGTATTAAAGACATCCACTGCTGCTGCAGGTGTTCCATAATAATATGGAAATGGAATATTGAAATAAAATGTTATCATAATCATTGTGGCTACATATTTTATGAATTTATTTATGCTTATGAGGTGATACAGCAACATCTTTACAATTAGAGAGGAGACAAAATGAACCAAATTTTATGAAGATTTATTTATTTGAAAGGAATTTATATTTGTAAATTTTAAAATAATTTAAATATTTCAATGCTGAAATTTAAAAAGAAAATAATATTATTAATTAGCGCGCGATTCCTAAATTCCCGCGTAAAAAAAAACAATAACACTCGCGACATTGCGCAACGGCACTGCAAAGTTAAACTTAAACTAACAGAAACCAAAAGTGCGCAGGCGCGATTCTATCGGCGCCCGCCGTCGTCGCCGCTTGCCACTGCCGTAATACCTTTTTAGCTGTAAAGTTGTATGTAAAAAAACATTTAACTGTCGAAATTGGAATTTTAAAATGGTCGAACTATCGGAACTGTCGTATTATCGATACTGTCGAATTACGGTTTGTTATTTGATAGGCCGGAGGTCGGGACATCAGAATATGGTCGAATTAAGGTAGAGTGTTGAATTTGCGTGTGTCGAATTAACGAGGTTATACTGTATAATGATATTGTTGTTATAAGCATGATGAAAACAAATGAGGTTTAAACTAGAGACTTTAGAATTAATATGTTGTAACCAGGTTGCTGTTATATAAAAGTGGCTGTCATAATGAGGTTCCATTGTATGTGCTAATCTGTTGTAGACATGTATAGTTGCTGACATTTTCTTGTTACTGATTGCAACAACACTTCCCAGCCTAATAATATATTCTGTTTCATTATGATTTTGATACAGTATTACCTCCATAAGAGGATGCTCTCACCAGAGAGGACACTTCATTACAAAGAACAGTTTTCATCACCAAAATTACTATTTTTTACTAATTGGCAACTCTTCAGTAAGAGGACACCTCTTCCTAAAGGACATTGGCTCTGCAACTAAGTGCTCTATTCAAAGAGTACTGTAAATACTTTTTAGCAACTCTCAACACACTTGGGGAAACACCAGAACACAGAGGAAAACTAAAAAAAATCTCTTAATAGTAGGCTCTCTATCTATGGATTTTAAAACTGCAGCATTTGTGTTTTTGAGGCCAGCCATGCACTACCAACTGCTCAGAAATGTTGGGTTACAAGTACAATTTAGATGAATTGCATGAACCAAGTGGATTCAGTTATCCCTCTCTCCATTACCAGAATTCTTCCATCCCCCAATGCAGTATTCAACAGGCATTCCTTAGAAGTACCCTCTCTCCATTACCTGAATTCTTCAATCCCCCAATGCAGTATTCAACTGGCATTCCTTAGAAGTGTCTTATCTCCATTACCAGAATTATTCAATCCCCCAATGCAGAGTATTTAGCTGACTTCCGTAGAAGTGCCCTCTCTTCATTACCAAAATTCTCCAATCCCAATGCAGTAGTCAACTGGCATTCCTTAGAAGTGTCTTATCTCCATTACCAGAATTATTCAATCCCCCAATGCAGAGTATTTAGCTGACTTCCGTAGAAGTGCCCTCTCTCCATTACCAAAATTCTCCAATCCCAATGCAGTAGTCAACTGGCATTCCTTAGAAGTGTCTTATCTCCATTACCAGATTTCTTCAATCCCCCAATGCAGAGTATTTAGCAGACTTCCGTAGAAGTGCCCTCTCTCCATTACCAAAATTCTCCAATCCCAATGCAGTAGTCAACTGGCATTCCTTAGAAGTGTCTTATCTCCATTACCAGAATTCTTCAATCCCCCAATGCAGTAGTCAACTGGCATTCCTTAGAAGTGTCTTATCTCCATTACCAGAATTCTTCAATCCCCCAATGCAGAGTATTTAGCTGACTTCCGTAGAAGTGCCCTCTCTCCATTACCAGAATTCTTCAATCCCCAATGCAGTATTCAACTGGCATTCCTTAGAAGTGCTCTCTCTCCATTACCAGAATTCTTCAATCCCCCAATGCAGTATTCAACTGGCATTCCTTAGAAATGCTCTCTCTCCATTACCAGAATTCTTCAATCCCCCAATGCAGTATTCAACTGGCATTCCTTAGAAATGCTCTCTCTCCATTACCAGAATTCTTCAATCCCCCAATGCAGTATTCAGCTGGCATTCCTTAGAAGTGCTCTCTCTCCATTACCAGAATTCTTCAATCCCCCAATGCAGTATTCAACTGGCATTCCTTAGAAGTGCTCTCTCTCCATTACCAGAATTCTTCAATCCCCCAATGCAGTATTCAACTGGCATTCCTTAGAAGTGCTCTCTCTCCATTACCAGAATTCTTCAATCCCCCAATGCAGTATTCAACTGGCATTCCTTAGAAGTGCTCTCTCTCCATTACCAGAATTATTCAATCCCCCAATGCAGTATTCAGCTGGCATTCCTTAGAAGTGCACTCTCTACATTACCATAATTATTCAATCCCCCAATGCAGTATTCAACTGGCATTCCTTAGAAGTGCTCTCTCATCCAGACAACTTCCTGCCTGTCTGCTGCCTACCCATGCTCTCTCTCTCTCTCTTTAGAAGAACAGTCCTGTCTATGACTTTGATTCCTTCCATCCCCGTTTTTTTCAGAAGAGGCTTCCTCAACACATTCATTAGTGACTTCTAGAAGTGAATGCCGAATTTAAAGTGGTTTTGGATTAGAATACAGACACATAATCAGGAAAGACATTTTTAGGTTGCATAGACCTACTTTTAAGTAAATCAGCTCCTCAACAATCTTATAGGGGTTAAACCATCCCAACATTTTGATAGCTACTCTTGTCTTCCTCAGGGGATAGCTTAGCTGAGGAAGTCCTCAGTAGTGAGTGGAATGTTTGTAGGGTTTTATTTTACCCCCTACAAGGTTGTTGTTGTTGTCTGATTTACTTAAAGTAGACACATTATAACTACTACTATATGAGGTTGATAGCAATGTAGATAGAGAAATGTCATAAACACAAGGTAATAAGACCAAATCCAAATAAATAAATAAATAGTGTTTTTCTGTAACAGTGTTGTTACCATCTCCGGAAAAAAGTACTGAATCTAGGATTCTCGGATTCAGTACTTTTGTCTGAAGATGGTAACAACAGTAACCGAAATGTCACACACTATTTATTTATTTGGATTTGATCTTATTACCTTGTTGATGAGGCACAATTTGGATTATAGATTATAAACACAAGGTAATAAGACCAAATCCAAATAAATAAATAGTGTGTGACGTTTCGGTAACAGCGTTGTTACCATCTTCAGACAAAAGTACTGAATGAGATTGTACTTTTGTCTGAAGATGGTAACAACGCTGTTACAGAAACGTCACACACTATTTATTTATTTGGATTTGGTCTTATTACCTTGTGTTTATAATCTATAATCTAAATTGTTCCTTATCTACAGTGATATACATTCTAACCTCTTTAATTCAATACCCCAAGGGATCAGAGAGTTTTTGGTTGAATTATATAAAGTTGGTTAGATGATTTTATCACACCATTCACTGCTAGTGGGCATTTTTTTTTTTTCTAGGATAACCAAATATCCTATTTGGTAATAAAAACAATATTTTTAGAAAATACTGTTGTATTATAGATATTATAATAAAATACTATTTTAATCTAAGTGTATATATGCAACGGGAAGAAAGGGAATAAATTTAGAAAATAAAGAAAAGGCTAAATATTTTCTCTCCTCCTCTGTAGGTTCCTTAAAAAAAACACACCATTGCTCTACAAAACAACTGATTGATTATTTTGAGGACTTACAGCTTCTTAGGGAAGATTATCGAACCAATAATGCTGCAATTATCCATGGGAAGTGAAAAAGGAGTGTGGCCATATGGCCGGCCTTTGCCCACTATACGGTGCGCATGCGCTCAATATGTTGCTGTCCTGCCAAATGGTGCTGTAATACATTTTGGGCAATAAAGTTGTATTTAAAAAACATGTTATATCAACATTTGAATTAAGAAATGGTCAAAAAAATTGTTGGTCAAATTAACATTGGTTATTTGATAGGTTACATGGTAAAAATGACATGGTAAAAATGTTTCTATGAAAAATAGACACTTAGTCCAGTTAGAGTTTTTTATTTTCTCAATGTTTGTCTTTTGTCTTCATCAGGAGAAGTAAATAAAAATAAAGCATTTGGCAAGGCGTTAAAAATTTTTAGCGTCTTGCCAAATGCTTTATTTTTATTTACTTCTCATGACGAAGACAAAAGATTTTTGTTCGAAACGTTGAGAAAATAAAAAAATCCAACTGGCCCAAGTGTCTATTTTTCATAGAAATATGAATGCCGGCCAGGCAGCCTCTATCTTTACAATGGTAAAAATGGTCGAATTATCATTGGTTAAATCAACTATGCATACTGTATTGTAGAAAATCTCATAATAGACTTATTAAAAACAGATATTTCTGATCTCTCCTAGAAGTGATTGTTATTTGGATGTTGGATTATATTAAGCCTCATGTAATTTTTATTTTTTACAAAGGTGGTCACTTTGTGTAGTTCCCTCAAGAAGGCGGGTGATCAACAAAGAAAGATTTTATTCTGTTTAATTATGTAAAATAGATGAATTACATATAATTATTTTTATGTATTTGTTCAATAATTCATTCTCCCATTGAGGTATCAGGACCAATAAACAACTCTGTGAGACACTCAGCATTGTTATCATGATATGACAGGCTACTATCTCAAGTGATGGGGTACTGGAATAATCCTACCTTGTTATTTGCAGGTTGTGTAACTCTCTTCCCCTCTATCATTAATGTTCTTATCCGGAATCTCCCAAACTTTTATATCCCCCCCATGTTGTAATAGTTGGTTCTCTGAATCCAATTATTTAGAAATATTAATACAAAGCAATAGGGGGTCGGTGGATGGATGGTCTAAACCGTTGGTTTTTGACCGCTACGACCCGGGTTCGATTCCCGCATTGTACACTTTTTTCTGATTTAAAAAAATGTTCCAATGGCCCCCAATTCTTGCAAAAGTCCAACCCCACCAGCAAGTAACCAAAACGGGGCTCTGGCATATTTGTAAGTGCAAAGTCGAACTGCTTTTCACATGTGTAGACATATGGTGCACTTACAGTAAAAGCAGTCGCCAACTTCTACCCACCATGATTATCATGGCCTGTACCACTTGTACTAGGGATAAGCAAATATATATATATATACAAAGCAATAACATGCCATCTATATACCCTCCCAATATTTTTCCATCGCAGTAAGGACAGTAGAAGTTTGATTTATTTGTGAAAAGAAACACTCGCATCTTAATGTCTTTATTCATTGTATTTAAAAATATACAGTAGAACCTCCCTACATGTAAAAGACACCTAGTTGCAGACCCAAAGTGTCCTTTAGGGAAAAGTGTCCTCATACCGGAGAGTTGCTAAATTATAAAAATGGTAATTTTGAAGATGAAAATTCTCCTTTGTAGAGAGGTGACCTCTAGTGAGAGTGTCCTCTCATGGAGGTTGTACTGTATTCTTTTTTCAAACTGGACAGATGATTATACTTCATCCAAGTTCTGAACTATTAAATATTTTCTCAATCAAGATTTGTTTCAAAACAAAAAGGTTTATAATAATTATTTTATTTTTTATTAGCAGTAGTAGTCCTTTTTTATATATTGTCACACAGAAAAATGAAGGAAGGCAAGCATAAGAATGACAAAGCAATTTATTTTGATCAAAACCATTCAAGCTTATTTACAATGAATGAAGAGAGAGACACAATGAGATAAAAATGCTGAGGACCAAAATATTCAATCTGTTTTTTTTTTTTTTTTGCTTATCCCTAGTACACGTGGTACAGGCCATGATAATCATGGTGGGTAGAAGTAGGCGACTGCTTTTACTGTAAATGCACCACACGTATACACATGTGAAAAGCAGTTCGACTTTGCACTTACAAATTTGCCAGAGCCCCGTTTGGTTATTTGCACTCGCTGGTGGGGTTTGACTTTTGCAAGAATAGGGGGCCATTGGATCAATTTTTTTTTTTTTTTTAATTAGAAAAAAGTGTCCAATGCGGGAATCGAACCCGGGTCATAGCGGTTGAAAACCAACGGTTTAGACCATCCTTCCACCAACCCCCTATTCAATCTGTTGATTCATTTTAAAATATTCTGCTACACATTGTTAGAATCATAATCTTATTCTGGAGTTGAAACTCTGTGTGTGGCACCTTCCCTACCTAACTAGAGAGTGGAAAAATTTCATCCGAAGGAATCCAATATTCTGGAAACTGATGTGAAACAAATACACAAAAACCCACACTTCCTTTTTTATTTATATAATTACATCACCCACTCTACATGTGTTGTCTGAATTTCTAAATATGGTCTTTCTATGATGCAATAGGGTCTTAGTAACTGAATAATCAATCTTGATTTCTGAGCATATCAAGATGATATGGTAATTGACATTAAAGTTGCAGTCAACTATGATAATAATGACTGGAGACTAATCTCTCTTTGTCAACACAGAACTGTATTTTCTTGTATCTATAATTTATAATCCAAATTGTGCTTTATCAGAAACCTTTGTAGGACTGTTGACCTTGAGTATCAAATTGCAACATTGGGGTTCATATTTGTCTGAAGTTGTCAAATATGTTTTTTTTTTATAATCCTGGATAGAATTGGCAGTTCTTAAGGTTAGTTGAAGGCATTGTCTGTGCAAATGCAGAAACTTATAATACACACCACATTCCTATCACCTAAGCACACTTAAAATAATTACTGTGACTTTGACTAGAAATGGGAGAGCCACAAATTTCTCCAAGGACCAAAGTACATGGTTAACTCTGGGCTTTCCTGGAGATAGTCATTCATTGGGGATTGGATTAGAAGAAGACATGTCATTAATTTAGAGTTTACAAAAGTGTTTTTTTTTTTTTTCTTATCCCTAGTACACGTGGTACAGGCCATTAATAATCATGGTGGGTAGAAGTAGGCAACTGCTTTTACTGTAAGTGCACCACATGTCTACACATGTGAAATGGTGGTGGATCAGGGAGGTGGTGTAGTCTTTCAGACAGTTAATGAGAGCTATATCATAAGTTGGATAATTTCTTGGAGCAGTACAAAATTGTAAAGTCAAGAGTTTCTTGTAAGGTTTTTATTTGGCCAAGATTTCCAAGCTGTCCTGTAGAAGTACAGAAATACTTGAAAGCCCGGCCAAATAAAAACCTTACAAGAAACTCTTTGCCTCCCCATTTTGTACTTTTAATAGTTAATGAGAGCGGTTTAAAACTGTGTATACTAGATATGCATGACCACAGTCTGTATAGAAAGAGGAGATCAGGAGAATACCTATAACCTATGTATATATAGCATAAAAATAATTATAGTTTTATATTTCTCTTCAATTTTGTAAATTTGAATTCCTTTCTCCCTCTTTTTTTCCCCCAATCCTTTTCTATATCGTTCAGGATAATCTGTATTAAAAACTAAAGGTCTTAATGAAGGTATTGATTGATTGATACTAGGCAAAGCAGTAACATCTACTTACATCTCATTATACTAGAGTATTATATAGTTAATAGCTATTAAACTATAGTTTTTATGCCAGAATTTTTTACCGAGGTTCAGAATTGTTTCTCTGTAAATGGAGGGATGCATTGAGAGGTTGCAGGGAACATTTTTTTTTTCAACGGGAAAATATTTTTCAAAATAATTGGGGGGAGGGGGGGTAGTAAGTGATTGCTTTTACTATAAGTGCACCACATGTCTACACAGGTGAAAAGCAGGTGTGCCAGCGCCCCGTTTGGTTACTTGCACTTACTGGTGGGATTGGAGTTTTTTTTTATCATTATAAAAAAAGTGCTCAATGTAGGATTCGATCCCAGGTTGTAGCGGTTGAAAACCAATGGTTTAAACCATCCTTCCACAAACCCCCTCAAAATAATTGGTCAACTCTTAAACCAAATCCGAAGTTTTTGCCCTGTAATACCATCACCTATTCCAGCACTATCAGAATGGCTGTTACTATATTTCTTGTGTAACCTGTCACATTAAAGATAAGAGAATTTATAACTCAACATTTAGATTAATTGAGGAAAGCTCCACAGGTCTCGTCTGGTTGTACCCTTGAAAATATGCCTTGCTTTTTTTTTTTCTCTCTTGTGACTTCTATAATCCTAATCTTTAAAAACACTGAAACCATGATAAGGTCAATTTTGGATTATAGATTAGTAACTTTTATGGTAACAAGACCAATAAATTGTGTGTGACAATGCTGTTAACAATGGAACAATACTGTTACTGACACATCACACACAAGTTATTAATTTGGATTTGGTTTTGTAACTATGTTATCCTGAAACTAGTATACACACTTCTGAATTAAAAATCTTTGTATTTTGCATCCATATATATATATAACCATTTAATTGATAGATGGTACAGCATTTTTTTCGGGAGTGTGGTGTTGAGACTTCCTCTAACATTTTGTGATCCCATTTTCAATTTTGGGATCAACTATTCACGCTAACCGCTTTTATCCTATCATCAAGTTACCCATCTCAAGTACACATGACTTCTAGGAACCCTTAAACTGTATTATCCCCCTTAATTCATAACTATGGAAATTGTTTTATTCATAGGACAGGTTGAAATGGCATTCTATGTTTTCCAACCCCACAATTGTGCTATATGATGATTAAATGGCCCAGGCCATGTAACTAATGATCCCCCCCCCCCTTTTTTTTTTACTGTAAGTGCGCCACATGTCTACAAATGTAGAAAGCAGAAAAGGCTTGCATGCACAACTTGTCTCATTGGTGACTTCACTCACTGGGTAGGGTAGGATTTATGCCATCCAAGGAGCAATCCAAGCAATAGCTTCAGATAAAAGGTGCTCAATACAATTTTATATTGTTAAGAAGAGACCAACGGTATGAGTTTCTATATTGAAAAGATATAAGCTTGGCGAGCTTTCAGACAATAACATCCTTCGACAGGCTGTAATACAAACACAAGCTTGTATCTGTATTATAACCTGTTGAAAGACATTATTGTCCAAAAGCTTTCCAAGCTCATACCTCTTTAATAAAGAAATTCGTACCTTTGGTGTCTTCTTATCAATGATATCCGGCGATCCCTTCTATTACAGTTTTCTATCCCTGGTTATGATTGTTGTAATTTGGCAGTTTATATCACTGTGTCATCAACCTCTTTTATTTACTCTACAGTGGGGGAATCTCATTTTTATAACAACTTCTTACAAGAAAATAAGACCTAATCTCCAAATAATTTATTAGTGTGTGACGTTTCGGCAACAGCATTGTCACCATCACCAGACAAAAGAATAAATGAGAAAAATATCACAGCAAGTTCTTAAATAGTACTGTTTTAATAACTTGCTGTGATATTTTTTCTCATTTATTCTTTTGTCTGATGATGGTGACAATGCTGCTGCAGAAATGTCACACACTATTAAGTTATTTGGATTAGGTCTTATTTTCTTGTATTATAATCTATAATCCAAATTGTGCTTTATCATAACAAGTTCTTTTATAGCAGGTTATAACAGCTTAATTCTAAGGTCTCAAGTCTTAAATACTGATTCTTGAAACTGTGGTTGCAGCATTCATGTGGTTATATCAACATAAAATCTTAGTCACAAGTGTTATTGTTATTTTGAGGCCCCAGTTGTATACATTGAACCCATAATAGATGGTATAATTAGAAATCCACAAGTTTTGGCAACTTTGTAGCCTCACTAGAATTGAACCACCTCTGACTTTTGTTTAAAAAAAAAAAAAGAGGAAACTTTGAATAGTTATTAATATTCAATATGGAAGCATCACACACAATTTGGTTTTGTTACCTTGTTTCTAATCTTTAATCCAAATTGTTCCATATAATCTATACAGTAGAACCTCCCTGTAAAAAACACCTAATTACAGAGCCAAAGTGTTCTTTAGGGAAAGGTGTCCCATATAAGATATAGATAGATAGAATAGAACCTCCCTGGAGAGAGATGTCCTCTTACTGGAGAGTTGCTAAATAGTAAAAATGGTGATTTTGCAAATGAAAACTGTCCTTTGTAGAGAGGTGTCCTCTAGCGTGGGTATCCTCTCATGGAGTATGTTCTACTGTATGAGGTATTTAATAATAGTAGCAACTCTTTTAATACATAATGAAAAAATTAAAATAATTTTTTGTTAAACAGTTTATTCTGTAATTTTTTCCCCTGACCCACTGTCACCCTCCTTTTTAATGTAATTAAGAGTAAAGTGATTCTGTTAGTTTTTTTCTTTCTATATATATGTGAATGAAAACATTCAGAATGTATTATAATATGTCAAGGTCATTTATAATTAAAATCTATGAATTGCCCATCCTTCATTATTTTGTTTCATTTTCATGAAAAAAATCTTGTAACAACATAAGAGCCCTATACTCTAATAATTTTCCTTATAAGATTTAACACCAGGTGGCCATAAGGTATGAATATAAATGATAAGGCACAATTTGGATTATAGATTAGAAACATAAGGTAATAAGACCAAATCCAAATAAATAAATAGTGTGTGACGTTTCGGTAACAACGTTGTTACATGTCACATACTATTTATTTATTTGGATTGATCTTATTACCTCTTGTGTATGAATATAAAGTTTTAAAAAAAGTTGATTTGTATTGTTGAATGTCTCTATAAAGTAAACACAAGGTCACACACTATTTATTTATTTGGATTTGGACTTATTATCTTGTGTTTATAATCCAAATTGTGCCTTATCATCTATAAAGTAAAAATTCTAAATGGCAAATATATGATGCTTTCTATGGTAACACTGGGGGTGATACCTAGTTTACTTGTAACATCTGAGGTTAGATAATGAATGGATTTTGCCAGGGGACAATCTGGGAGCAATCTGTCTATCAAGGAGGAGGGAATGAGATAAGGAAGATGGCCGCTGCCAGAAAGTGATTTCCCTCCCATTGCTATCTCTGCTACCATTTTTGTCTTCTCTCTGTCACCTTCCCATTTTCTCTTTCAACTAGAGCTATTCTCACTTTGTGAAGTCTGTTTAAAATGATTTGAAGATGGTTTTGAGATTTTTATTTGAAATAATCATAGATCCACTATGTGAACATACAGTTAAACCTGTCTATAGCACCCCCCTCTTGGGACTCACCAAAATACAGTAAAACCCCTCTATAGTGAACCCCAATGGGACAGAGCTTTTGGTTCACTATAGCCACGGTTCACTATAGCCACGGTTTGGCTATTTTTTTTTACTTTTCAAAAATTTTAGACTGTATAATTAAAAAACAGCCATACACACAAGTAGAGGCTGCCTCTTAATAGTGGTCACTTTATTTTAATTCCCTTAATTGACTAATTTCCTTATATTAATACTGAATAATAATAGAAATCATTAGATAATAGGTTCTTCTTATGATTAACATACATGTACCTCTATGTCCAAGTTAAAAATCAAGACAAATCCTAGGCAAAGTTTTATTAAATATATATTCAAAGATATGAAATGATTTTAAAACATCATTATCACATTTTATATAATACAATTTTTACTTGAAAAAATGGCTCTAATACCTTGTTGTTTCAAAGCATTCTTCCAAGCATTGCACCATTCAAATAAAGTTAGTGTTTTTCTTCCATTTCATGTTTCCCCATATTCTTCTAGGTCTAGATTTCGTTTTTTTTTTTTTTTAACCTGCCATGCAAAACATTGCTGCCTTTAAAATCACCATAGTTAATGGCATAAAAATAATTTTTGTTTCATCACGGGACCGTTTATTTGGACTTTTTTTTTTTTTTAGCCCTAAAACGTACGATCGCGATCGCGGCAAAAGTTGAAGTTGATTCCTCTTTGTAACAATTTTTAATAACTTTATATTTTATCTTTTATAATAGAAAAGTTATATTCTTTTATTTTAATATGTTCTTAACATTTTGCCTATGTTGTTTCACTTTGAAAAGTTCTGAAAATGGCCTTTTTTTTTTTTAAAGAAATAATGCTTTTGTTTTTAAAATGCCTTTGTTTTCTTCATTTTGGAAGCCATTTGCATTTTTTATATTTCAAATTTAATGGATGCAAAGATATTCTAATTAATAAAAAGTATAATGTGTAAAAATTTATACAACATACAGCAAAAATAAAGTGCAAAAATCAAACAAACAATGCCGCTAAATTTATTGTTTTGAAATCGCGATCCGCGAGCTTTAAACATGCTCAAAATTTTGTTTTTTAATTTTTTTTTTTAAATTACAATTCTAAGTTCGTTATAAGCATAGTATTTTTAATAGATTTTATCATTTTGGGACCCGAAATAGGTTCGTTATAGGGGTAGTTCGTTATTCTAAAAATCGCAAAGTTTGTTATAACGATGGTATTTTCAATGGAATGGAATTGGGAATCGGCGTGGGTTCGTTATAAGGGAAGGTTCGTTATATCCAGGGTTCGTTATAGCGGGGTTTTACTGTAGGTGCTATAGAGAGGGGGTGCTATAGACAGGTCACTTTTAATGTAAATCGCATCGTACTACGTATTTAAAATCGGGCGCTATAGAGAGGGAGGCACTATTTAGAGGGGGTGCTATAGACAGGTCACTTTTAATGTAAATCGCATCGTACTACGTATTTAAAATCGGGCGCTATAGAGAGGGAGGCACTATTTAGAGGGGGTGCTATAGACAGGTCACTTTTAATGTAAATCGCATCATACTACGTATTTAAAATCGGGCGCTATAGAGAGGAAGGCACTATTTAGAAGGGGCACTATAGACAGGTTTAACTGTTTATAATGGCATTGGAACACCACTTCATCCTTTGAATTTTTTTATCCTTATTTTATTTTCAAGAATGTAAGAATTAGATTTTTTTAAAGGTGAAATTCAAGACTGAAGTGACAGGACAGAAACAAGTACTCTATATCATCAGACATCACCAATGCTGCTGGTAACCTTAAATGTCATCACTCCATTTGGTCTTGTTTCAAGTTACCAATTTCCTGCCTTGATTTTAAATAGCTGTTTCCTTTTTTTTTTTTTTACTAAGGACAGTGAACCTCTCTGTAAAAGACTTAGAAACACTTAGTTGCAGAGTTCCCTCTTTAGAAAAAGATATTCTCTTACTGAAGAGTTGCTAATTAGCAAAAAAAAAATAAAATTAATTTTGATTATATGAAAAACTCTCCTTTTTAGAGAGATGTCCTCTAAGGTTTACTGTACCAATGTTCTAAAGGTAACAAGACCAAATCCAATTAAATATTCTATACCTGAATTTTTGATAAAGTAGAGCCTCTATGAAAGGACGCTACTTTATAAAGGACAGTTTTCACAGCTAAAATTATCATTTTTATCTATTAGTTGCTCTCTGATAAGAGGACACCTCTCTTTCTAAAGGATATTTTGGCTCTGCAACTTGGTGTCCTTAGGAGAGGGGTTCTACTATAGTAAGATTCTCTCTTATCTTTATATAGACAGTGTCATAATGATATGTAAGAATACTTATTTCAATTTGTTCTTGTTACCTTGTGAATCATTGTTGGAAAGTTGTTGGAATAATAAAAGTAGAATCTCCATGAGAGGACACCCGCTCTAGAAGACACTTCTCTACAAAGGACAGTTTTCATATTCAAAATTACCATTTTTACAATTTAGCAACTCTCCAGTAAGAGGACACCTCTTCTTAAAGGACACTTTGGCTCTACAATTAGGTGTCCTTTACAGAGAGGTTCTACTGTAATAAATATTTACTTACATTGGAACAACTCATTATAACACCAACTTGATTATAACATCATAATTCTAATGATAAGGCACAATTTGGATTATAGATTATAAACACAAGGTAATAAGACCAAATCCAAATAAATAAATAGTGTGTGATGTTTCGGTAACAGCGTTGTTACCATCTTCAGACAAAAGTACTGAAAACAAAACATGCTGTGGTAAAATTTCTCATTCAGTACTTTTGTCTGAAGATGGTAACAACGCTGTTACCGAAACGTCACACACTATTTATTTATTTGGATTTGGTCTTATTACCTTGTGTTTATCATAATTCTAAGTTTCCCCACAATGGTTGTTATAACAACATAAACATCTTGAGATCCCAACTGATGGTGCTATAGCGAGGTTTGATTATACATTGTAGAGGAATACCACGGACCAAGGAAATCCATTCCCATCAAGTTGGCACTCTGGATAGTTTTGCTATCACTTGGTGAATTGACTTAAGATAAGTTTTGAGATTTTGTGTGGCTCAGAACACTTCTTTTTGTTTGATGGGGATCTCTATTGATGTGTGGGAAAGACTTTCGTTGCTGTTTTTTCATTTATATAGTAAAGGCTATAATAACAAGTCAAACCCAATATGTAAACTAGGTGAGAGAGAGATGATGTTTCATTAATATTTTCTACTTCACATTATGCTCAAAATACTTGACATATTCTCTAATTTGATTTCTCTCTCTATAAAAAAATGTATAAAGCCTCTATATTCATTATCACAAGTTTGCAGAATTCAACAAATTACAAAAAAGGTATAAGACGCTGCAACTCTTTTTAAAAATTTATCATAGCCTCTATAGCTGATTATTGTTTTTTAAGAAAATGAACTGCTTGTTCTTGATTGCTTGTATAGTTTATGGCAAGACCTTTATTTCTTCTTTCCTCTTTTATTTGATACATTGTCAATAACATTGCTGATTGTTGTTACTATTACTGTTATTTCTGTATAGACCCTCTTCTACTCAGAGAATCTGTTGTATAAGACTAAAAGGTCTTAAAAAGCTTTTTGTTATTGTTTATAAAGGCTCTGTAGTTATATCTATTTTCTCTTTCTTTCTTTGTGGTTGAGTCCTGTGTTTTTCTACCACTTCCCACAACTTACTGGAATCTATAAATAAAAAGAGAGGAGTATAACCTATGTATGTAATATTATATTAATTATTGCTCTATATATGTAAAGAATAATCTATAATCCAAATTGTACCTTATCAGTTCTAGCTGTAACCCTGTAAGGGCTCCAGGGATACAGGATGAGTAGCGTTTGTATTCCATGTTAGGAGCAGCTGCACATGGTGTCTGTTCCTCGTGTCAGAGGCGGCCATTTCTTTTGGAGCTAAGTTGGCCTGCCACTGAGTAGTGCTTCCAGTCTTAATGACAAAGACAGACGCATTCTACTTCACCCAGTCATGATGGTTGTCAAACAGACACCATCAAGGGTCACAACTTGATATCCTAATATGATTGAGTGGAGATAAGAAAGAAGAAGAGAGTTCTAGCTGTACACATTTCCCATTTAACTTTGTTTATTCTAATTTATTTATCCTTTCTTTTCTAATCATATTACTGTATCTCTCAGTAGAGTCTGTACATAAGGTCTCTTGATTAAGGTATTGATTGATTGATATTCTAGTTTGATTTATACAGCAGTGCCCATACCATGAGATGTTAAAGATACATTAAGAGATGACAAGGATCCTATTTCTAAACACAAGGTAATAAGAGACCAAATACAAATAAATAAATAGTGTGTAAGGTTAGGGTAAAAAAGTTGTTACCATCTTCATACAAAAGTACTGAATGTAGATGTACTGATGCTGTTACTGAAACGTCACTCACTATTTATTTATTTGGATTTGGTCTCATTACCTTGTGTTTCTAAATTATTCTATATACAGTTACAAGCGTCATGCGTTCTTAATTCTTCATCTCTGTCACCGTTTGCTTTTTTTTTGGAATGGCGCTCTCCTATTGGTTGGCTACGATCACGCCACCTTTGCCCCCCCCCCACTCGCTTTTTGGTTTTTGTAACTATTGTATTGGAGCGGGTCGCTCCTTAAATAAATGCATATATTAGTTAATAACTAAATGGAATCCTCTCTTTCTTTTTCCCAGTAAGAGACGCCTACGGAAGCCAACAGTACATAGACAGATAAAGCACATAGGCTATAGTTATTAACTAATATATGCATTTATTTAAGGCGCCAATTAATAATTGTAACAAATAGTATTTGAATAAAAACATTCAATCTCGGGTAAAACACGGGCGTTGCCCGGGTCATTCGGCTAGTATGTAACATTTTGGAAATAATGTACTGCAAACTGAAGCGTCACACATAATTTTGTTATTTGGATTTCACCTTGTGATTCATATTTAGAATTGTAGTCCACAGTTTTGTAAGAAATTGTTCTCTCTCTCTCTGTTTGAGACTGAATAAGAAAAAATTTACAAAATTCCAGTCAACTCCAATTAAGAGGAATGGCCTCTCTATGTGAAACTTAAACCTGAATACCAGTAATTTAATTTAGGAACATAAACACAAGGTAATTGTGCTTTATCAATTGAGGAACATGATATGGTTCCCTATCCCTGGACCCTTTTTCTTTTCCATTCATCATTACTCTTCACAATTCATCCTTTCATACTTCATCCCTAAGGTTAGAAATAATCGTTATTTCTCCTTAAAATAAATAAAATTACAATTTTTCATTCTGTAAAAAGAAACATTTGCGGCAAAACTTGTTAAACGACGTTCTATAATCATAGCCCCATTATATTGTATAATGATATGGAATAATTTGGGATATATAGATAAAGAGTAACAAGACCAAATAACCTACTTACTTATCTGTGGATTTGGTGTTGTTACTTTGTGACTCTTGTTTATGTTTCTGCTTATCACTACTTTTTTTCCCTTCATTTTTTCTATCATATTTTTTCTATCTGATAATAGTTTTGTGTGAAAATGGCAATAATTCAGTCAACACAATGTCTCTCCTATATAGATACTAGCCGAATGACCTGGGCAACGCCCGTGTTTTACCCGATTGAATGTTTTGATTCAAATACTATTTGTTACAATTATAAATTGGCGCCTTAATTAATTGCATATGTTAGTTAATAACTATAGCCTATGTGCTTTATCTGTCTATGTACTGTTGGCTTCCGTAGGCGTCTCTTACTGGGAAAAAGAAAGAGAGGATTCCATTTGTTTATTATCTAATATATGCATTTATTTAGGGAGCGACCCGCTCCAACACAATAGTTAAATGGCGAGTGGGGGGGGGGGGGGGGGGCAATGGTGGCGTGACCGTAGCCAACCAATAGGAGGGCGCCATTCCAAAAAAAAGCAAACGGTGACAGAGTCGATTGATTAGGAGATGAGGAATGACGCTCATAACTGTATATAGAATTACTTAGGTCTTGTGACAATAAAACCAACAGAGAAGTAAAATCCTTATTATTCCCTGACCATTCCGGGAACTGGGCCAAAAGTGTTATATATAGGGGAAATTCAGATCAAATACAATTTGACAGTAAAATGGAAGTTTTACTGTATATCCTTATACGGTAGAATCTCCATCAGAGGACGCCTCTCTATACAAAGGACAGTTTTCAGCCCCAAAATTACCATTTTTTACTAATTAGCAGCTCTCCGGTAAGAGGACACCTCAACCTATAGGACACTTTGGCTCTGTAACTAGGTATTGGCCTTTACAGAGAGGTTGTTCTACTGCACAGTCTAACCTTGCTATATAACAACATTACTTGGGACTAAGATTTTTAGGTTGTTGTTATAACCATGTTGTTATATTGATGGTTAAAACAAACTTGGAACTTTAGAATAATGATGATGTTATAACCAAGTTGTGCCTTGTTTACAAGGTTCCACTCTAGCTCTGTATTAAAATGAAATGATAATTCAATGTTTGTTATTCTTCTCAGCGCCAAAACTATTGAAACATTTGAGAAATTTGACAAGGAGGTGCTGAAAAATTTTGTTTCGCACAATTTTTTTTTAAAGCTAAAATTATTAAAATGATTCTCTCTATGCGTCCTAACAAAACATGACAGAAATATACCAGATAATACCAGGACAAAGTAAGGTCCATCCGGCTAGTTTAAGATAATTTTATGAATATATGCATTAAAATGAAGGCCAATCATTAATAGGAACTGCTGATAATTGGGACCCATTTTTTGTTTTCTCAAAGAGTCCCATATACAGAGAGTTGATAGAATGTATATTTTATTTATTATATTATTTTTAATAAATGCAAATGTGTGTGTGACTCATCTTAACATTAATTTTTAAAAATTATTCTGAAATTTAATTATGAAGAGTCTCTTTGTTAAAAATAAATGCCAACAAGGTGTTATTGTTGTGTATTTGGGATTTAAAAAAATATAATTTAGATATAGAGTTGCAAGCTGTTAGTTACAATAAATGTTATAAAATAAATGAAGCTTCCAGGGTTATTGCCTTATGTTACATCATCATCCCATGATAACAATGGTGAAGGTAAAACACCTGCCATTAATAGGCTTAACCAAAGTACAATGAAGAGTGATGGTCTAATCTGTATTTGTTCTTTTTATCAATTATGAAGCTGACTAAAGCATTTCTCTTTTAAATGATGAAGTATTAAATTGTGTGTGTATTGTATGTGTGGTGTGTATATATTGTGTATGGGTGTTGTTTGTATTGTATTTTGTGTGTTATGTATTTTGTGTGTATTGTATTTTGTGTGTGCATTGTATGTGTTTTGTATTTTGTGTGTGTATTGTATGTTTTGTGTATTGTGTGTGTATTGTATGTTTTGTATTTTGTGTGTGTATTGTATGTGTGTTGTATTTTGTGTTTGTATTGTATTTTGTGTGTGTTGTATTTTGTAGTTTGTATTGTGTGTGTTGTAATTTGTGTTTGTAAAGGCTACCTCTTAATAATGGTCACTCTATTTTACTCTTTAAATTGACCTTTTTCTATACATAAATGCTGAATGGCCACAAAATTTTCTGCGAAAATAAGTCCTTATCATTAGCATATACGTCGTACCTTTTTGTGTCTAATTTAAAGTCAAAACAATTCCTAGGCAAAGCTTTATTATTTATATATTAAATTATTAAAAAAAAAAACATTGTCACACTCTGTAATATAAATTTTACTTGAAACTGTCTCAAATACTTTGTTATCTTAAAGCATTCTTCCAACATTACCTTTCCAATGAAGTTAATAAATATTTTTCTTCCATTCCCAGTTTCCACATATTCTTCTGAAGTCTAGATTTCATTTTGTTTTGAACCTGTCATGTTAACCATTGTTGGGGCTTCAAAATCACCATAGTTCATGGTTTAAAAGGTATCCTTCTGTGTTGCATCATTGGCCCGTTTATTTGGATGTTTTTTAGCCTAGGTTAAACAAGCTATATAAAGAACACTTCAGAAAGGGGAATGCTAACATATACAATCATGGCAAAAGTTGGGGTTGATTCCTCTTTGTAGCAATTTTTAATAGCCTTATCTCTTATAGTAGAAATGTTATATTTTCTATTTTTTAACCTGTTCTGAAGTTTTGTCTGTGTTTTTTTCACTTTGAAAAGTTTTGATAATGTCTTTTTTTTTTTTCTAGTGGTATAGCTTGTGTGTTAAGAAAATGCCTTTTCTTTACCTTTTTTATTCTTATTTTGGAAGCCATTTGTATTTTTTCTATTCCAAATTTTATGAATATAATATATACCAACTAGCCGAATGAACCGGCAACGCCCAAATTTTACCTGATAGCAGTTTTTCCCCTAAGTGCGTTATATATTTTTAAAAATGTTTTTTATTCAAATACTGATAAGGCACAATTTGGATTATAGATTATAAAAATAAGGTAATAAGACCAAATCCAAATAAATAAATAATGTGTGACATTTCGGTAACAGCGTTGTTACCATCTTCTAGGATTCAGTACTTTTGTCTGAAGATGGTAACAACGCTGTTACCGAAACATCACACATTATTTATTTATTTGGATTTGGTCTTATTACCTTGTGTTTATTCAAATACTGATAAGGCACAATTTGGATTATAGATTATAAAAACAAGGTAATAAGACCAAATCCAAATAAATAAATAATGTGTGACATTTCGGTAACAGCGTTGTTACCATCTTCTAGGATTCAGTATTTTTCTCTGAAGATGGTAACAACGCTGTTACCGAAACGTCATACATTATTTATTTATTTGGATTTGGTCTTATTACCTTGTTTTTATTCAAATACTATTCATTACAATTATAAATTATGATCCGGCTTCCCTCGGAATCTCCCCTAGTGAATGTTTTCTCTACGAATAATGCTTGAAATGAAATATCTATTGGTATATTATACAAACAAAAAAATTATAATTTCAACCATTTTAAAGTATAGTAATACAATTCTGAATTTGACAACTAAATTATAAAATAGCTTAAATATAAAATCATCTAAAATAATCGAGCATAAACTTTTAATCCATGTACAGTTAAACCTGTCTATAGGGCCCCTCTAAATAGCGCCTCCCTCTCTATTGCACCCAATTTTAAATACATAGTATAGTGTGATTTACATTAAAAGTGACCTGCCTATAGCACCCTATTTTGGTGAGTCCCAAGAGGGGGCGCTATAGACAGGTTTAACTGTACCATAAAATAATTTTAGTAAACTTTATGATGCCTTAAAATTTAAAAATAAAAGTGAAAAGTTTCACAAAGATATTTGAAAATTGAATTACTAAATCCTCTTGTCTTGAAGGTGCAGCAGGCTTCCTGCCAAAACTGAAACCTATCTCTGACTTCAGTCACTGCACACTTCCTTTACCAAATTATCTCAGTTTCCTCAGTGGGTCGCTGGTTGTGAGTGAAATTGGCAAATTTGGTAAATAACTCCAAAGATATTCGAGATAGAGACCTGGAAATTTTATTATAAGTTTTCCTAGATTCAACTCCGACCGACCAACATACGTTTACTTTTATATATAGAGATAAATAAAAATATAATGTGAAAAAAAAAAAAATATATATATATATATATATACAGTCGAGCCTCTTTAATTCAACACCCCAAGGGATCAGAGCTTTCGGTTGAATTAAAGGAAGTGTTGAATTAAAGTTATTCAGATGATTAGGTAATCATCTAACTCGCTAAAAAAATATTTTTTTTTAAATAGCCTTGTAATATAAATTGATCATATTAATTGAAACGATTGTGTGTTTTTATTTTATTTTCATGATTAACTTTTAGTATCAGTGACAAAATGGCATACATTTTAGAAACATAAATAATTGTAACAAATAAATTTACTGGTAATGTGTTTCTTTTCAGTAATATAATCAAATATTAACTCTACAGACATTAAAATATTAAATATAATATATTAAATAATATTTTATTCTAATTGAAAAATATAGCAGTTGAAAGGAAATAAATATGGTAAATAAAAAGAAAATTTTAAAATATTATTTAAAAATAATCATGAAGATCTTTTAAAAAATTCCTTTATAGATGTCTGTTTTTGCACTGAAATCCTATTCAGGATGTATTCCAGATGGTCATTTTGAAAAAACATGCATGTCTTTCTTCCTCTGAAATGTCTTTTAATAAATAAATTTTAATGTATTAAAGTCATCCACTGCTGCAGCAGGTGTTATTGATTTTGTGTTTAAATCTTTTATAATAACACAGAAATGGAATATTGAAATAATGTTATCATAATCATTATGGCTACATTTTATAAAGATTTATTTATTTAAAAGGAAATTATTTGTAAATTTTAAAATAACTAAAATATTTTAATGTTGAAATTTAAAAATAAAATATTATTGTTAATTAGCGCACAAAGCCTAAATCCCAGTGTAAAAAAATAAAAAATAAATAACACTCGCGACATTGTGCAACGGCACTGCAAAGTGAAACTTAAACTAACCAGGAACCAAAAGTGCGCGCGCATGATCCTATCGGCGCCCGCCGATCACCGCCGTAATACCTTTTTAGCGGAAAGTTGTAAGTAAAAAACATTCAACTGTCGAAATTCGAATTTTAAAATGGTCGAACTATCAGAAGTGTCGTATTATCGATATGTCGAATTACGGTTTGTTTTTTGATAGGCCGGAGGTCGTGACATCAGAACATGGTCTAATTATCGCTGAGTGTCGAATTGGGGTGTGTCGAATTAACGAGGTTATACTGTATAACATGTGGCAAAAAATAGAACTGTGTGAATGTGAAAACAAACAATTCTGCTGATAAGGCACAATTTGGATTATAGATTATAAACACAAGGTAATAAGACCAAATCCAAATAAATAAATAGTGTGTGACGTTTCAGTAACAACGTTGCTACCATCTTCAGACAAAAGTACTGAGTGCACTTTTGAGAACTTACTGAATGCACCATTTAGTATTGGGAGTACAAATAAGTTTTGAGGGATTTGCAAAAGAAGCCACAACAAATATTATATAAATAGCATTGGACCTTGTAAGGTTTCATGTTAAGGCTCCATCATTTCCCCAAAAAAATCAGAAGTCTTTTCACTCAAGTGTAAGGAACTTTTTTTTTGGTGCTCTAACCATGTCAACCTTTTTGCCAACAAAACACAATTTGCGGGAAGCGCTGCTTTTTTGTTTTAATTTGAAGAAAAGTGCAACTGATGGACATCGATTGCTGTGTGAGGCATATGGTAAACATGCTCTATCAATAAAATCATGTGAGTACTGGTTTCGGCGTTTCAAAAGTGTCGATTTTGACACCAGAGACAAAGAACGCGGAGGGAGGCCAATAAAGTTCGAAGACGCTGAGTTGGAGGCTTTATTGGACGAAGATTCAAGCCAAACTCAAGAGGAGCTCGCTGAAACCTTGGGAGTGACTCAACAAGCGATTTCGAACCGTCTCAAGGTCATGGGTATGGTGCAAAAACAAGGAAATTGGGTTCCATATGAACTCAAGCCAGGAAACATCGAGCGCCGTATTTGCACGTGCGAACTACTGCTCAAAAGACAAAATCGGAAGGTTTTTTTGCATCGAATCATGATGGGGACGAAAAGTGGATTCACTACGACAACCCAAAGTGCAGAAAATCGTTGGTTAAGCCCGGTCATGCATCAACTTCAACGGCCAAACCGAATATTCATGGCAAGAAGCTAATGCTGTGCATCTGGTGGGATCAGCTCGGAGTGATCTACTATGAGCTACTTCAGCCTAACGAAACCATCACTGGAGAACGTTACCAACAACAATTGATGCGATTAAGCCGAGCATTGAAGATTAAACGCCCACTATATGCCAAAAGACATGACAAGGTGATCTATCAGCACGACAACGCTCGGCCACATGTTGCAAAAGTTGTCAAGGAGACTTTGGAGGCGCTTCAATGGGATGTCCTACCCCACCCGCTGTATTCACCAGATATTGCTCCATCAGACTGCCACATGTTCCGTTCGATGACACATGGCCTGGCCGAGCAGCACTTCACTTCTTACGAAGAGGCGAAACTTTGGGTCAATGTTTGGATCGCCTCAAAAGACGAGGAATTTTTTCGACACGGAATCCGTATGCTGCCTGAAAGATGGGAAAAAGTCGTAGCTAAAGATGGACAATACTTTGAATTAAATATATTGTACTGATTTCTCTGAATAAAGCTACGAATTTATAAAAAAATCCCTCAAAACTTATTTTTACTCCCAATACTTTTGTCTTAAGATGGTAACAACGCTGTTACCGAAACATCACACGCTATTTATTTATTTGGGTATGGTCTTATTACCTTGTGTGAACAATTCTGCCAAATTTATTGTTTTAAAAGTGTGAGCTGAAGCATGTTAAAAATTTTGATGTTTTAAAAAATTGATTATCTTAGGTTCATTATAAGGGAAGGTTCACTATATCCCAGGTTTGTCTTAGTGGGATTTTACTGTATTTGGATTTGGTCTTGTTACACATCTTGTGATTGAGTTATTTTAAAATAAAAAGTTACTTCAAAATAACTTCAGATTCTTGCACCAGTCTTAACCTCACTATTGGGTGCAAGTAAATGCAAAAGTCAAAGTGATTTTACATTTGTAGTGTCAGGTGGAGCACTTATGGAGTATAAACAGGAAAAATTCTATTATTGTGAGCCTTTCCAGATCTAACTCTGGATGTCCTGTTAAAATATTTCATCTAGATAGGCAGGGGGTCTGTGGAAGGATGGTCTAAACCGTTGGTTTTTTACCACTACGACCCGGAGTTCGATTCCCGCAATGGTCACTTTTTCTGATAAAAAAAAAAAAAATGCTCCAATGGCCTCCGATTCTTGCAAAAGTCCAACCCCACCAGCGGGTACAAGTAACCAAACGGGGCTCTGGCACATTTGTAAGTGCAAAAGAGTCTAACTGCTTTTCACATGTGTAGTCATGTGGTGCACTTACAGTAAAAGCAGTCGCCAACTTCTACCCACCATGATTATCATGGCCTGTACCACGTGTACTAGGGATGGATTTTTATAAGAAACAAACGACCTGGTCTTGTAACTACCCTGTCTTAAGCTGAGGTATCCAGACTGCTGAGTGGCTACTCACAAATGGATGTGTTCCAGGCCAATGAGGGATCTCAAGATGAATGAAAACAAAGATGTCGCATGTTTCTTTGTTACAAAGCACTCTTGGAAGGGGAAGTGAGTATGAACACTACTGAGAGCAACTGGAGCTGACAATGGATTGTAGGTACAAGAGGATCTTCTCTGTGGGAACCCTGGGGATCACCACGTACAACCCCACCACCATGGAATCCACCAACCAGGTGATCTACTGTCTCCAGAATGGTGTGTCTGACCCCACAATGTCTGATTGTTGCAGTGGGCCTACAAAGAGTTCCTCAACATCACCCCCAACACCAAGAACAACCTCAACAATGAGTTTGTCATCACCATGAAGAAAGGGAGGAAAAATGACACAATGAGGTTCTCCTCCGACCACAGGGCTGATATCCTCACTGAAGCCCTGGTAGGTGTATACTCTGTACTTTGCCTGGGGATGGTAGAGATTCTGGAGGGACTGCTTGTAAACTGGTCTCTTCTGGAGGTGGTTTCTCATTGGAGGAAGCTGGGTTATATAGGAGGTGTCTAAAAAGTCAGTGTGACGATGCCAACAATTACAACAGAACCATAAATATATTAGCCTACAAGTGAGCATAAGAACACACAACACACACACATGCCTCCAAGTCTCAGAGAGACATTTCCAATCTTTATTGTAGGCTGATATATTTGTTTAATCTATATGTTGAGGGTTCAGGCGAGAATCCTCACGTCACTTTGCGCCTAGCGGTGACAGTGTGGCGGCGGGAACCAGCCAAGACTGGAACCCAGCGGTTTGGTTTTGGTTTTGGCTGCGAGCGGGGAAGTATCTCCGCATCTAGCTGTGTGTGGTGTTCTCCTTATGTTCCGGCACTGGTTATAAATAAAACCGGTACCAAGGGAGCTCCGACGACTCAGAGTGGATTATTGACAAAACAACGGGCACAACACTATATATATACAGTAGAACCTCCCTTTAAAGGACACCTAATTGCAGAGCCAAACTGTCCTTTAGGGAGAGGAGTCCTTTTACCAGAGAGTTGTTAAATAGTAAAAATGGTAACTTTCCAAATGAAAACTGTCCTTTATAGAGAGGTGTCCGCTAAAGGGAGGTTTTACTGTATATAGGACTGCAGGGACTGAGTTTTTGGATCCTCTATGATAAAGGTTGGTTTTTATTTCTGAGATGCGGTAATCATTCTGGGAGGCGACCTCTCAGCAGTTGGTGGGTGACTCATGCGAAACATTCCTGTATTGAGTTGGTTGTGGATGACCTTAGCATATCATTCTGCTGTCTATATAGAGGACAAAAAATTAGATATAATAAGACAGTTTTTTTTTTCCCAAAAAAAAAAAAATGCAACATTGTTGCAATGGAACCTCATTGTAGCAGCCTCTTTTATAAAAGAAACTCAGAACATCATAATTTCAACGTCCCAAGTTTAAAACTTGGTTAGAAATAATATAAAATCTTGTTCCCAATAGTAGTTGTTATAACAACTGTAGTCAAGTGTTGCTTCAGTGTGGGATAGAGTATTTAGAAACTAACTTATTCTCTATATTGCTCCTAGACATTGAAACTGTGGTACATTGCTTGAAGAACACAGTACTATAGCATGTCCCTTTTGAAATTTTATTTTTCATTGGCTCTATTTTCAAAAAGCTCACATAGCTTGTTGTCATTTACAACTCCCATCTTGTGTGGATGGATAGCCTCTGCATAGATACAGCTGATGGAGGTTTCTGTGTGTCAATCTCTTTGGAGAACCTTAGACTATAGGCCAATGAGATATTAAAGGCTGTACCTACCTCTGTTGAATGCCAGGAAGGATGGTGCAGCTAGTACTACTGTCGGTTGGATGGTTAAGAGGAGTTGAGGTCATCCCAGAATATGGTCAATTTGGTTATGGTAGGCAGCTATTGGACAAGTTTGTTGCAGGAATTCTGGATGATCAAGGCAATTATTGTACATATCAAATATTGAGTAAAAACTCAGATATAACTGGAGCAAAACCAGCTATAGAATTCATCTGTTTTCCTGTCTTAGGAGTTGATATTTAGTGGGAACCATTTGTTTTTCCAGTTTTCTTAGGCATCTGACCCATGTCTAATGCATTCAGGTCTAAAAATTTTTAAGCCCCTAAAAAAAGGCTAAATGTTTTGAATTATCCTAAATTATATCATTGAATTTACATAAGTAAGAATTGTTTTATGTTTATTGTATCCATCCTTTCTTATGAGTACACTCTGCTTGGAACCAAATGGAGACAGGTTTTACTGTATTTCCATTATTTAAGTTTTTGTTATAGAGTGAGATCCTTTATAAAGAGTTTACACTGTCTACACATTAATGCCTTTTTTTTAGCACAACCAACCTACACACCTGTATAGTGACTCAAGCTGAATTTGAAGAGAAACTTTAATCCTCTTCCTTTGGAGAGGCCAATTATGAAATTGAATTGTTTGGCATGTTGTCATCACATATTTGTATAGTGGTCCTGGGGGAACTTTACCACACTATGATGTTTTAATGAATTCTGCCCTTTCAAAAACCCTTTTTTATTTTTTTTGGTTATAAAGCATAGAAAACACAAATGCATACGCAGATAATGACTAGAATCTGAAAGAGAGTTATTTATATCTTTTAAAATGATAAATAAAGTAAAAACAAGATTCTTCCGACTGATAGAAGTGAATCTACTCGAGTGGTTATTCAAACTTGTGTATAGACTGATAGACCGTTGTTTCTCTCCACCTGATGACCTCTCCAGGTGTTGACCCTCCCCCCAGGTCAAGGATTATACTTTCAACCTTTGGCACAACCTGTGGTTCTACTTTTATGTAAATTGACAATGTGTTCCGCAACTTGACCTGTGTGTTGTTGGCAGAAATTCAGAAACCAGTTTGCTGAGCCCCAGCCTGTATTACAAGTGAGTACATTTATGATCTTAAAGAAAAAAAGTTGCCTGACCGGCATTCATAGTTATTAAAAATAAGAGACACAGAAAAGGTTTTTATGATGGTATAACATGTGTGAGAGGTACCATATTAGATGAACCATTCTATTTCACATGTAAACATATATTTTGTAAGCTCAATTTCTATGCAGTTTTTTGTTCTGAGGTCTTCTTTTTCTTCTTTCTTGTTTCCACTCCATCATATTACAGTATCAAGCTCTAAAGTTGACAACCATCATGATTGGGTGAAGTAGAATGCGTTTGCCTTTGTCATTAAGACTGGGAGCACTACTCAGTGGCAGTCCGACTTAGCTCCAAAAGAAATGGCCGCCTCTGACATGAGGAACAGACGCCATGTGCAGCCGCTCCTAACATGGAGTACAAACGCTGCTCATCCTGTATCCCTGGATTAGGAGCCCTTACAGGGTACTATCAGCCGGGCCAGCTGAACCCAGGTTTTTTAGTGAGCTTGTTACTGCTCCCCCTCCTCCTTTTTCATCCGGGCTTGGGACCGGCAAAGGCGGAGTTTGTTCTGAGGTGATACTTACATGCACTTACATTGCTCAAAATTTTCACTGATCACCACTATAGTCCCAATGGGGGGTTGGTGGAGCAGTGAGGGGTATAAACTGTCAAGACAGCCCCAACCTCGGATCAAATCCTACATAAGACACTTTTATTTCTGAAGAAAATAATTTCTTCAATGTGGAGATTCCCCCGATTCTTGCAAAAGTCCAACCCCACCAATGAGTGAAAGTAACTAAACAGGGCTCAGACACATTTATAAGTGAAAAAACTAGTAGAAATGTGACATTGTACTGAGATAAGGTTCATAAATGAAGAAAAAGGTATCTCCTTATCAACAAGCCATCAGCAACTTTCAGTTGCACGATAAGGAGATGCTTTTTTCTTTACATTTATAAGTGCAAAAATCGAACTGCTTTCCACATGTGTAGACATGTGGTGCACATGCAGTAAAAGCAGTCTCTAACTACTACCCTCCATGGCCTCTACGACATGTACTCGAGAGATTAAACAATATTCCCACAATTATAACTAGTCTAATTATCATTTGTCTGATTTATATCAGTAGTTCCAATTTTCAGCACATCCCAATTCTCTAATGTAAGCTGAGATCACCCGAAGTTGTATGTTAACTAAGAGAAACTAAGTATCTACAAATCAAAGATTATTTATTTCTCCTGACGAAGACAAACAATTTTTGTTGAAATGTTAAGAAAATAGAACTTTAACTGGCCAAAGTGTCTATTTTTTTAAAAGAAATCAAAGGTGTGGAATTTATTCAATATGATCAGCACAAAGTTTTGAACGTAGCCATTCTGATACAGAACTCAGAGTCTACACTAGTCACTCCATTTTATCACTAGTTGCAATGAAAAATGTGCCTTTATAATTCTCTCTAATCTAAAAGGAAAAAAAAAAATAATTGGGGCTTATTTTGGTTTCCCTGCGAGTAGTCCCAATTAATGACCCTCATAGATTTAGATGAGATATGAGATCAGGCCAAATCTATATGCATGCAGTAGTTACTATATGCATGTAGATGTTACTACTGAAAACTGCCACATTGTTGTTATCCCTAGTACACATGGTACAGGCCATGATAATCATAATGGGTAGAAGTAGGCGACTGCTTTTTACTGTAAGTGCATCACATGTCTACACATGTGAAAAGCACTGCCACATTGATCACCTTAAGTATAACCTCTTTAATTCACCACTTTACACTTCAATGTACAACCATTTTTCCAATCCCAATCAGCCTATTTACTTTAATTTAACTGACTATAATTCAATGCCAACTTTAAATTCAACTGAAAATTCTGATCCCTTTGGGTGTTGAATTAAAGAAATTGGACTATAGTTGGTCTCTTATTACTGTTTCTAGAAGACAACATAGAGTATGATGTGATAGCAGTTACATTGTAGAGATGTTTAGACAAAAAGTGATGTTCTGAACTGAATGGATGAATGTGTGTGTGTGTCAGAGTTTCAATGCCCTAAAGTACCACTGGTCAGGTAACAGTGTACCAGTGGTATTGGATGTGACCTCAGCATCCGTAGACCAGGTGGACCCCAAGTCCAGGACTGTTCTCACTTCCTATCTCTTCCGGGACCTCGAGGGACTCTGTCCGCTGGACAATGGGGAGAACTTCAACCGGGGCTTTGTCCTTCTTCACGGTGGCTTTGGCCGCAAGGTAGGTCTTGTCCGGTACCTCTCTCACTGCTTCAAACTATTCTCTAGTTCTACATTTTCTCTATTATTGAGAAGCATCCCTAGTTTTTGGTGTTTGTGTTTAGCCCAGAATATGGTCTTTGGACTTTGGGGTATTTGTGGTGGGTTTGTTGTAGGAATTCTGAATAACCAAGGCAATCATTGTACATATCGGTAAAAACTGAAGAAACTGAGATATGCAGTATGTTAGCCTCTGGGGGAACATACTTATTTTAATTTAATGATAAAACACAATTTGGATTTATAAAGTTAGAGATATGAGGTAATATGACCAAATCCTGATGAATAAATAGTGTCTTCTTCTTCCTTATCTCCACTCAATCATATTAGGGTCTGGGTGAAGTGGAATGTGTCTGCCTTTGTCTTTAAGACTGGGAGCACTACTTGGTGGCAGGCCGACTTAGCTCCATAAGAAATGGCCGCCTCTGACATGAGGAACAGACGCCATGTGCAGCCGCTCCTAACATGGAGTACAAACGCTGCTCATCCTGTATCCCTGGATTAGGAGCCCTTACAAGGTACTATCAGCCAGGCCAGCTGAACCCAGGTTTTTTAGCGAGCTTGTTACAGCTCCCCCTCCTCCTTTTTCATCCGGGCTTGGGACCGGCAAAGGTGGAGTTTAAATAGTGTGTGATGTTTTGGTAACACCGATGTTTCCCATCATCATCAGACAAAATTACTATATGAGGAAAACTATCACAGCCTGTTTTAAATAGTTAAATGGTATCAAGTATATAAACAAGATAGCAGATAATGCCAAAAAAAAAAATTATTATTATCTGCTATCTTTTTCACATATCTAATAACAGTAACTATTTAAAATATGCTGTGATATTTTTCTCATATAGTAACACGAGGTAATAAGACTAAATTCAAATAATATAAATAGTGTGTGACATTTCGGTAATAACACTGTTACCGAAATACCACGCACTATATATTTATTTGAATTCGATCTTATTATCTTGTGTTTCTAATCTATAATCCGAAAATTGTGCCTTATCACTTCTCATTCAGTACTTTGGTCTGATTTTTGTAACATCACCGTTACTGAAATGTCACACACTATTTATTTGGTCTTATTACCTAGTGACATTTCAATTTACTCAAACTATGGGTAATATTTGAATTTCCCCAAAGATTCTCCTTCCCATTAAATGACATTGTCTCAAGTGTGATGACTGTCATTTACCCCTTTTTTAAAAAAACGCTGTTAAGAGATGAGATTGCTTGCACTGCCATTGAACCTCTCATGCTACTTAACCCTAATTAAATGTAATTACAGGTTCAGGTCTTTGTTTCAAGGCTGTCTCTCATTTCTCACCTCTCTTTT
Organism: Cordylochernes scorpioides; assembly: GCA_030710605.1. Classification (NCBI taxonomy): domain Eukaryota; kingdom Metazoa; phylum Arthropoda; class Arachnida; order Pseudoscorpiones; family Chernetidae; genus Cordylochernes; species Cordylochernes scorpioides. The sequence goes on from CP092864.1 coordinate 36,295,550, forward strand.
TTCATTTTAATTTGCTACAAGAGAGATTTTCTTGGGAGTTCATTCCAAGAAATTATCCTTAAAGCGTCCAATAACCGATGTTTTAAATAAAAGGTAATAAGACCAAATCCAAATATGTAGTGTGTGATGTTTCAGTAACAGCATTATTACCCGAAACATCGCATACTGTTTATTTAGATTTGGTCTTATTACCTTTTGTTTATAATCTAGAATCCAAATTGTGCCTTAGCAGATGTTTTAAATGTGGGGGACAACTATTTTTCTAAATCATTTAAAAATCTCTTAAGCATGTTGAACTTCAAATGCAATAAACACAAATAAGACCAAAAATTCAAATAATTGAATATTAATCTAAATAAATATTTGGTCTTATAATATACTAGACGAATGGCCCGGGCAACGCCCGGGTTTTACCCGAGTGCGTATATATTTTAAAAATGTTTTAATTAAAATACTATTCGTTACAATTATAAATTGGCGCCGTGGATGTCTCTCTTGTGAAACGTCCCGCCCCAAACTGTGTGTGTCTTGAAAATATAAAAATAAAAGTGTGAACGGAAAAATATGTCCAGGGTAGCCTAGGTAAGCCCGGTAAGCGGAAGGTCGTGGGTTCGATTCCCATCCCTTGACACTTTTTTTATTTTATCCATTCTGACCAAAATCTATCCGTGAACTTCACACAGTGAACTTCACACAGAGAGAATAAGGCAATTATATAAGTAGATAATCCAAATTGTGCCTTATCACACACTATTTTTTTATTTGGCCTTATTACCTTGTGTTTATAATCTATGACGTAATGCCGGCGGCGCGCGCCCGTTGGCTGCCGGCGAGCACGTGACCTCCCTGTGCGCGCGCATCCGTGACAGAACCGGCCGGCCCATGACGGTCGTGACTATATATATAATGGATGGATAATAATAATAATATAATAATAATAATAATTATTATTATTATTATCATTAGATAATGATAATGATCATAATGATGATGCGCGCGCATCCGTGACAGAACCGGCCGGCCCGCCCATGACGGTCGTGACTATATATAGGGATCCAAGGTAATAAGACCAAATCCAAATAAATAAGTAGTGTGTGACGTTTCGGTAACAGCGTTGTTACCATCTTCAGACAAAAGTACCAATTGTGCCTTATCATTAATCTATAATCCAAATTGTGCTTTATCATTCCAAATGCAATAGAAACTCCCGAGAGAGACCTTCTAAAAGCATTAATACCTCCACCTGGTTTCTCCTGGAAATTCTCCTTAACCCCTGTATGACTTTATATACAGTAGAACCCACCTTTTAAAAGCCACCTAATTCAGAGCCAAAGTGTCCTTTAGGGAAAGGTGTCCTCTTACCAGAGAGTTGCTAAATTGTAAAAATGGTAATTTTGCAAATGAAAACTGTCCTTCGTAGAGAGGTGTCCTCTAGCGGAGTGTCCGTTAAAAGGAGGTTCTACTGTATTAGTAAAATAATTTTTAAAAATAAGGACTCAATAAACTAACATTATGAACTTGAAACACAGCCTATGAATTTTGCTGTTGCCTTGTTGCTTCGTTTTACAATTGTGAGGTCTTGATATAAGATATATTGGTCCAAAAAAATAATAAAATAAAAATGATGAAGCACAATTTGGATTATAGATTATAAACACAAGGTAATAAGGCCAAATCCAAATAAAACGTCACACACTATTTTTTATTTGGATTTGGTCTTATTACCTTGTGAATAAAATGAAAAATGCATTAATAAATTATTTCTTAAAGGGTTATTATAGAAGTTGTCTCTAGGCAAGTAGTCATTTTGAGATGTTCTGAAGGTGGTCAATCGGGGAAATGGTCTCCCAACAAATAGATCACTCAATGAAAGCTGGTTTTGCCATTAATTTGCTTTTGACTTGAAAAAAAAAATTAAAGATTTGGTTTGATGATTGAATTTACAGTAATCATGGCAAAATTTGTCAAATAGCACAAGCTATGTAAATTCCAATTAAAGGGTACAAATATTAGGAAATTGATGAGGACCCTGGATGGATTTTGGATAACCCTTGCATGGCACTTGGATAGCAACTTGGCACAACCATAATCAGATAGAGTACTCTACTACTTGATTTCTCTACTACAGTGTGTCATGTCTAAGACTGAACCAAGGTACTAGACATTTCTGGTCTTTAATCTGATTTGGTCCTATTACTGACTAGTGATCCTACTAGAAGGCCATAAAATCTCGGGTCTTAAATAAGATTAGATCTCAATCCAGTAATATCTGTAGAACCTCATGAAAGGACAACTCTCTACAAAGGACAGTTCTCATCACCAAAATTACCATTTTTACCAATACTACTCTCATAATAAAGATAACTTTGGCTCTGCACAACTTAGTGTCCTTTAGATATAGAGGTTCTACTGAAATAATAGATTAAATTATGGTGTTTATAATGAATAAGTAGTTGACTTATTTGGAATTGGTCATTTTTACCTAAAGCTCTGGTTACCCTTTGATAGAGATAATAATTGTGTGCTCTATCGTTTTTTTGTCATCCTTATAACAAAATAGTGTTTTGCATGCCACAAGAGTGTTCAGAACTGACTTTCCACTAAACCCCAAGGCCAGAAGGTTGTGTTTGTGGCCTGCCAGCTAGGATTGAGGAATGCCACCTGTGGGAAATAATATTATATCCTGTCCAGTTGGGCCTCTACTCTCTGAGTAGTTGTCCCGATTATCAGCAGTCTCCATTAACAATTCCTTTTTTTTTTTTAGCTTTAAAATATGAATTTGTGAGAGATAGAGCCTACAGTGGAATCTTGTTATAACAACCTTCTTTTTAACAGTACTTGGCTATAACATAATATTTCTAAAGGGACCCAAGTTTTAAGTTACTATTGTTTGTTAACCATGGTTATAGCAACATAAAATATTGGTCATAAATAATGTTGTTATATCAAGGTTTGGTTATGTATATAACATATTATTTTTATATAATTTTGCTAATAAACAGTCAAACCTCTTTAATTCAATACCCCAAGAAATATATGTTTTATATTGATTTATTATCAGTTTGGTGTAATTTGGGGAGAGATATTTTTAAAAATTGTTGAATTAAGGTTGGTTGGATTAAAGAGGTTATGCTGTGTAATGTAAATTCTCTTTCCATCTATAATGAAAAATTCTCTACACTGAATTAATATTTTTGTCCCTCCAATGAAAAATTCTTTAATTCAACACCTCCCTCCCCAAGGGATAAATGCTTCCAGTTTGTTGTTGTTTCTTATCTCCTTGTGCAGAGATTATACAAATTCCATGAGTCCATGCTCCACGAGCTTTTTGATGATAGGCAGCAGCTTCTCTAAATGTCCTGTTACCTATAACCAGTTTGATTAAATCACTAAGAATATTTGATAACTGTACACATTCTGACAAATGTATGCTCTGAACTATATACAGCTATGTATGCTACTAAAAAAAAGTGTGCCATTAAGGATATAGGGTTAGGAATCCTGAAAGTCAGTAGCTGTGTTATCTGTGGTTCTCCAAACTGGTGTGGTGGTGCAGCATCTCTTCATCACAGACAGGAGGGATGAGATCATGAGGTTGATTGTGGATGCCGCTGCTGCCCACATTGGAGTCCCCATCAAGATCAAGAAAGATGACCTCACCCTAGAAGACTTTATTGAAAATAAATTTGGCAAGTTTAGGTAAGTTTTACCACACTTTAAACCTTCGCTTGGATGGATCTAAAATGAAGTGTAATAAGAGCTATCAAGTTACCCTATTTGTGTTTGCCAGATTTTATACTTCTTTGTTTTGCGAAATTTTGTTTATGTTAAATAGTTTTTTATATACAAATATTATATTGTGTCCACATTTTTAAAGTGTGTATATATAGAGAGTAAAATTTCTCCATAACAATAAAAAAAGCTATAAAAATATGATAAAAGCTATTCAAAAAGAGAGTACAGTAAAACTTTTTGAAAACTTAAAAAAAAAAGTTTTTATGTGGATTTGGCCAAAGCAAGATAAAGTGTTATAAATAGGTGACATTACCTCATTAAAGACCTCATACATTGTGTGTTGCTATAATACAACACAATAGTTCATTTCCAATTCTGGCTCTAAAATAAAATGCTTAAGGAAGTCTTTCTTTACCTCCAGGAGATTCTTAAGCCCAAAACAAAATGCCTCAATACAAGCTTTGTTATGTATGTGTGTGATTAAAGTCTTACAGTTAATTGTGAAAAAAAGTTCACAAGGTAATTAGACCAAATCCAAATTAATAAATAGTGTGTGATGTTTTGGTAACAGCGTTGTTACCATCTTCAGACCAAAGTACTGAATGTAGTACTTTTAGTACTTTTGCAGTACTCATTCAGCACTTTTGTCTGAAGATGGTAACAACGCTGTTACCGAGACGTCACACACTATTTATTTGGATTTGGTCCTATTACCTTGTGTTTATAATCTATAATCCAAATTGTGCCTTATTGTGAAAAAAATTTGTTTAAAAAAGTTGATTGTGTTCAGCTCGGATGAGTGTTTGACATCCATCTGCGAGTTTACTGTCCATAAACTCTCCAGGAGACACGAGGTGAGTAACTTGTGGTGTTTTGCTAGCCAGACATGATATGATTGGATGATGGCAGGACCCAACTAAAAGGCTTCTCTGCCTCACAGAGAGCTGTCTGCTGGAAAGGAACCCGGCAACTTACGCCATCACCACACTTAAACCTCTCTCAGAAGTAAGTTGGAATTGTTGTCCTCAGTGCTTCTTTCTAACCTTGTTGTGTTCACACACAGATCTTTGCACTCATCAGGTGTCCAGACAATCCCCAGAGGTTTGATGTAGAATATGTCAAAGGCCAGATTAGCACCTACATCTCCACAAGCAGGTGAGAACACTATTCAAATTTATCTCTCTCTCTCTCTCTCTCTCTCTCATTTTCCTCCTTCTTCTCTGAACTTGATAATGTTAAATGAGCAGATTTAAACCATTCTTTTACTTTTTAATTTTTTCAATGTTTATGGTAACCCACTGTCATCCTTTTCTAGAAGAAAAAAAAAAGATAATATTCTCATCTATATATATAAAAATCAATGTTTGTATGTTTGTTGGTTTGTATGTCCGGTATACAAATTTGCAGTAGTTCACTAATTCAAACCAAAATTTCCATACATAGGTAAAAAAATACGGGGAAGACGATAGGCTATTTTTAAAAATATATAAATCAATTATTAAAACTATATATTCAAATTATTCTACTTAGCTCACGAACAGCGCCCTCTATCAAAGATTAGATTAAATTAGGCTGATGCAAACAAATAAATAATGCTAATAACAAACTATTATAAAAAAAATCTTATCTTAATATATATCACTCGGGTAGATGTGCACACAGGTCAATCCCGGGGTGAAGCCCGGGTCACACGTCTAGTATGTTATATATATATATTTTTGTAAATATGTAAAATTACTTAAAAGGGGTGAGATATTGGGTTGCCAAAACTGTCAGAATCAGCATTAAAAGAGGTATTATGTCCAATATCTATTCAAACACTGGTGTTGTGTTTACCCAGAGATGCTCTGCTAGCTTCCCTCCTGGACGGAGTACGAGCATCAGGCAACAAGGACGTCCATGTCAAGATGAAGTTCACCAACCGTGGCCAGAGGCTGGGACCCCTTACTAGTCACATGGATGAAGAGGTGGAATCCAACCATCTCAAGTTCCTGCACACCTCTTTTCTTCCATGTAAGTCACACTTCACTGGGGGTGGAAGGCTGGTTAAACCTTTTGGTTTTCGACCACTAGGACCAGAGTTTGATTCCCGCATTGGACACTTTTTTCTGTTTAAAAAAAAAAAGCTCCAATGGTCCCCGATTCTTGCAAAAGTCCAACCCCATCAGTGAGTGCAAGTAACCAAACGGGGCTCTGGCACATTTGTAAGTGCAAAGTCGAACTGCTTTTCACATGTGTAAACATGTGGTGCGCTTACAGTTAAAGCAGTCGCTAACTACCCACCATGATTACCATGGCCTGTACCATGTGTACTAGGGATAAGCAAAAAAAAAAATACTTCACACACTGCCACTGAAGTTTTTTTTTTCTTCTTATCCTTAGTACACGTGGTACAGGTTATGATAATCATGGTGGGTAGAAGTAAGTGACTGCTTATACTGTTAAGTGCACCACATGTCTACACATGTAAAAAGCAGTTCAACTTTGCACTATATAACAAATGTGGCCACTGAAGTGTTTGCACATAGTACAAGGTTGTTGCTTAAAATATGTTCAATTAATAGTGTACCAATTAGTTCCCATCCCTAATTAGATATACATTAAACACCCTTTTATAAAGGTGTCTTCAAAGGGCCCAAGGTTAGGGATCTTAACAACTTAGGAAACTTTTATAAAAGAAATAAATAGTACAAAAGTGAAATTATACTGGGATCAGATGGTTAAATTAAGAAAAAATATATCTCCTGATGGTGTAACTGAAAGTTGCTTTTGGATTGCTAATGAATTTATCATTGATTTTTTAAAATTATATATATATTCCACAGTATATTGGCCAAATACCCTTTCTGGGTAAATCAAGAAAAGCCACCACGTAAGTATTTCAGGATATTGGACCTTGTCTACTACTATTACCTATGGCTGTCTAAGTTCTCTCTGTTGACCAGTGACAATGTTGGGAGTTGAGTGTCTAAGTATGTGCAGCCCACTGGAGTTTTGCAGAAGCAGTCTTCAGGTTCAACAACAACATTCCCTACAGCGGCCTCCTCCACAGCATCACCCAGGATGTAAGTGGGGATCTAGCAAAGTGTCCAGCTGGACCTTGACTTATGGGCCGCAGGGGCTCTTCGCTGAGAACAAGGAGAAGCTGATCACAGGAGCCCTGAGCTCCTTACTGGACAATGAGGGAGACCAAGACAACATCTCTCTAGAGGTGCAGGAAGCCCAGTTCCAAGCTCTGCGTAGGCTTGTGGCCTCCAAGATTGGCTTTGCTGCCTTCACTGAAATTCCCAAGTAATTTTTAAACCATATCTCTTTTTATATTACAGTACGGCCTCACATTAGAGATCACAAAAAAGCATGACTACTTATGGTCTCTCCTGGAGATGGACTCTCATAATTTGATACCTATTTGACTTGGCTTTACAAAGTTTATTGTTCAGGGAGATGGTCACTCATCAGATGGTCCAATCATCTGAGGTGTTTTGCACTGTGTAAAAATAGGCCAAGTTTGATGGTAATAAATCTCTATAGGGCTTACAGAAATACCACTCACTATGTTTAAAAAAAAAAAAAAGAAAAAACACTCCATTTGATTTCATTGTTCATGATTGATAGAAGTTAAATGTGCCTGCTTTTTTTTATTCATTAAAACTTTGACCACTCTTCAGTATATATAGAGAGCTGGACAACACTCAGCTCCAATATTACCTCTGACATAAGGAACAGACACCATGTGCAGCCACTCCTAACTTGGAGTACAGTTGCAACTCATCATGTGTTCTTAAACCAAAAGATCCCACAAGGTACTAGGAGCTGAGTTAGCTGAACTCAGACATTTTTAGTGAGCTTGTTACTGCTTCCTCTCCTTTTATTTTTTTCAATAAGGCTTGGAACCACTAATCGCTAATTTTTCTTAGTTCATTTGGAGAAAGTTAAAAAATAAGCCCTATCTGTTTCGCAAACACGCGTCTCTAAATATTAGTTCAATATCTTAGGAGCAAGAACAGCTAGCAATAGTCAGCAATATATAGTCTTGATTGACTTTCTAGCGACACTGACCATTGTGGCATTATAATTCCCATGTTCCTGGTTGGTCCTAGGTTCCGGGAAAAGCTGGGTTTGAAAGTTGTGAAGGCCTTGAGGAGGAACAGCGAGGGGGTTGCACATGCTGCCATTGACATGCTCTGTGCCCTGATGCAGGTAGGGATCCCCCACAACAGTTTCAGGTAGAGAATTGACTGAAGTTCTGACCTGTGTTTGCAGCCCATGCACGATGAGTATGACCTGAGGCAGGAACAACTCAACAAAAGCTCTCTCCTCTCCAACAAAACATTCCTGGACGGACTTCTTGAACGCATGGTCTCCCATGTTGTAAGTTCCCCCAATATTACTTGTGTTATAATCTCTTGTCTTGGGCTGAATATATTATCTGTAGCTTTTCATTCACATGAATGAATCACAAGATTTAGAACATGCCATCTCAAGCCATTGAAGATAGAAAATAATAACAAAATCTACCCCACTTGCCCAAAATGTATCTTGGCACCTGCAGCTCCAGAACCATTTTGGCTTGCATTAGATGCAGTAAACAGGACCTTTGGGAGAGGCCGCTGCTTATCATAAAACAGCTCAAGGAGCAGGAACTCATGGAATTTGTGTAATCTTTACACAAGGGGATAAGAAACAACAACAGACCCTATCCAAATAGGTGAACTAGGCTAGATGTTTCAGTAACAGTGTTGTTATTTAAACATCACTCATAATTTATTTATTTGATTGTGGTACTGTTACCTTATTTTTCATATTCTATAATCCAAATTGCACTTTATCACATTTTTCTAAAAGTTTACCTGATCAAATTTGAAATGAGAAGTTTGTGACCTCAAAAACGAGTTTTTTTTTTCAACATGCCATTTATGATCAAAATTAGTTATTTTAAAAGTTTTTTTTCTCTCTCTCAGTTAAATTTATTTATATATCTGGATTTGGATTTTTTACCTAATGTTAATATTTTTATTCAACCCCTGAAATTAGTGTTTTCTTATGTGGCCTGAGGGCCACAACTCAATGATCAGTCAATCAATTAGAAAGCTTTCAGGAAGATTTGTTAGGTCATTGAGGAATCTCTAAAGGGTTGTCCACCTTTGTGTCCAGACCCAGGGCACTGGGGCCCTCTATGTCGCCAGCATGCTGGACTTCCTTACCTTCGCCCTGTGCACCCCTTACAGCGATACTACAGATGGCCAGCTCTTTGACACCTTGCTCAACCTCATTGCTGAGCACGGCCGATCCCTCTTCCAGCTCTTCCAGGTAACTTTCACTTCTGGAATCTCTCTGTGGTACACTTCCCATTGTAAGAGCAAAAATACAAGTTCCCAACATTTTTTTTTAAATGTATAAATTTAATTGTCATCTTAAAGATAAGGAAGAGTAAGGAGAAAAGATTTTTATTCAATTAAACTTGTGACAAGCTTTTGGGCAGTCACGCCCTTCAACAGGTAATAAAAAGAACAATTGACTATTAAAATAGGAAACAAACTGAGCTTTAAACAAAAATGATACAACTGCAGCCTGGCCGCGAGAAAATTGTCATCTATTGATAAAAATTTGTAACAATTATATTTCTGGCAATGTGTTTCTTTTTTACATAAATCCTAAAATATTTCTATCTACAGACCTTACTGCAATGTTGAAAGTTATTGAATAAAAAGGCTTGGCCCATCAGTGATGAATTCTCTTAGCACTTTTGACAATTTTTTTTAAAATCATGGTTAATGCACTCTTACGATGACTTTTACTACCAAAAATTCTATGTCCTTATTATGTCATGAAAATTACCTGTGTATCATTAAAAAATGGCACCTGCAGCTCCAGAACACATTTTGGCTTGCATTAGATTCGCTAAACAGGACCTTTGGGAGAGGTCGCTGTTTATCATCAAACAGCTCGAGGAGCATGAACTTATGGAACTTATGTAATCTTTGCACAAGGAAATAAGAAATAGCAGCAACACTTATTTGTTCATGTGAGTGTTGTAGCTATGGTCTCCCTTGTGTGTTACTTGTATCATCTATCCTCTCTCCTAGAAAACGTTGTGTGTGCTAGCACCCCTCCATGGCCATTGTCAAGGGCGCTGGGCTAGTCATGAAGGCCATCATTGAGGTAAGACTTTGTGTACTACATTTGTTGCTGTTGAATACATCTTCAATAGTTCTAAAATCATTGCAAATTCAAATAGTATATTTACAACAATTTTTTATAACACAATTTTATAATTCTTGACACTTTTATACATTTTTCAAAAGGTAAAAGGTATAGTATAGGTAGTTTTATAAAATGTATTCATTTATTTACACATTCCCAGCATTTTATCAAGGTTTAAAAACTTATAACCAAAATGATATCTTCTGTGCTGTTTTGTTATTTAAAATATTAATAAATAAATTTATTTTGACCCAATTATACAAATGGATGTAGAAATGAACACTCCAGAGGTTAGTGGTGACAAGAAGTCCCTAGAAACAGGTTTGTTGACATGGCTCCAGCAATAAGACTGCTCAGTACATCTACTTTGAACTTTTCCTCCCAACTGTCTTCTAACAGCCCTGACTGGAGTTTCTCACTACTGGGGCTAAAGTTCAGACCTTTCCTGTTCCCTGTTGTCCTGTTTTAAGTTATATGTCTCCAGGTTTTGTCACGGTTATCTCTGGGATGTCAGCATTTCTTTTACTTTATTAGTGCAAATTACAATAATAGGGGGATTTTTTTTATATTATATATATATATTAAAAATAAAGAGAGCATATCCTGACCACGAGCACATGTGCTTTTTAGATAGCAGAGCGCCATCTAGTAGAGCAAAAATAAACTAAATGTTTATTTAACTTGCTCTGTGATATTTGGCCAACCTAACCTAACCTGACCGACTATCTTTTATATATATATGTGGTATATGGGAAAAGGATCCTGAGAATCTTGTCGACTCTCTATATTAAAGTGCTTTGTCCTGAGAATCCTCGGGAGTGGATGGGATTTTGTATGTTTGGGCAGTCGTTATCAATGGCGGTAGATGAAAAAATCGGCACACTATATCGATTAATGAATCACAAAACACCTCGGAATATTAATCATTGGCGGCTCGGGAGAGGAGATGGAAGGATTTTCGCGATTAAATTGGATTGAGATGACTCACATCTTGGACCTCGAGGCACTACTTTTAGAAGATGCACACACACGTCTTGACACACACGTTACCGACCGAACTCTGGTTGCCCCGCCCCCCGGCAGGGTCATGTGGGACCCTGCTTGACCTTTGATTGGTCCCTGTCTCTGTCGGCCATGATGGTAAATTTGGTCGGGAAGAAGCTTTGCCTAACATCCCAATCTCTCAGGACATTCAACTCTGGAATATGAGGGCCTCTTTGTTCTAAGTGACCTAGATACACGACTTGGATCTGTCGTTCTTTTCTCTTCTACTTCTTCCATCTCCAAAGTCCTTTGACTGCCATCTTTATTTGAATCCACACAGAATACATTATATCCAACATGGTACATAATTATTTATTAGACAATATTCTTTATAATATTACAGATGCGCCCCCTATGAATAAGAATTTTAAAGGGATCTGTATTAAATTCTGAAAAAAGAAAAATAATTTTTTTGGGAAAGAAAAAAAAATAATTTTTTTTTTAAAATAGTGAGTGGTTAGATACAATTGGGGAGAAAGTAAATGATGGAAATAAGTAATAAAAAGAAATTTGAGTAGATAGGGGTGCTTGCTAAACTAGGAAAAAATATGATAATTTTTTGGAGGAAAAAAAAAAAAATCTTGCCTGCATAGGTGTTCAATCTTGCTGTGTGGAAACCCACAGCAAGGGAAACTCTATGAGGTGCAATCCAACCAAAACATATAAGACATTAACAGAAATAAAAAGAAAACTATAGACAATAAATTTTGGTGATGGAGGGAAAAAAAAAGAAAAAGAAATCTGATTAGCCTTTGGGGCGGTGAAAAAATATAAACAAAACATAAAAAAAGAAATCAAAGCTCCTGTATGATAACTGAAGGCTGATACATGAGAAGTATTGCGTCAGGTCAGTTGTTCATTCAGTTAGGACAAAACAAGGTTTAAACAATAAAAGGAAAAAATAAACTTGAGGTGATTAAGAAATTGAAAGGGTGATAGACATGGATGGTGGGAATAAAAAAAATAAAAATAAAAAAAATAAAAGTGCTGGTTGTGTACAAGTCCTTTAAAATTGGTTAACAAAAATATACACAAAAGAAGAATATTTTTTTACATAACAATGTCCAATCTTTGTTTATTATAGGGTCGTAGGTCATAAGGTTGCCAAAACTATATAGGTGCGTGAATGTACGCGAGTGTGTGTGAGTGTATGTTCCAGAAAGTAACTTTAAGTGTGGTGACACGCGAAAAGTGACGGCGGGTTTGTTTACATTCCGCAGGGAGGATGTGACGTCGGTCACGTGATCGGAAAGGACGTGACGTCGGCGCGGCGGAAGGTTTCTGTAAAGTGGACGCCAGCTGACAGCGGGGTGATCGACGAGTGTTTGTAAAGGTGGGGAGATTGCTATTCGACTTGGCGCGCTCTAAAGAGGGTTTGGAAAATCTCTCCTATGATTTCACCTATTAGAGCGACCAAGGCATGACTGTGGACAAGGATGGTCCATAACTCCGGGAGAATTATTCCTATGGTTCGATGGATTAGTTCCACTACGGCGATGGTTATTTCGAATAGGGCTTCCTGTAGTTGGAAGAGACGGTTGGGCTGCAGTGTATAGACACTGACATACAGTAGGGTGGCCATGGGTAATAGTACAGTGGGTAGGATGAAAAGGTTGATGAGGTATAGGAGGTGGAACAAGGGGAAGGTTTTCACGTTACGAAAAAACCTTGCCTGTAAGGGAATTGGTTTGGGATCAGCCCTAACTGTAGGGATTGGGGTTTTAACTTTGGTTATATGGGTTGGACGGGATATTGCAGGTTGGGGAATATCGCGTTGGGCGATAATGTTACATTGTGGGTCAACAGGGGTGGTAGTGGTACAATTGCCTATTGTAGGAGCAAAGCGCTCAACTGTAAAGAGGTCTGGGGTGAGGTGCTCGAACAGTGGTGGTAGCGTCCTAGATTGGGGTTTAGCAGGGTGTGGTATCAGAGTGGGAGGTGCGATATAACGAATATTTTCGTTATAGTACTGTAATTTATTTACATGGACTGTGTCGGTATTCCGATTTAGAGGTTGGTTGGGTCGGTTTATTCTCACCACGTTGGGAGAGATGATCTCTAAGATCTCGTAGGGACCCGTGAAATACGGAGCCAGTTTGCCTGTATTGGGGTGATGGTAAACTTTTACCAACACGAGATCTCCGGGTTCAAAATGGGGTGTCTTATGTTGTTGGTCGTAGGCATGTTTGTCTTTGAGGTGCTTGGCCTGGGTACGTTCATGGGCTATCCGTCGGGCTGTGGTTAAAACGGGGTAGGGGTTTACATGCTCAGTGAGCTCGGGAGGTAGAACGCCGAACATCAGGTAGCCAGGTGGGAACCCGGTAACTGAGTGGGGCGTGTTGTTATACACCACAGTAACGCGCTTCGCCAGCTTAGTCCATGCGGCTTTGGGGTTTTCCAAATGGAGTAACCTTAGTTTGCCTGTTAAGGTAGCGTTCAGGCGCTCGCATAGACCATTAGCTTGGGGGTTGTTACTGGTGGTGAGCAGGGGATGGATGTTCCTGTTAATCAGGAACTTCCTGAACTTTGGTGAGGTGAACGCAGGCGCTCTATCCGTGAGTAGGCGTTTCGGAGAGCCGTCCTGCAACACTCGCTTTATCACCTGTTGATAGGTGGTGATGCTGGTAGATTTTGAGGGGAAGGTCCACGTGTAGCGCGAAAAGTGATCCACCACAACGTGGAGGTAAGCTTTGGCGTTACCATATTTGGCAAGTCCAGCTATGGTGTCGAGGGCGACCAGATCAAAAGGCTGAGTGGCCACAGGAAGTTGTCCTAGTTCCCCAAACGTGGGACCTCGAGGGGGTTTTGTTGACTGACAGATGGCGCAGGCTTTGGTGGTTTTGGAGATGTCTTCTGACATCCCCTTCCAGTAGTACTGGGGAGAGATGAGCCTGGTCATCTGGGATATGCCCGGGTGGTTGTACCGACTGTGCACCTTTGTTAGTAGGTCGGGAACGAGGGCGTCAGGGACGACAATTTTGGTTACACCTCTACGCTTTAGGGTTTGCAGTCCGTTTCGATCAATGGTCAGTTTAGATTCTCCCGAAGGAGTGAGTTGGTGGTTCTTAATGATGGCGGCGTCTAAGAATCCACAAAACGGGTTACGGGATAGGAGGTCCGCTTCATGTTGTAGTGATCCTTTTATGTAGCGGACTTCGTATTCGTAACACGATAACCTCAAACTCCATCGGAATAATCTGCCTGACGGGTTTTTGATCGTCTTCAGCCACTGCAGTGCGTGATGGTCAGAAAATATGGTGAATTTTCTGCCCATTAGATACACACGGAACTTCTCCACGCTCTCGACAATGGCGAGGCATTCTAGTTCGGAGATGGTGTAGTTCCGCTCGTGTACACGCAGAGCGCGGCTGAAATATTGGACTGGGTAGGCCTTCCCAGCGGAGTGGACTTGTTTGAGGACGCCTGCAATGCCAAGTGTTGATGCATCGCAATATACCTGGCATGGTAGTTCATCCTTGTAGAGGTGCAATACGGGGTGTTGTGTGAGGCTTTCCTTCAGGCTGGTGAACGCCTTTTGGCATTTGTCATCCCAGTCCCACGTCACATCCTTCTTGAGAAGGTTGTTGAGTGGGGTCCGCAAACGGGCATAGTCCGGGATGAACTTATTATAGACGTTCACGGCGCCTAAGAAGGATTGCAGCGTTTTGCGATTGTTCGGGGGTGGGATAGCGTGGATTACGTCGGTATTGCGGATAAGTGGGGTGGTGGTACCAGCGGTGATTGTGTACCCCAGAAATTCGATGGTCTGCCTAAAAAACTCGCATTTGGTGAGGTTGAGTTGCAAGTTCTCCGCGTCGCAGAACGCGAAAAACCTGCGCAGGTGTTCTTGGTGTTCCTCCAGTGTCTCCGAATATATGACAAAGTCGTCAAAATAGTGCGCCACACAATCAAGTCCGTGCCCCTGCAGGACCTGATTGATTGCCCTTTCATAGATCTGTGGACTGGTCTTAAGTCCGAAAGGCAATCGGGTGGGCTGATACAACCCGTCTATCGTGGCGAAGGCCAACAGTGGTCGAGAATCAGGGTGTATCGGCACTTGCCAATATGCGGAGGAGACGTCGGCAGTCGAGAAATACTTGGCCCGCGCGAGACGGTCCAGTATATCTTCGATCCTCGGGAGTGGATGGACATCGGAGCTTATGACCTCGTTCACCTTCCTATAGTCGATACAAAACCTTTTGGTCTTGTCTCGCTTGGTCACTAGGGTGACCGGGCTAGAGAAAGGGGAGTAGGACGGCTCAATGATGTCATTATCCAACATCTGTCGGATCTGACTGCGTATTTCCCGTTGGTCGCATATCGGTACCCTATATGGGCGGATGGTGACGACTTTGTCGGAGTTGGTGGCGATTCTTACTGGGGGAACCTTTAGGCATGGGACAGCGAATTTGTTCCGGGAGAACACGTGTTGGTATTGGCGCAATAGCGCCGGGAATTGAGGTGGATACGGTGGCTGCGGTTGATTGTCTATGGGGATCCCTGGGAGGTGTTCTGGTGATAATGGGTGGTGTGTGTGGTACATGGAATGGTGTGTGGAATGGGGATGTTTGGGTGTATGGTGAAGGTGGTCCGTTTGGACCTTGGTGGGGTGTGAGAGGTTGGCATTGGGTGGTTGTTCTGGTACCTTGACCCTATAATAAGAGCAGTTGGCTCTAAAAAAGTTCTTTGATTGGACATGGTGCGGTGGTTGGGTGAGTCCCTGGGTTGTGGACGTGTTGTCCGAAAAATGCGCATATTGGGTATTGTTGGCGGAAGGCGGAAAAATAGTGTGGGCCTTGCATAGGTCCGCCTGGCATTCCCAATATGTGCACCTTTCGGGCAACACAGCAAAGTGGTAGGTCAGGGGCGACAAAGGTGCGTCGAGTTGGTACATAGTGCCATGTGCAAAATCGATTTTTAATTTGAATTTACGGAGGGTATTAATACCAAGTATTCCAAATGGTAGAGGGGCGTCCACCACGTGGAATACTTCGTTTTGGGTTATGGCATGAATGGATAGGGGGAAGGTAATCTGGCCTATTGTTGGCACGTGGCCATCTATTGTCTGTAAATTTATTATTTTTTTAGTTATTAAATTTAGGTCAGGGAAATTATTCTTTAAATTTTTATATATGGCACATGACACTAGGTTAACGGACGCACCCGTGTCTATCAGGAATGGTAGGGACAGTCCATGGGAGATTGGCAGACTAATTGTCAGGTTGACGAAAGGCCTGGTCAGTAGGCCTACCTGCTGGCTGCTGGTCTGGGGCTCCCTTGGTTATCCCAGTGGCTTGTGCGCGTGACGCTTGGTGATGGGGCTGGGCTCGCGGCCGTTGTTCCGCTAGTTGCGCGGAGCGCGCTGCTCGTGCGTCTCCGGAGGCACGGGGCAACTGCGGGGCTTGTCTGAGACGACACTCAGAGTGCCAGTGTAGTCCACCACAAAAACGGCAGTCTGTTGGCGGGGTCGACCTGGTTGGCACTGTTCTTGGACTAGGTCGCACCGGTGCGTAGGGGCCCAGTAGGGGTGGTGCGTGCTCGTCTGGGTGCCTGGGAGATGGTGCGCCGCTGCCGCGGATCCGCTGCACCAGCCGGAACCATGCACCTAGGTTCTCTGGCGGCACAATGCGGACGAGGCGCTGGTCGGAGGGTGGCAGCCCCTCGGTGAGCGTCTCCAAGATGACCTCTTGTGGGAGGCCCAGTTGTAGACCCAGCGCGGTCTTATTCCGATAGTATTCTTCCAGGTTGGGCTGTCCGGCCAGCTTCATGGAGAAGTATTGGGCATACGTGGCCTCATTGGTCTCCGGATAGAGATCCAGGAAGGTCTGTCTCACCTGGATGTAATGTTGGGTCTCCATCCGAAGCCTCCTGAAGTGTTCTAGCGGTTTGTTGTTCAGGTAACGGGGTAGGCGGAGCACTTTTTCCGTGTTGGTGAGACCATCCCAGTCTGTTTTCTGGTCATATGTCCGAAAGAACTGTGCGGCTGGGTAGGTCCCGTCGAAGCTCTGGACTTCTATCTCCGTCCGATGGGTCACGCGGTCGCTGGTGGTCTGAAGGGCAGATAAACACGCCGCGAGGCGTGCCAGGACGGCCGGCAACTCTGCCGACGGAGGGGGTGGTTCTATTTTGGGAGTACTTACGGCGGGGTTGTTTTCTCCCTCTGCGGTGTATTCCTCCGCGTCTTGCGTTTCGTTTTTCTCGTCCATCCTGTCGACTCTCTGTGGTATATGGGAAAAGGATCCTGAGAATCTTGTCGACTCTCTATATTAAAGTGCTTTGTCCTGAGAATCCTCGGGAGTGGATGGGATTTTGTATGTTTGGGCAGTCGTTATCAATGGCGGTGGATGAAAAAATCGGCACACTATATCGATTAATGAATCACAAAACACCTCGGAATATTAATCATTGGCGGCTCGGGAGAGGAGATGGAAGGATTTTCGCGATTAAATTGGATTGAGATGACTCACATCTTGGACCTCGAGGCACTACTTTTAGAAGATGCACACACACGTCTTGACACACACGTTACCGACCGAACTCTGGTTGCCCCGCCCCCCGGCAGGGTCATGTGGGACCCTGCTTGACCTTTGATTGGTCCCTGTCTCTGTCGGCCATGATGGTAAATTTGGTCGGGAAGAAGCTTTGCCTAACATCCCAATCTCTCAGGACATTCAACTCTGGAATATGAGGGCCTCTTTGTTCTAAGTGACCTAGATACACGACTTGGATCTGTCGTTCTTTTCTCTTCTACTTCTTCCATCTCCAAAGTCCTTTGACTGCCATCTTTATTTGAATCCATACAGAATACATTATATCCAACATGGTACATAATTATTTATTAGACAATATTCTTTATAATATTACATATATGTATAGAGGGAGAGAGATTTTACTTACCTCATATGACCTTATCCATATTAACAAAAGATAACAATACTAATTCTAATATTATTGAAATGTTTGTGATATTTCAATAATTTGGATTTGTGGTCTTGTTAACTTTTGTTTCTTATCTATAATCCAAATTGTACCTTATCTTTATTGTTAACTAGTCGGGTCAACAGGCTTCTTCTCTCAGAACAAAAGGAATATGCAAATTAACCCGTGTTACTGAACTAATTTGTATATTCTATATGGAGTCAAATATCACCGGGATTGGTCAAATTTTGTGGAAACGTATAGCAAAAACAAACACACATTGGGGCACAAAATTAATAATTGTTTATTAGTATTTAAATGAGGGTTAATAATAATACACAATATATTTAGAAAAGCTATGCAATTTGAATCTAAATATTTATATCTTAAAAATGATAAAATATAAATATTTATAGAGTATAATCTATTTAATTCAATCAACGCAAATCATCCCGTTTTTAAATCCCAACCAAGTTACCTACTTTAAATCAACAGTTTTGGGGCGTTGAATTAGAGAGGCTTGAATTTTATAAATACATTTTCTCTGTATTTGTATTGAACACACACAGAAAATGAGAAAGATGATTTCTCTTTATGTAGGGGGCAAGATGTGTAGACTTCAGTTAGTGTGATGACACCAGAAATGAGAAAGATGATTACTCTGTATGTAGGGGGCAAGATGTGTAGACTTCAGTTAGTGTGATGACACCAGAAATGAAAAAGATGATTACTCTGTATGTAGGGGGCAAGATGTGTAGACTTCAGTTAGTGTGATGACACCAGAAATGAGAAAGATGATTTCTCTGTATGTAGGGGGCAAGATGTGTAGACTTCAGTTAGTGTGATGACACCAGAAATGAAAAAGATGATTACTCTGTATGTAGGGGGCAAGATGTGTAGACTTCAGTTAGTGTCATGACACCAAAATGAGAAAGATGATTTCTCTGTATGTAGAGGGGCAAGATGTGTAGACTTCAGTTAGTGTCATGACACCAAAATGAGAAAGATGATTTCTCTGTATGTAGAGGGGCAAGATGTGTAGACTTCAGTTAGTGTGATGACACTAGAAATGAGAAAGATGATTTCTCTGTATGTAGAGGGGCAAGATGTGTAGACTTCAGCTAGTGTGATGACACTAGAAATGAGAAAGATGATTACTCTGTATGTAGGGGGCAAGATGTGTAGACTTCAGCTAGTGACATGATGTGGTAGGAAGGAGAAGCGGAAGTAGCCAGTAGGATGCAGGAGCTGTCCCTGGCAGAAGGTGCCCTGCCCCGCCACCTCCACATGGCCCTCTACACCCCCAAGTCTGACAGCCGCATGCTGGCTCACCTCCAGCTCTCCCGCAACCTGGTCACTCTGTGGGTCACCGGCAGTTCTCGGGCTCTAGAGTGTCTCGGCCGTATCCTGGTAGGTATTGTGATGGCAGACTCTCTCTTGTGAGACCAAATATCTTAAATCTTCATTATTAACTATTTTAAATAAATTTGTTAAAATTAAAATCTGTTAAACTTATAGGTTTGACTACTTTAAACTCTACGGCAGATAATATTATGGAGGGGGACAATCTTTTACAGTAGAACCTCCCTTTAGCGGACACCTCTCTGCAAGTTTTCATTTGCAAAATTACCATTTTTACTGTTTAGCAACTCTCTGGTAAGAGGACACCTCTCCCTAAAGGACAGTTTGGCTCTGCAATTAGGTGTCCTTTACAGAGAGAGAGGTTCTACTGTATTAGATATTTGCAAACGTTTTTTTTTTTTTGGGGCAATATGTATAAAACTTCTATGGAAAAATTGTAATTTTATTGATATACATAAAAACCTCCATGAGAGAACACTCCTGCTAGAGGACATCTCTCTACAAAGGACACTTTTCATCAACAAAATTACCAGTTTTACTAATTGACAACTCTCCAGTAAGAGGACACCTCTCCCTAAAGGACACTTTAGCTCTGCAAATAAGTGTCCTTTACAGGGAAGTTCTGCTGTATTTTGAAAAATGTGTTAATATGAAAAATTCAGTAATATGAGGTCTACTAATCTGAGGTTTTACTGTACCAGCTTGTGCTTTACAGTATTTCAAACTGGAAGGTTAAAAAGGTACATTTCAAAAGCAAGTTCAATTTGAGTCATTTTCTATTTCACATTCTGATTGAGAGCTCATGCTTTCTTCTTAAGCTTGGTTTTTATGTTTTGATTTGGTGGTTGGCTGCATATCATTTAGTTTAAATTTAATTAAAACCTAAAGTATGATATATATGTATAAATTGTTCTGAAAAGAGAACAATCCATATTTAAATCTTTAGATAATAAAAAGGTAAATATTGGCAAATAAATGTTTTATTCAATCCAATATATGTGGGAACAATGCTTGTACCAAAATTTCTTGCATTGTTTTACCATTTTGGAGGATTTAGTCTTGTTGCTCTCTCAATTAATGAAAAGCCTAGAGCTTTCAAATCAAATGTTAGGATATCTAAGGCATTATACAAATGACGCTAGTTGATGTTCCATCTGTTGTGTCTCTCAGCCTCCTGGACTTCTCCGGTACCTCCAGTCGAAGGAGAAGGTTCCACTTGGAGCCTTGGACAAATTCCAGATCCGAGACAACCTCAAGATGGCTCAGGTATGGATCCTTCATTCCTTAACCAGAAAGTATCAAATGAGTAAGCTATGTTGGTCTACATTTTATTTTAATCACCACCTTGCTACAATCAACCATCAGAATTTGGTGAGTGTACAATAGATATATTTGGCCCATTAGCTCAGTGGTTAGAGTGTTGTGCTAATAACGTAAAGGTCGTAGGTTCTATCCCCCCATGGGCAGTTGCCTACTTCTACCCACCATGATTACCATGGCCTGTACCATGTGTACTAGGGATAAGCAAAAAATAATAATAATAATAGATATTCCCAAGAGATGATGCCCACCCTATAAAAAAGGATACTACAGTTTTCTT
>CP092864.1:36316512-36347627 GCA_030710605.1 Cordylochernes scorpioides
TGATGGTGTCTGTTGGGGATGAGTAGAGCACATCAATGGATGAGTCAATACAGTCAATAATGTGTTTTGGGGTTGCAGGTTGAGAATATATATATGAGAGAAGCCTCAGGCAATGCTGAGATGATCATCAAAATCAATAAAAATCACAAAAATGCATATTTAACTGTTTTCAATGTTATATATAAAGTAGAACCTCTCTGTAAAGGACATGTAGTTGCGGAGCTAAAATGTCCTTTATGTAGAAGTGTACTCTTACTGGAGAGTTGCTAAATAGTAAAAATGGTAATTGTGAAAATGAAAACTTGTCCCTTGTAGAGAGGTGCTCTCTAGCGGGAGTGTCTCTCTCACAGAGGTTCTACTGTATTTATTTATAGATTTTTGTATGAATAACACTCATAAAACTAAGCAAACATCTACAGAAAATGCACACCAAAATAAAATGTTAAAGTCTCAATATTTTCACTCAAATCAAACATTTTTTGTACAAATTTTCTTTGATATCTTTATTTTTATATATTTCCATTATATTATCTCATCAAAACTATTCAAAAATAATTGAAAAAACTAACTGCACAGCATTCCATGTTGGCCCATTCTCCAAAAAAAAAATCTCTCTACAGAGTGTCAAGGATGGTACAGAATATATTATGTCATTCCTTATCCTTTCGAAGTACATGGGGTGAAAACTTATAACGGCTGGTGTTCCAATACTATTACCTATGGCTGTCGAAGTTCTCTCTGTTGACCAGTGACAATGTCGAAGTTGAGTGTCTAAATATGTGCAGCCCACTGGAGCTTTGCAGAAGCAGTCTTCAGGTTCAACAACAACATTCCCTACAGCGGCCTCCTCCACAGCATCACTCAGGATGTAAGTGGGGATCTAGCAAAGTTTTGATCTGGACCCTGACTTATGGCTGCAGGGGCTCTTCGCTGAGAACAAGGAGAAGCTGATCACAGGAGCCTTGAGCTCCTTACTGGACAATGAGGGAGACCAAGACAACATCTCTCTGGAGGTGCAGGAAGCCCAGTTTCAAGCTCTGCGTAGGCTTGTGGCCTCCAAGATTGGCTTTGCTGCCTTCACTGAAATTCCCAAGTAATTTTTAAACCATATCTCTTTTTATATTACAGTATGGCCTCACATTAGAGACCACAAAAAAAAGCATGACTACTTATGGTCTCTCCTGGAGATGGACTCTCATAATTTGATACCTATTTGACTTGGCTTTACAAAGTTTATTGTTCAGGGAGATGGTCACTCATCAGATGGTCCAATCATCTGAGGTGTTTTGCACTGTGTAAAAATAGGCCAAGTTTGATGGTAATAAATCTCTATAGGGCTTACAGAAATACCACTCACTATGTTTTTAAAAAAAAAAGAAAAAAACACTCCATTTGATTTCATTGTTCATGATCGATAGAAGTTAAATGAGCCTGCTTTTTTTTATTCAATAAAACTTTGAGCATTCTTCAATATATATATAGAGAGCTGGACAACACTCAGCTCCAATATTACCTCTGACACAAGGAACAGACACCATGTGCAGCTACTCTTAACTTGGGGTACAGATGCAACTCATCATGTGTTCTTAAACCAAAAGATCCCACAAGGTACTAGGAGCTGGGTTAGCTGAACCCAGACATTTTTAGTGAGCTTGTTACTGCTTCCTCTCCTTTTATTTTTTCAATAAGGCTTGGAACCACTAATGGCTAAGTTTTTCTTAGTTCATTTGGAGAAAATTAAAAAATAAGCCCTATCTGTTTCGCAAAGACATATCTCTAAATATTAGTTCAATATCTTAGGAGCATGGACAGCTAGCAATAGTCAGCAATATATAGTCTTGATTGACTTTCTAGTGACACTGACCATTGTGGCATTATAATTCCCATGTTCCTGGTTGGTCCTAGGTTCCGGGAGAAGCTGGGTTTGAAAGTTGTGAAGGCCTTGAGGAGGAACAGCGAGGGGGTTGCACATGCTGCCATTGACATGCTCTGTGCCCTGATGCAGGTAGGGATCCCCCGCAACAGTTGCAAGTAGAGCATTGACTGAAGTTCTGACCTGTGTTTGCAGCCCATGCACGATGAGTATGACCTGAGGCAGGAACAACTCAACAAAAGCTCTCTCCTCTCCAACAAAACATTCCTGGACGGACTTCTTGAACGCATGGTCTCCCATGTTGTAAGTTTCTCCCCAATATCACTTGTGTTATAATCTCTTGTCTTGGGCTGAATATCTCACCTGTAGCTTTTCATTCACATAAGATGGCAAAACCATATCCAAATAGATAAATTAGGCATGGCTTTTAGGTAACAGCATTAAGGTAATAAGACCAAATCCAAATAAATAAATAGTGTGTGACGTTTCGGTAACAGCGTTGTTACCATCTTCAGACAAAAGTACTGAAACTTTGTTTCACTGTTTATAATCTATAATCCAAATTGTGCCTTATCAGGTAACAGCATTGTTATTGAAACATCACTCATAATTTATTTATTTGATTGTGGTCCTGTTACCTTATTTTTCATATTCTATAATCCAAATTGTACTTTATCACATTTTTCTAAAAGTTTACTGGATCAAATTTGAAATGAGAAGTTTGTGACCTTAAAAATGAGTTTTTTTTTTTTAACACAGCATTTTTATGATCAAAATTAGTTATTTTAAGACTTTTTTTATCTCTCTCAGTTAAATTTATTTATTTATCTGAATTTGGATTTGTTACCTTATGTTAATATATTTGTTTTAACCCCTGAAATTAGTGTTTTCTTATGTGGCCTGAGGGCCACAACTCAATGATGAGTCAATCAATTAGAAAGCTTTCAGGAAGATGTGTTAGGTCACTGAGGAATCTCTAAAGGGTTGTGTCCACCTGTGTGTCCAGACCCAGGGCACCGGGGCCCTCTATGTCGCCAGCATGCTGGACTTCCTGACCTTCGCCCTGTGCACCCCGTACAGCGATACTACGGATGGCCAGCTCTTTGACACCTTGCTCAACCTCATTGCTGAGCACGGCCGATCCCTCTTCCAGCTCTTCCAGGTAACCTTCTCCTCTGTATTCTCTCTGTGGTTCACTTCCCATTGTAAGAGCAAAAATACAAGTTCCCAACATTTTTTTAAAAATGTATAAATTTAATTGTCATCTATCAATAAAAATTAGAAGAACTTCAAAAACTCAATAGAAATCAACAAACAGCTTTAGAAAGACAAAGAAGTGGCCATATAAAAACCTTAAAATTTCAAAATGGACAAAACACCTTCAATAACTGCTTGAAATGCAATAGTGCAGAAGTTTTTTCCGGAGCATATCATGTCATGCTCAGAACTGACAATAGAGGACCTATTTTCCAGGACTATAACTACCATCGCAAAATTGGAGAGGAGTGGATTTCAGGAATTGGTTTAACCATGGAGATAAGCACCATCACCACCAAAATTTGTAAAATAGTGTTTCTGGCAATGTATTTCTTTTTTACATAAATCTTAATTATCTCTACAGAACTTACTGCAATGATAAAAGTTATTGAATAAGAAGGCTTGGTTCATCAGTAATGAACCCTCTCAGCACTTTCGCCAATTTTTTTTTTAAATCATGTTTAATGCGCTCTTGCGGTGGCTGACAAAAATGCTATATCCTTATTATGTCATGAAAATTACCTTTTGTATCATAAAAATGTATTATTTTTGGGGGAAAAACTATATGGCTATTTTTAAAAAATAAAAAGAGCCTGATACAATTGAAACTTGGAAATTTTCTGATTCATAGTCAAATGTGTTAAATGTGTGCATCACATTGACAATTTGCAAAGATTTATGCTTCAAATGGGACAATAGAAATTCTAAGTAAGTTTTCAAGAAAAGGCCAAAAAGTATTTATGTAGACAAGAAGTTAGACAATGAGTAAAGAAGAAATCCTGGGAATGCATAGCAAGATCATGTACCATACTTTTAAAACATGTAAGGAGGAGTAAACCCAGGGGTCCAATGGGATTTTCCCCCTAAGGGCAGAGGTCCAAAGTGCCTTTCTCACATCCACTAGAACCTTCCATGAACAGCTGCCTGAAGAAAAAAGAGAACTGATAAGGAACATGACGATCAAGGAAGGTCTTCCTTCGCCATGTTTTTTATCGTCTAAATTCAATCCAGGAAGAATTCTTTATCTATATTTGATAAGGAACATATTCCTCAACATGTTCTCTAGTTGGGCATTCTGAATACGTCAAAGTTGGTGGTCATCAACTCTCCTAGATGAAAAATACAGTCAATAGATTTATACCGAGTTTTAGCCTTTAGTTTGATTGCTAATTTCAAAATTGATAAGTCACAATTTGAATTTTAGGTTAGAAACACAAGGTAATAAAACCAAATCCAAAAAAAATAATGTGACGTTTTGATAACAACACTGTTACTGAAACGTCACACACTATTCTTTTTTTTTTTTTTTTTTGGATTTGGTCTTATTACCTTATGTTTCTTATCAAAATTATTGATGAATTTGATGTTGGTGTTACCCAATTGTCATAGATAGAATATTTATTTGATCATGTTGCGAGTGTTGTAGCTATAGTCTCCCATGTGTGTGTGTTACTTGTATCATCTATTTTAGTTGTCCTAGAAAACGTGGTGTGTGCTAGCACCCCTCCATGGCCATTGTCAAGGGCGCTGGGCTAGTCATGAAGGCCATCATTGAGGTAAGACCTTGTGTACTACATTTGTTGCTGTTTGAATACTTCTCCAATAGTTCTAATCTCCAATAGTATATTTAAAACAATTAGTTCTAACAGAATTTTATAATTCTTGACACTTTTCTACATTTTTTAATATATAAAGGGCATATTTATTAGATGTTGTTGTTGTTTCTTATCCCCTTGTGTAAAGATTTCACAAATTCCATGTGCCCATGCTCCTCAAGCTGTTTGATGATAAACAGCGGTCTCTCCCAAAGATCCTGTATAGATATAAAAAATGTATTCATTTATTTACACATTCCAAGCATTTTATCATGGTTTAAAAGTTATAACCAAAATTATATCTTCTCTGCTTTTTTGTCGTTTAAAATATTGATGAATAAATCAATTTTGACCCGATTATACCTAATTTAAATAAATAGAGATTTTACTTACTTCCTATGGCCTTATCCTTATTTACAAAAAAATAACAAGACTAAATCCCAAAAATTATCGAAATGTTTATGACATTTCAATTAATTTGGATTGTGGTTCACGTTAACTTTTGTTTCTTATCTATAATCCAAATTGTACCGTATCCTTATTGTTAACTAGATGAGTCGACAGGCTTACCCTGTGTTACTGAACTAATTTGCATATTCAAAGGTTTTCAAATATGGCAGTAACTCATTTCAGTAACATATTTCTATATGGAGTCAAATATCACCCGGGATTGGTCAAATTTTGTGGAAACGTATAGAATAAGCAAACGCACAAACCTTTTTATTTACATATATACACACACATTAGAGCACAAAAATAATGATTGTTTATTAGTAATTAAACGGGAGTTAATAATAATACACAATATATTTTGAAAAGCTATGCAATTTGAATATAAATATTCATAGAGTATAACCTATTTAATTCAATCGACTCAAATCATCCTGTTTCTAAATCCCAACCAAGTTACCTAGTTTATTCCAACAGCTTTGGGGCGTTGAATTAGAGAAGCTTGAATTTTATAAATAAATTCTCTTTTTTTTTTTATTAAACACATTAGAACAAAGATGATTTCTCTGTATGTAGGGGGCAAGATGTGTAGACTTCAGTTAGTGTCATGATGTGGCAGGAAGGAGAAGCGGAAGTAGCCAGTAGGATGCAGGAGCTGTCCCTGGCAGAAGGTGCCCTGCCCCGCCACCTCCACATGGCCCTCTACACCCCCAAGTCTGACAGCCGCATGCTGGCCCATCTCCAGCTCTCCCGCAACCTGGTTACTCTGTGGGTCACCGGCAGTTCTCGGGCTCTAGAGTGCCTCGGCCGTATCCTGGTAGGTATTGTGATGGCAGACTCTCTCTTGTGAGACCAAATATCTTAAATATTCATTATTAACTATTTTAAATAAATTTGTTAAAATTAAAATCTGTTAAACTTATAGGTTTGACTACTTTAAACTCTACGGCAGGTAATATTATGGAGGGGGACAATCTTTTACAGTAGAACCTCCCTTTAGCTGACACCTCTCTGCAAGTTTTCGTTTGCAAAATTACAATTTTTACTGTTTAGCAACTCTCTGGTAAGAGGACAACTTTCCCTAAAGGACAGTTTGGCTCTGCAATTAGGTACCCTTTACAGAGAGAGAGGTTCTACTGTATTAGATATTTGCAAAAGTTTTTTTTTTTTGGGGCAATATGTATAAAACTTCTATGGAAAAATTGTAATTTTATTGATATACATTAGAACCTCCATGAGAGAACACTCCTGCTAGAGGACATCTCTCTACAAAGGACACTTTTCATCAACAAAATTACCAGTTTTACTAATTGACAACTCTCCAGTAAGAGGACACCTCTCCCTAAAGGACACTTTAGCTCTGCAAATAAGTGTCCTTTACAGGGAAGTTCTACTGTATTTTGAAAAATGTGTTAATATGAAAAATTCAGTAATATGAGGTCTACTAATCTGAGGATTTACTGTACCAGCTTGTGCTTTACAGTATTTCAAGCTGGAAGGTTAAAAAGGTACATTTCAAAAGAAAGTTCAATTTGAGTCATTTTCCAGTTCACATTCTGATTGAGAGCTCATGCTTTCTTCTTAAGCTTGGTTTTTATGTTTTGATTTGGTGGTTGGCTGCATTTCATTTAGTTTGAATTTAATTAAAATCTATTGTATGATATATATGTATATATTGTTCTGAAAAGAAAACAATCCATATTTAAATCTTTAGATAATAAAAAGGTAAATATTGGCAAATAAATCTTTTATTCAATCCAATATATGACTTTTTATTATCTAACTATGTATATATATGTGGGAACAATGCTTATACCAAAATTGCTTGTATTGTTTTACCATTTTGGAGGATTTGGGTCTTGTTGCTCTCTCAATTAATGAAAAGCCTAGAGCTTTCAAATCAAATGTTAGGATTTCTAAGGCATTATACAAATGACGCTAGTTGATCTTCCATCTGTTGTGTCTCTCAGCCTCCTGGACTACTCCGGTACCTCCAGTCGAAGGAGAAAGTTCCACTTGGAGCCTTGGACAAATTCCAGATCCGAGACAACCTCAAGATGGCTCAGGTATGGATCCTTCATAACCAGAAAGTATCAAATAAGTAAGCTATGTTGGTCTACATTTTATTTTAATCACCACCTTGCTACAATCAACCATCAGAATTTGGTGAGTGTACAATAGATATTCCCAAGATGATGCCCCTCTATAAAAAAGGATACTCCAGTTTTCTTCTAGAGGTGGTTTGTTCATTAGAGGTGACACTCCCAAGTCAACTCCCAAATTAAAGAATGGTTTGGTAACCACAGTTAATCCACAAATTATTAAGTCTCGTTATCTATGGATAATGATTTTCCAGAATGGTTGCAAGGTTTTCCCACTATGTACTAAGTGCAATTCTCAACCTGCAACCCAAACTATATTATGAGCCAATACGCTCATCCATTGATAAGCTCTACTCATCCCCAGCAGACATCATCAAAAGCTTCAAGCTCTAAAACCTTGATACCCTGATATGATTGAGTGGAGATAAGAAAAAAGTAGATCCACAAATTACCTATAAGTATTGGTGTACAATAAATATTTTTATGGTCGCTCCTTGACATAACTTTGTTACATCTGTGCAACCTAGTAAATCCCCATGTTTGTTAAATCCAAACTTGACTCTTAAGCTCTTTTAGATTTTATAAAGATGGTTGTTCAAGGAAATGGTTGATTTTGATAATAGAGTTCTATGTGATCCACTGGATACTTGGGGACTTCAACACCTAAGGTCTGAATGAATATTGGCATGTTACTAGCTAGTTTGAATCTGATTATGATCCGGGTAAATGTTAATTTGGCTATTATAGTTAGTGTATTGTAGGGTAGGATTCAGTTAGTTTTATTTAGAGAAAGTTGGATTATCCCAGAATTCTCCATCCAATATTTGCAGGCAATTTCTGGCCTCAATTCAACTGGAACCTCAGAAAATGTAGGTAACAACTTGACTCTAGCTTTCTAAGTAAACCTTCTCTTGATTTTTCCATTCTATTTGAAAATTGTGAGGGTTTAATGACATTAATTTCAAATTTTTGGGTCACATTTGTATTTAAATTGCCTACAGCAAATGATTTGTTCCAACAAAGTTCTTCTGAGTTATTCTGTACTTTTGCAAAGTTGCAATGAAAAGCTATAAAGTAACATCACCTTCCAAAAAGGTAACCACACCAATTCCAATTTATTGAAATCTTTGTGATGTTTCAGTAACAAAGCATTGTTGCCATCATCAGAATTTTGACTTACTGAAACATTACGAGCATTTCAATAATTTGGAGATTTAGTCTTGTTACCTTTTGTTTCAAATCAATAAACCAAATTGTGTATCTCATCAGTAACACCTCTCATGAGGGATGACATATCTGATTGACAACCACCTCCAATTTTGTGAAATCTGTGTATTCTAATCCAATCTTTTTAATCATCAGATCTACTGTAGTGTGTTCATTAAAGACCATTTGTTTATGAATCTACCAAATCTAGAACTAATTTTCCTCTAGTCTCCCAGAACCAGTTATAACTCAGTGATGGGGATATAAACTCTAGTTATAAAACTATTTTAGAGGCGTAATATTCTTTTTAAAATAAAACAATTTCTACTATTTTAAAAAGAATATTACGCCTCTAAAATAGTTTTATAATTTGATAACAGATGGCGCTCTAGTACATTATAAACTCTAGTGTTGGTGGTTGAATTGCTGCTCTGCTTCAATTATTATCCCTAGTACACACATGATACAAGTCCATAACAAACATAGTGGGTAGAAGTTGGTGACTGTTTTACTGCAAGTGCACCACATGTGAAAAGCACTTCGACTTTTGCACTTACAAGTGTGCCAGAGCTCCATTTGGTTACTTACACTCACTGGTGAGGTTAGACTTTTGCAACAATCGGAGGCCGTTAGAGCACTTTTTTTTTTTATTAGAAAAAGTGTCTATATCGATCCCAGGTTGTAACATTGTTTTAAATAATGAATGTCTAAACTTATATATTTTAAATATTTTATCAATATTTTGTTTCAATGTTTCATAAATATACAAATGTGCCAGAGCCCCCTGCAAGTAACCAAACGAGGCTCTGGCACATTTGTAAGTGCAAAAGTCGAACTGCTTTTCACATGTGTAGACATGTGGTGCATTTACAGTAAAAGCAGTCGCCTACCTCTAACCACCATGATATCATGGCCTGTACCAAGTGTACTGGGGATAAGCCAAATAATAATAAATATAGCTTCTTTATATCCTCTAGCAAGTGTTGGTGACTAACAGATCAAATTGGAGCTTATTTGTCCATATAGCCACCAAAAGTCAACTTGATGGACTCTAACAACAACATATCCTCTTTCTTAAGAGAGAAACCATGTTCCTCATAAATTATAATCCAGTACTTAACCTAATTAGAAGTTATAAAAAAGGGGCTTTCCTCTGGATCTGTGAAAGATGAACTTTATTTTTTTCCAAAATATTTCAAGGGACTGTTCTCTTATATAAAAGGTAGGTTAAGAGAAATATATACATAAAGATCTGGAATTTCTTCTTATCTGTTTACACTAGCTCTGGGTTCTTCTTTGATACTGTGGTCTCCAGGAACTTCCTTTGGTATGAATTACGGATGCCCCTGTAGATTGTTCCAATCTGGCCCCATATTTATATAATGATATTCAATGGAACAATGGAGCCGGGGCTACATCACCATTTACTCTCATGTATGGGGCTGAAAGACGAACGAGAAGTGCTCCTCAGTGAAATAGGCCTCGAGAGCCTCTCTTTGGAGCTCCTGTTGAATGAGGTGGTGAGAAACAGAGCTGGAGCTTTTGCGTTGTTCAAATTTTGGAAGATGGCTGAAGAGAAGAGGAGGCTATATACATAATCTAATTGATGTAAATAATTATATGCAAATAATCTATGTCAGAATTAGAACGTAGACCAGTAAAAGGCTTGTTGCTGCTGTTGTATATAGTCACAGTGTAGAAAATACTATACCTACTACATGTGGGTTTCTCTCTGCATTCTTAGTTCTCTTCTCTTACTCTGTAAACTGGCGAATCCTATATAGGACGAGAGGTCCTCAATAAAGGCTTTTGTTGTATATTCAATGGAACATCTTTTAACTCCAACTAAATAGAAGTTGTAAAATTGATTTTTGGGTTTGAAAACAAAATGATGTTGTGTCCAGGATCATGCCAACAAGAACATTAACAAGAAGCTCCACCCTTCCCTCCAGATAGTGGAAAAGCACTTGGAGTTTGCCCTGAAACACTGGAGGGACAGGATGGGCTTGGAGCCCAAGAAAGATGTAAGTACTCCCCGGCACTACTGTTGTGTTCCATCCTTGGACCTCTCTCTGTACGCAGGATAAGCTCCAGCAAAGACCCATTGTCCTCCGCAAGCACAGGCAGCGTGTCAAGTCCGATGCCAACTGGGACATGCTCTACTACCAGTTCTACCAGGACCATGCCAAACCTGATCTCATCTGGAACTTTAGAGTAATTTTTACATATATTTGTTTATACACACTAATAGACAACACTTGAGGAAGTATTTGATGTCACCGGACCATGAATATGCTCTGAAATGGCATAAAATTGTGGATTCTGCACTTGTAGAACATAGAAAAATCACAGGGCATAATAATTTTAACCTAAAAGAAACAAAGATACTAAATTATGAGGAAAATTATTTTAAGAAACAATTTAAAGAAGCCTTTTTCATTCAAAAGAAATGTGCTACAATTAACAGAATAGAAGAAAAAGGAAATATAATTAATATTTATAGATATGCTTTTAATTATATCTTTAAAAAAAAAAAAAGTGGGTTTTTCCACATTTAATTCTAAGAATAATATTCTGTGTTTCTCAGATAACTATCTTATATCTTCTTCTTATCTGCTATCTTGTTTACACACTTGATAACAGTAACTATTTAAAACATGCTGTGGTGAAATTTCTCATTCAGTACTTTTGTCTGAAGATGGTAACAACGCTGTTACCGAAACGTCACACACTATTTATTTATTTCAATTTGGTCTTATTACCTTGCGTTTATAATCTACTAGCCGGATGACCCGGGCAACGCCCGTGTTTTACCCGATTGAATGTTTTTATTCAAATACTATTTGTTACAATTATAAATTGGCGCCTTAAATAAATGCATATATTAGTTAATAACTATAGCCTATGTGCTTTATCTGTCTATGTACTGTTGGCTTCCGTAGGCATCTCTTACTGGGAAAAAGAAAGAGAGGATTCCATTTAGTTATTAACTAATATATGCATTTATTTAAGGAGCGACCCGCTCCAACACAATAGTTACAAAAACGAAAAAGCGAGTGGGGGGGGGGCAAAGGTGGCGTGACCGTAGCCAACCAATAGGAGGGCGCCATTCCAAAAAAAAAGCAAACGGTGACAGAGTTGATTAGGAGATGAAGAATGACGCTCGTAACTGTATATAGAATAATCCAAATTGTGCCTTATCGTTCTATCCATTTCTTTTACAAATTCACTTCTGATTTTGAAACTATACAGTAGTCACCAATGAGGGAGCATAGCCTTAAAACATAGCTAAACAAAGTCTCTCTTGAAGATGGTCTCTTTTCAGAGACTGTTATTTTGGATAATGTCACGAGGAGTCTTTCAACATAAACATCTGATCCTCCACCTCCAGGAGATAACTGATTCATCCATGTTTTTAGCCTATGGTCTCTTATGGTGGACTC
This sequence comes from Cordylochernes scorpioides, assembly GCA_030710605.1. Classification (NCBI taxonomy): domain Eukaryota; kingdom Metazoa; phylum Arthropoda; class Arachnida; order Pseudoscorpiones; family Chernetidae; genus Cordylochernes; species Cordylochernes scorpioides. Next base: position 36,328,439 of record CP092864.1, read on the forward strand.
TACTGTATCTAGCGTAGTTCTGTAGCCCTGGGGGGTTAAACAGGGATGTCTGGAAGTACCACATAGGTGGTGGGAATGGAAACATCGATGTATAAAAAAATAGAATATAATATCAGTCAACACTCATTGGGGATCACAGGGAAAATAAAAAGCAGTTCCACTGGTTAAAATGGCGGTTATAGTCCATCTGGGTGGGTAAATTGGAAGAACAAGAACATTTGAGCAAAGCTTAGGAAACCTTAGATGCATGTATCAGCTAGATACCATAGCTCTGCTTGCGCTCTCACTGCTGAAGCTCGCACAGCATCAAAAGGAGAGCCATTAAGCTTCTTCATTGTACCATTTAGCTAGATTTATCAATTAACTACATTTTGGACTTACCCAGTTGCCCTGGGAACTTTTCAAAGCTCCTATTTTCTGGACAATGATATACATTTTCAGTTTTAGAATATACTGTTTACACACACATACACATTATACCTTTATATGACTTTCACCAAAGTGTGCCTGAATCATGGTGTCATGATCAATGAAATCTGCACCCCTACATTCCATTCCAGATTTAGAATATGAAGAACAGACTCATGGAATTTGTGTAATCTTTGCACAAGGGGATAAGAAAAAACAATAGAATACCTTTATATGACACACACATTATCATTCAAGGATGCCATTACTGGCATGGAAACAGACATCAGCAATCTCCAGTTGCATTGATCAGTTGACCTTGCCAACATTCCTATACCTTTAGCCTTCTTTCTTTCCTTCACCCACACATCCATCCATAGACCTAATGGTGGTGTGTGGCAGACCCGGGATGAGCTGAAAGATGCCCTGGAAGATGAGATGCGCAAGTTCCGCATGGATGTGGAGCTTAGTCGACAGAACGTGCTGATGGCCTGGAATGACGTGGAGTTTGAGGTGCGGTACCCATCCCTCCAGGAGGAGCTGAGAGTTGGCAGCTACTTCCTCCGACTCTTGCTGGAGGAGGACGAGAAGGATTCCATCTCCTCATCCTACATCCAGAAGCCGTAAGTTCATTGGGGTACTTACTTAGTGCAGATTATTTAGGATGTATAGGTAGATGCATAGGTAAATGTGTCCCTTTCTTTCAAAAAGAGGCTAAACAATGCCTTTTAAAATCTTTGTGCATATAACCTGCAGAATTGAATCACTGAGTTCACTGTGATAACTTTTAACAAAAGAAATATACATAATAATTACTATTATCTCTAAAGAATCACCTCTTTTCTTCCTAGGAGAATAAACACTCCTTTTTGAACTTCACAAATTTGTGTCTGATTTGATTTCTGAAACAACTTTAAAAAAGAGACATACATCTTGGCACAAGAGATGATTTATTCTTCCACCAAATCTCATTGTAAGTGAATTCTTTTTTAAAATTATTATTATAATTACTTAATGTTGCAAAATAATCAATAATGGTATCTTTCCACCCCAATAAACTGTGCTCTTTCTTAGATTTTTTTTTGTTTTTAATAATCATTATTTCGCCTGGTTATATATATGTAGAAATTAAATTGTTCTAGTCTTTTTGCTCTATGGGGGATATAGATTTTATATAAAAATCTAATGAATTGTAATCAAAATTTTGAAATGTTTGGGACGTTTCAGTAACAGGGTTGTTACCATCATCAGACAAAAACACTGAATGAAATAAATTAATTTTGTCTGATGATGATGGTAATACCTGCTGTTACCAAAATGTCCCAAAAATTTCAAAAAAAAATATTTTGATTTTTAATCTTACAAATTGTACCTTATCATTTAATTAATTGTGAAATTTGATTTGAGAATGTCTTTTTTTTTTTTCAATGGGAGTGTGCCTCAATGTGGTGGTTTCTTTTATTCTTAAGATTTCTATTCAAATTCTATTTCATAATCTCAATGGATGTGATCCCAATTTAACCTAAGACCGTTAATTATATTTATTATCATTTAGCTCCAATGTCTTTATAATTTTTGTCAGTTACTGCTAGAATCATCTCTCCCCAACTGTGAGTGATTTCACAATCCCATGTGTGGCAGGTATGAGTTCTTCAATGACCTCTACCACAGGTTTCTGCTCACCCAGAAGGCCTCCCAGAAATCCACCTTCCTCCATGCCATGACCATAGTGTATGGCAGGTACTGGGAGGACATTGGTCAGTTCAATGACACCAGGTACATCGTCCACATGCTGGACAAGGTGAGTCCACCGCTGCCAGGAGTGTGGGTTTGTGAACAGACTGACCATGTGTGATGGCAGTGTGTGGACAGGGAAGAGAGGGACAGGATCATTCTCTTCATTGAGAAGATCATCCTTCACAAGGTGAGTACCTACTGTACTTGGTGGGTTCTTTGCTTGTTGATGATGCTTCGTTTGGAGGTTGTATCAGCATATATCAGGTCTTCTTACTGCCCTTGTTGTAGGAACCTTGACAGGGGGCTAGGGTATTTGCTGTTGGGGTGTTTGTTGTTATTTGGAGGTTGTATCAGCATATTTCAGGTCTTCTTACTGCCCTTGTTGTAGGAACCTTGACAGGGGGCTAGGGTATTTGCTGTTGGGGTGTTTGTTGTTATTTGGAGGTTGTATCAGCATATTTCAGGTCTTCTTACTGCCCTTGTTGTAGGAACCTTGACAGGGGGCTAGGGTATTTGCTGTTGGGGTGTTTGTTGTTATTTGGAGGTTGTATCAGCATATTTCAGGTCTTCTTACTGCCCTTGTTGTAGGAACCTTGACAGGGGGCTAGGGTATTTGCTGTTGGGGTGTTTGTTGTTATTTGGAGGTTGTATCAGCATATTTCAGGTCTTCTTACTGCCCTTGTTGTAGGAACCTTGACAGGGGGCTAGGGTATTTGCTGTTGGGGTGTTTGTTGTTATTTGGAGGTTGTATCAGCATATTTCAGCTCTTCTTACTGCCCTTGTTGTAGGAACCTTGACAGGGGGCTAGGGTATTTTCTGTTAGGGTGTTTGTTGTTATTTGGAGGTTGTATCAGCATATTTCAGGTCTCTTTACTTCACTTGTAACTAGGATCTTTGCCATTGTTGTTTCAATTGCCATTTGTCCTACCATTTTTGATATTTTTGTTGCTACTAGTTTTGTCGAAATGACATAACTAACTGAATATGTTCTTTCTAAAACTCCTCTACTTCCAACTCATTTTTTTAGTTTTTCAACATTGAATATGATATTAGCATTTCCAAATTTGACCGTCTATGAAATGAAAAAAAAAAAAGGCCATAAGAAAATAAATAAATATCTTTTCATCCTTTTTTTTTCCCCCTCCAAGTGCCTAAAATAATAAATCAACTTATTAAGGAGATGGGGCTTCACAGTAGATAAATGAATTCCTGTCATTTATTCAATGACTCTCTCTGAACTATATTCTGAGGAAGTCTGACTTAGGATGAGATTGTTTCTAATATAGAGAACACAGGCATCTTGACTACTGATCCTTAGCATGGATTCAGACACATCACTCACTTATCATTCATCAAGTGTTTGTTCCTTCTTTTGGAGTTTTCTATTTAATAATCACATGATATATAACTTTGAACTCTTTACATTTAGTAAAGCAGAGTCTAATAGATATTATCATGAGGTCTCTCCTGTCTGGCATTCATAGTTCTTAGAATTAAAACACACTTCGTCCAGTGAATCTTTTTTTTATTATATAAAAAAAAATTTACTGTGGCTGCAAAGTGTATCTTAATCCTAAGAGTAATAGATATTGATCCTCTCTCTGTGCTCTCTCAATTAAAAAAATATTGAAGATCCAAGGATGATTTTATGCAGAAAGGAAGTGTTATGACATCTATGATATGGTGCTGCAGAAAAACATCAAGGACCTGATAGATGCAAATGGACTGAAAGCCCTTGTGGACCTGGTCACCTTAGCTCACCTCCACACTTCCAGGGCTGTGATCCACACACAGGTAAATCACTGAAAATATGGGGGTCGGTGGAAGGCTGGTTAAACCGTTTGGTTTTCGACCACTAGGACCCGGGTTCGATTCCCGCATTGGACACTTTTTTCTGTTTAAAAAAAAATGCTCCAATGGCCCCCGATTCTTGCAAAAGTCCAACCCCACCAGCAAGTGTAAGTAACCAAACGGGGCTCTGGCATTTGTAAGTGCAAAGTCGAACTGCTTTTCACATGTGTAGACATGTGGTGCGCTTACAGTAAAAAGCAGTCGCTAACTACCCACCATGATTATCATGGCCTGTACCACGTGTACTAGGGATAAGCAAAAAAAAAAAAAAACCTGAAAATATTGTAAACTCATGAAAAATTAAGCCTGTAAAAATATTTACAAATATATTTTCATATATAAAGGGGTGTCTTACCTGGATCTGTGAAAGAAAAAAATTCTCCCTCAAAATATATGAGGGATTGCTCCCTCTTTATCAATTTATTGTTCAATAAACTTATTGGGCTTAACAAGTTTATTGTGCAATAAATTGATAAAGAGGGAGCAATCCCTTGAAATATTCTGAGAAAAAAATTGTTTGTTTTTTAACAGAGCCAGGTATAACCAATGAAAACATTAAGACGTGAATGTTTCTTTTCACAAATAAATCAAATTTCTACTGTCCTTACTGCGATGAAAAAATATTGGGTGACTTCAAAGACTTTCCACTTAAGTTTTGTCCATGAGTGTATATAAAAGAAGACAGAAGCTCACAATGTCTGTGTGCCCACACAGACCAATGTCATCGAAGCCTCCCCAGAAATGCTGTCAGCAGACACTGAGAAAGAATGGTACTTCAGGAACAGTGAGAAGGAGAGGTTTGGTCCCTACAGCTTCGAGGAGGTGGGTAGAGATCCTGTAGGAAATGTGGGAGGATCCCCTCACCCCTGGGTCGGTGCAGATGAAGCAGTTCTACCAGGAGAACAAGATCAACCTGAAGACCCTGTGTTGGGCCCAAGGCATGGATGGCTGGAGAGCTCTGGGTAGCGTGCCCCAGCTGAAGTGGACCATGGTGGCCTCCCGCCAGCCCCTCATGAATGAGACAGAACTGGCCACCCACATCCTCTCCATCCTCATCACCATCTGCAAGTACTTCCCCAGCAGGTGGGTTTAGTCAATTTAGCATTAACTCTTTGATTTAGTAATTCTGTGGGTAAGGTGAAATCATCAGGCTTCCAGAAATAAATTAAGAAAAAGGCATTTCCTTATCATGCAACAAAAAGTTGCTGATGGCGCAAGCCATCCATTCTGGAATAATTGATAATCAACGAATAGTGGATATTTATTCTGATAGATGGATGCTTGCCATCAGTAACTTTTAGTTGCACAATAAGGAGATGCCTTTTTCTTAATTTATTCACCTTATCCCAGTACAATTTCACATTTGTACTATTTTTTCACATTCCAGAAATAAGTTTCTTTTTTATTTAAACTTATCCTTGGAAAAGCCTGAGGATTTTTACCTTATATACTAATACAAGAGATTATTTCATTGAATTCTGTGGTTCTCTTGGAATTTTTGAGTGCACATTGACATCCAATGTCTTGTTGCAGGGATTCCAAAGGCGCCATCATCCGCCCCATTCCCCGAGCCAAATTCTACCTCTCGGATACCTCTTACCTTCCTCATATTGTTCAGGTGAGTTTCTTATGTTCAGAAGTTCGTTTTATATCTACCGGGGAGTTAGTATGTCAATGCCCCAATTCACAAAGTTCCATCTTCAAATGTCTATATGCTTCCAAAGTAATGAAGTAACATCAAATGATCTAAAATTACACTTAATATATACATTAATATGCCAGAATTCAACTGATAAATTATTATTATAAATAATCATTGCTAAATATTCTCTTAAAACAGAATTGGCACAATAGCAAATGCAGTAAGACCTCCCATGAATCTGATAGGTAACCACTCTTCACTGAACCTTCCCAAATCAAAGATCAATTAAACTGAATCAATCTAATCTCATATTATTTATAGTTGGTCTCTTGGGAAGTTAAGTTATTTTTAATTTGACCAACGTTATCAGTTCAGTCATTTGTTGTACTGCCACCAAAGAGCTATGGGATGATGTGGCAGCTGCTGCTGACATTTGACCCTGTGCTGGTGGAGAAAGTGGCCCTGCTGGTGGAGGTCATCATGCAGGACAACCCCAACCTCGCCCGGCTCTTCCACACCGGCTTCTTCTTCTTCATCCTCATGTATACTGGCTCCAACCTCCTGCCCATTGGCCGCCTCCTCAAGTCTTCTCACCTCGCACAGGCTTTCCGAGCTGATGACGTGAGTCCTTCCACGCCTCCATACCTTGAACTACTCACAAAGTTCTCAATTTTGTTGTGCCATCAATGTTTCTCTTGTCTTGAGGCTCCCATGCATTCCAAGAGGTGGCCTGGTGAGGTCTCTTTGGTACTACAGATGGTGCATTGTGGGAAGGTCTTGAAACCATCCTGGAAAAGGACCGATCTTGTATGGGCAGTTTTGACTCTTCCAGGCTTTTGGAGGGGTCTTCTTGAAGCATACAAGTGTGGAATATACCTGGAATCCCTATGTGTTCCTAGTGAACTGAACACATGACACATGTGTGCAGGCCCCCACTGCCTCCTCCATCATGCAGCGCAGCATTCTCGGCCAGCTCCTGCCTGAAGCCATGGTCTGCTACTTGGAGAACCATGGCCCAGAGAAGTTTGCTGAGATCTTCCTGGGAGAATTCGACACCCCTGAGGCTATCTGGAACAATGAGATGAGGTTTGTTGATCTCTCAGCATGCAAATAATATATCATTACTTTTGTTTACTCACACCTAGCAGTTGCAATGCTCTGAGGAAACACACTAGGAAATGATTCTTCTCTAAAGGATTCCCACAATATCTACATTGACCATCTTGTTCTTTAACTTGTAAAAATCCCTCAGTTTACAAAAGGAACTACAAACACCCTCTTTGGATAATATGTTATACAACCACCATTTATAAAAGCTAAATAAATTTCAATTCTGATATAATAATTTTTAAAAAGGAATCGATTCACATTTTCTATTTAAAAGCTTTGATTCAAGTTGTAATTCATCTTTTTACTAATATATTTATTTTGATGAATTTATTTCCTTGAAACATGTTTGGAGATCTCTCCCATCTCTCTCCTCCTGTCTTTTCCAAGATTGTCTAGCCTGGACCTGGTCATTTAGGTAAAATTTACATCTGTATTTTGGGATGGTGTGTAGATATAAGTACTGTAGAATCTCTCTCTAAAGGGAAACAAATGGTTACTCTCTCTCTCTGTGCCAAAGTACCTTTTAGGGAAATGTGTCCTCTAACTAGAGAATTACTAATTAGTAAAAATGGTGATTATGCTGATGAAAGACTTGTCCTTTGTAGAGTAGTGTCCTCTAGCAAGAGTGTCTTCTCACAAACTGTCACAATAACCCAATGTGTTACATTTGAAGTGGTGGTGATGTGTAGGAGAATGATGATAGAGAAGATCTCAGTCCACCTCGCTGACTTCACCCCGCGGCTGCGCTCCAACACACGCTCCCTCTACTCCTACTGTGCCATTCCACTCATCCAGTACCCACAGCTGGAGAATGAACTCTTCTGTAATATCTACTACCTGCGTCATCTGTGTGACACCATCAGGTTCCCTGAGTGGCCCATCGCTGAGCCTGTAAGTCCACTCTAGAAGAAATTCACTGGTGGGGTTCATATCTATCGGGGCGATATCAAGTAACCTGACACATAGAGCTATGCATTGGTCTCTTCAAAACATGGCAGTTGCTTTTGCTCAATGAAAGCCTCTCTCTATTAAGGCTTTCAATGGAGCCAAATCTCTCCCTTGATGTAACCCGGATTCCTGGAGCATACGGAATGGGACCAAGGTTTTTTTTTATAAGCTTTTAAAAACAAAGTTACCTTGATAAAAAACAAGTCAATAAGACCAAATCCAAATAAATAAATAGTGTGTGATGTTTCTGTAACAGTGTTGTTACCATCTTCAGAAAAAAAAGTACTGAATATCTGAATATTTATAATCTATAATCCAAATTGTGCCTTATCGTTACCTTGATAAAAAAGAAACCATTTTTCATTAGACAAACAAAAAAAAAAGTTGGATAGGCGATTTTGACTTTAATGGAACAAAAAAAAAACTGGTATAAACAAATTTGGACTACAATTATAAAAAATAGGATCCCTTGCGCTATATTACTTGACAAAAAAATATTTCAGTGATAAATTTCTTTAAAATAATTTTATCATCTCTAGCTTTCAGGCTTTTTCACCCATTTTTACAGGAGAGAGTATTTTTTAACTATAAAATATCAACATTTGAAGCTATTATAGATTGCACATGATTCTTTTTAAAATTAAACAATTTCCATCGATTAAAAAGAATCATATGTGTCTATAATAGTTTTGAATTTTGATAACAGATGGCATGCTAATGCATTATAACTATAATATATGTTTAACTATATATAGGCTGTGTTATAGTTTAAAATACTCCTGTAGAAGGGTGGAAAAAAGCCTAAAAGCTAAAGATAATGAAATTATTTTTAAGAAACTTTATTTTGAACCATTTTTTTGTCCAATATAAACAAATTTGTAGCAATGAAGTTTTACCCTATTTGTATTGATCCCACGCTACATGTTTTCTAAATTTTCGTGTGTGTTTGTTCGTGGATAGCTGAAACTCCTCAAAGACGTACTGGAAGCCTGGAAACAGGAGATTGAGAAGAAACCTTCCACCCTCACTGTGGATGATGCCTACGAGGCCTTGAACCTGACTAGAGGCCAACAGTGAGTAGATGTTGACTTTGCTTAGATTTTTTTAAAGATACTGATTCCAAGAAGATTGATCAAACATTATCTTTATTAAATAATAAAAGGCATATATTGGATTTAATAAAATATTTATTTTGCCAATATTTCGGCTGGCTGAACGCCAACCTTTATCGAGGCTTATGTCCAAAATAGAAAATTATCTTTATTGTGTACGTGGTTAGCTTTTCTTGATTAATCAAGAATGGGTATTTGACCAATTTTGGAATAATTAAAAATAAACGAGAATAGTCGATATTTATTTTGATAGATGGCGCAAGCCATCAGAAATTTCAGTTGAACAATAAGGAGATGCCTTTTTATATAATTATCTTTATTGATTTACAAGAGAGAGAACAAAATAAAACTTATAACATTGCGAACAAATCATCATTTCATCACAACATTCCATGTTAGCAAACATTTTTCTAGAACATTCTGTCATCAACACTTAAAGGGGTGTTGAATTATAGCAGATCAAATTAAAATAAATGGTCTGATTGGGATTTGAAGAATGATTGAAGCAACAGTCCTCTTTTACTTATTTGCTGTGTAGACATGTGGTGCACTTACAGTAAAAAAGCAGTCGCCTACTTCTACCCACCATGATTATCATGGACTGTACTACGTTTACTATGGATAAGCAAAATAAAAAAACTAATTTGTTGACCTTGTTACATTTGGAATTTTTTTCCCTCTACAATCCTGATTATGGCATCTTTATCCCGGGTAAGATAAATAGATGGTTAAATTGGTTACTTGTTGAAAACTAGGTTGTGTTGAAAAATCTTATGCAGGTTTAACCCCATAGGATTTTTTTCAAAAATAAAAGGTCAAATGTGAAAAAGGCATCTACTTATCGTGCAACTGAAAGTCGGGCCAACAGCCCGAAACGCGTCCGTGGTTAGCTTTTCTTGATTAATCAAGAATGGGTATTTGGCCAATTCTGGAATAATTAAAAATCAACGAGAATAGTTGATATTTATTCCGATAGATGGCGCAAGCCATCAGCAACTTTCAGTTGCACGATAAGTAGATGCCTTTTTCTTAAAAGGTCAAATGTTTCAATTTTAAATGAAATTTATCCTGTTAGATCCCTAGAATCCTAAATATGCAGACTGACCTAGTTTGGACATATAATTAGAGCAAATGGTTTAGAAAAGATGTTGGGAAAATTTTAAAGGAGAGAAGAAGACCTGCAATGAGCTGGATAGAAGGGGTTAAGAAAAGTACTGGATGGCCACTGGATACCAACAAATGTGTCTAAATTGTTTCACAAAGTTTTAATATATAAAAATTAGAGCCACAATATTATATATATTCCTTACTAAGTGTTATCTCAAGGAAGTAGTTGCCTTACTTGAAAGTGAGAGAAATGACCATTCCATGATGGCCTGCCTACCTTCACTTTTGAGATAGTACTATATGATGAGGGAAGAAAATTACATCAGCAAACTGTGCAAGTTGTCTCAGTGACTGCAATGCTAGCATTTCAATTTCCTACTAGATACTCTCTCTTATACTTAACATATGGTGTTGTATCCATAGGGATTGTTTTAAAAATAAGGAAGTTAGGGTGCAATGTGATTCCTTGTTTCATTTTAATTCTTTTTTTTTTTTTTTGCTTATCCCTAGTACACGTGGTACAAGCCATGATAATCATGGTTAGTAGAAGTAGGTGACTGCTTTTACATGTCTACACATGTAAAAAGCACTTTGACTTTGCACTTACAAATGTGCCAAAGCCCCATTTGGTTACTTTCACTCACTGGTGGGGTTGGACTTTCGCAAGAATCGGGAGCCATTGGAGCATTTTTTTTTTTTTTTTATCAGAAAAAAAAATGCCCAATGCGGGAATTGAACTCGGGTCGTAGTGGTCGAAAACCAACGGTTTAGACCATCCTTCCACCGACCCCCATTTTGATTCAGGCTGTGTACAACTGCAGAAACCTACCTTTATGGTTTCCCCTCTATTAACACTACCATGTCATAACACTAGGAGGGTTCATATCAATAAGCTAAACCCTTTCAATATCTCTTTAGAGGGATTGTAAAAATGTTTTATACAGTAGAACCTCCCTGTAAAGGATACCTAATTGCAGAGCCAGAGTGTCCTTTAGGGAGAGGTGTCCTCTTACCGGAGAGTTGCTAAATAGTAAAAAGGGTAATTTTGCAAATGAAAATTTTCCTTTTTGGAGAGGTGTCCTCTAGCATGAGTGTCCTTTCATGGCGGTTCTACTATATATAAAATATGTATTTTAAATTAGAGAGCTACAATGTAAATAATTGGCTGTACAGACATGAGGAGAGCACTGTCAGGAAGGCCTACTTCAGACTGGCTCAACAGTACCATCCTGACAAGAATCCAGAAGGCAGGGTAAGTGACTCGTTGCTACCTGCTGTATCGAGACTTCAACCTCTTCACCTCCGCAGGAAATCTTTGAGAAAGTCAACAAGGCCTACGAGTTCCTCTGTAGCCGAACCTCCCGCACTACAGAAGGCCCTGACCCCGTCAACATTATGCTCGTTCTCAAGACCCAGAGCATTCTCTTCAAACGCTACAAAGAAGGTACTGTCTTCACACCATGTGTATATCTTATTCCTTCTGATACAACCCTCTCTTCCCCTCCACTTTCCTGCCATTACCAACAATGTACTGTCTCCAGAACTCCATCCGTATCGCTACTCTGGCTACCCCATGCTCATCCAGACCATCCGGATGGAAACATCAGATGAGCAGCTCTTCTCCAAGTCAGCTCCACTCCTGGCTGCAGCTGCAGAGACCTGCTTCCACACTGTCAACTGTTCAGCCCTCAATGTGGAGGAACTGAGGAGAGAGGGTGGGCTAGAGGTAAGTCCTTTCTTTCTGCAGACCTCTGCTATATCCCTGACTAGTCCATTGTATTTATATTTACTGATTTTCTTTCCTTGGTCAAATTATTATTATTATTGTTATTTTAATTACCTCTATATTATGCTATCCTGCTTACTGTACACTTTTGGTTAAGACTCTGGAATATAGTGTCATATATAATTGTACTGTCCATGTGAAAATGAAAGGGTTATTATTTTTCTATTTACTGATATAGAATTTTAAAAATTGAAGTTTTCCCAATATGAAAAAGTGCATCATATATTATAAAAAATATAAATATATAAATATTTTTGGGATGCTTGGAATGTTGTAGGTATATATCTTGCTATTTATGTTTAATAGTTATAAATGGAATCTTATCCAGTCAAATGCTGCAGGTGCTGAAAGAGGCCTTCACCCGCTGTGTGGCTGTCCTGAGCAAGAGTTCCACCATGGACAGCCTTCCTGTTCAGGTGTGCATGCACATTGCGCGCTGCTTCGCCGTCGCCTCCCACTTTGCAGCTTCCCGCGAGAGACTCATAGATATGGTGGACATGATCAGAGATCTTTGCCGCATCCTTTACTACAAGGTAAGAGATGCCTCCCGGCCCCTGGGGTAGTGTGACCTCCTGCCTCTGTGCCCAGCATCTCTTCAAGCTGTGCTCTGTAGTGGTGGAAACCATCAGTGCTTTTGCTGTGGACGAAACCCTCCAATCCCACCTCTACCATGCCGGAGTGCTCTACCATCTCCTCATGTTCTTCTTCCAGTATGACTTCACCCTGGAGGAGAGTGGAGTGGAGAAGACAGAGGACACCAACCAACAGGTCAGCCTAGCTTGCACAGAATCCCATCAAACCTGCCCCATTTAGGTTGATTAGATACACACATACACTTTATATTACGATGCACTAGCGTGCCATCTGTTATGAAAATTCAAAACTATTTTAGACGTGTAAGATTCTTTTTAAAAATAAACAATATCTACTGCCCTTACTGCAATGGAAAAATTAATGGGAGGGCCTGGCTAATCAGTGGTGACACTGATTAGCCAGGCCCTCCCATTAATTTTTCCATTGCAGTAAGGGCAGTAGATATTGTTAAATTTTAAAAAGAATCTTACACGTCTAAAATAGTTTTGAATTTTCACACATACACTTCATTAAGCCATATAGTCTTCTTATATGTACCAAAAGAGACACCTCTCCATTTAAATTTGCATCAGAATGATGGCATCACCCTAGTGATGATAAGGAATGAGCCAGTGTGTCTGTATCTCATGTTGTATCTCCATTTTTATATTTATAATTTTTACCTGTGAAATTTAAAAATCCATACGAATATTTTTAACTGGGTACAATAATGTAAGGAACTATATGAAGAAGCTCGAGGAGCATGAACTCATGGAATTCGTGTAATCTTTACACAAGGGGATAAGAAACAACAACAACTATATGAAGAAGTCAGATTTCCACTATTTTCTTGATTGTCTAGACGAATTTGGCTAGAGTGAAACCTAATCCTTTTTTAGTGTTTACTTTAATACATATTTATACCTTATTTCATGAGGACCTTTTGGCTGAAGAATTTGGCTAGAGTGAAACCTAAGCCTTTTTTAGTGTTACCTTCAATACATATTTATACCTTATTTCTTGAGGACTTTTTGGCTGAAGAATTTGGCTAGAGTGAAACCTAAGCCTTTTTTAGTGTTTACTTCAATACATATTTATACCTTATTTTGCAAAGACTTGGACTCATTGCCAATGTGTGTGTCAGGAGGTGGCCAATCAGCTGGCCAAGCTGAGCATCATTGCCTGTGCCAGGCTGGGAGGGTACATTGAGAAGACTCCACCCAACCTGTCTGTGAGACGAGCCCTGGACGCCATGTTGACCCACTTTGTTGTGGAACAGTTCACTAAGGCCAGTCCTGCTGAGGTACGGGATTTTGGAATCACTTGTTTAACTTTTATTCTTTCTTATCTCCATTCAATCATTTTAGGGTATCAAGCTTGTAAAGCTTGAGACTTTTGATAGTGTCTGCTGGGGATGAGTAGAGCTCATCAATGAATGAGCCAATACAGTCAATAATGTGGTTTGGGGTTGCAGGTTGAGAATTGCATTTAGTACATAGTGGTTAAGCATCTTAATAATCATGTTTAACATTTTTGAAATGCACTACGCTCGAGTAGCATGAACTCATGGAATTTTTATAATCTTTGCGCAAGGGAATAAGAAACAACAAACAAAATACACTACTTGGAATATAAATGAAAGTGAAATTTATATAATATAGTCCAACCTCTTTGAGTTCAACACTCCATGGTATCAGAGAATTTTCAGTTGAATTATAGTCAGTTAAAGCAAATAGCCTAATTGAGATTAAAAAGAAACTGTTAAAAGGTTATACTGTATTAAGTTGGTGAAAATAATGAAAGGGTCACCACCAATTAACTAGGCTCTCCCAATTTTTGTTTTATATTCCTGTTAGTAACATAGCAATTCATATTTATCCCTATATATATAAAAGTCAGTTTATGTATGTATGTGTGTATCTATGTCGGCTATACAGGTCCACAATACGTAACTAATCTGACTGAAATTTTAACAGTATATAGAGTAGAATCTGGAAAAACTTATAGTGAAAATTTCAGGTCTCTATCCCGAATATTCTTCGAGTTATTTGCAAATTGCGTTGCAAATTTGCCTTTTCGCTCGCAAGCAGCGCCTCTAGCGGTGAAGATGGGAGGTAAAATCAGCTGACCTAATGTACATGTAAAACGTGTTTTGACAGGACATAGAGAAAAATCTGGAAAAGATATTTATCGGATTTTTAGCCAATAAAAAATAAAATTGACAGGTTCTGGGCAAAAATAGTTGTTTTTTTTTAGTCAGAAAATGATGATGACAATATTGCTGTATCATGTTTGATTATCAGATACAAAATTATATTCGGAAAAATTCCAAAAAGCTGAGACCACGGGTGAAGCCAGTTCATTTTTAGTGTGCAGGAACAAAATTCTAACAGAAAAACATTCATTCGAGCAGAAGACACAAAGCCAGATCATCTCTTTATAAAAATATCGCTTCTCTGACACAAAGTTTGGAGCGGGACGTTTCACAAGAGTGACATCCACGGCGCCAATTTATAATTGTAACAAATAGTATTTGAATAAAAACATTTAATCGGGTAAATCCTGGGCGTTGCCCGGGTCATTCGGCTAGTATCTATATAAAATATGAGTTAGAAGGTAAGAAAGGCAATAAACTGGCTAGCTTTCGACCAACAAGAATGATCATCCACAGGCCTAACATTTTACAAAAATAAACTGATTTTACAAGTTATACAAAGAAATGTTTGCATACTAAAAATTAGGTTTAAATAAATTTTACAGGATGAATTCTGAGCCATTGATCCTATATAAACCTAGACCCAAAGAAGATACTCAGACAAAGCAGGTTTTAGATGCCTAAAGCTTCCGCACTTCTTCCTTCTTATCTCCACTCAATCATTTTAGGATATCAAGTTTGTAGAGCTTGAGACTTTTGATTGGGTCTGCTGGGGATGAGTAGAGCTCATCAATGGATGAGCCAATACAGTCAATAATGTGGTTTGGAGTTGCAGGTTTCTGCACTTAATGTGTAGTGTCAGGGGGTCTGTGGAAGAATGGTCTAAACTGTTGGTTTTCGACCGCTACGACCCAGATTCGATTCCCACATTGGGCACGTTTTTCTGATTTAAAAAAATTGCTCCAATGGCCCCGATTCTTGCAAAAGTCCAACCCCACCAGCAAGTGCAAGTAACCAAACGGGCCTTTGGCACATTTGTAAATGCAAAGTCGAACTGCTTTTCACATGTCTAGACATGTGGTGCACTTACAGTAAAAGCAGTGCTAACTACCCACCATGATTATCATGACCTGTACCACGTGTACTAGGGATAATAAAAAAAAAAAGTGTAGTGTTGTCAGGTAATGTGTGTTCCCTCAGGTCCTGAAACTACTGACCTGCAACACTGAGAACCCTTACATCCTGTGGAACAACGGCACCCGGGCAGAGCTGATGGAATACCTGGAGGGCCAGCGGGATGAGAAGATCCGGTCAGGGGAGTGTGATCCCTCTCTAGGAGCGGACTTCAAGTACTCAGCCTACCAGAATGAACTCATCATCGGGGACATCTTTGTCCGGATCTACAACCAGATGCCCTCCTTCCCTCTGGAGGTAGGGGTCCTCAAACCTCTTGGACACATCTTATTGGGATTATTCTCTTGGGTTTCATTAGAGGATCATCAGTATTTGTTGAGTTTTGCAATGGAAGTGATGAGGTCAACTCTTTCATCCAAATAAACCTGCACTCCATTAATCCATTTCTTTAAACCTGCAGATTCTGGTTGTTTAAAATAAGCTTGCTTATTCTGGTTAGTAAATACAAGCTTGCAAATTCTGATTGGTAAATACAAGCTTAGAGATTTTGGTTGGGAAAAGCAAAATATGAATACAAGCTTACAATATCTGAATTGGGAATGCAAACTTGTAGATTTCTGATGGCAAACACATATTAATTGTCACTTTACTCTAGTAGATTTAAGAGAGTCAATGATAAACTTCATACTACCTTACTTTGGAAAATTTTGATAGTCTACTACAGATTTGGTCTAAGACTCTCATCAACTAAAGCAGCTTCCTGATGGGACCTTCTGTTGGGTGGAAGAAATGTCATTTTTGAGATGACTTGCCTTTTCAAGCCAAAATTTCAAGTTTACAATTTTATTTAGTCCAACTTACATAGGTCCCAGCCTTAAAGAAGTGATATCTTACTAGAGTTAACAATGCTGGCTTCTAACAGATGGACATCTCAAAGGAACCAATTGACCACAGCCCGAAGATTCTGGAGGTAACACCTTGATGGCTACCTCTCCATTCCTATGTTCACTCTCCAATAGCTAGCTGAGATTTTCTCTCAACCTTTTTTTTTTACACATTTTCCTTCTTTTGGATTGGTTGCAATATTCCTTTTAGAACCATTTGTTAGAGTTCCACTATAGCCTTGCTTCTTCCCTTGTGATGCATAGATCCATAGTGTTTATTTAATGGTTTTCTGGTATTAGAATTGTCTTCATCTTTGGACTAAAGTGCTTCTCTGGGCTTCCAATCTATAATCTATTATTACCTCACTTTTTTTTGTTGTTGCATATTCCATTTTAATTCAATACATTAAGATTTGGTATTTCACAGTTGAGTAAAATATTTCTTAAGGTGGAAAAAGTAAACTAACTCTGCCCACCAAGTGTTTCTAGATTTTTTTTTTTTTTTACATGCCTTAGGTCCACCATAAAAACTCTGTGGTCTTGGTTTTTTATTTTTATTTTTTTTCAGATGAACCATCTCTCTCAATCTCAAAATAGAAAAAGGGTTTTGATATTGAAAATAAATAAATATGTCCGTGGTTAGCTTTTCTTGATTAATCAAGAATGGGTATTTGGCCAATTCTGGAATAATTAAAAATCAACGAGAATAGTTGATATTTATTCCGATAGATGGCGCAAGCCATCAGCAACTTTCAGTTGCACGATAAGTAGATGCCTTTTTCTTAATAAAATAAATATTACATATAGAAAAAATATGTAGAATAGAACCCCCCTTCATGAGAGGACACTTGTGCTAGAGGACATCTCTCTACAAAGGACAGTTTTCATCACTAAAATTGCCATTTTTACTATTTAGTAATGTAGGGCGGAAACCTCTCTCTTAAAGACTCTTTAGCTCTGTAACTAGGTTTTCTTTACAGAGAGGTTCTACTGTGTATATCAAAAGTAATAGGTTAAAAAAAAAAATTACACAACTTCCAGACCTTTAAAAGTAATTTTCATTTCTATTACAGTAGAGAACCTCCATGAGAAGACACTCTCAAAGGACAGTTTTTATTTGCAAAATTATCATTTTTACTAATTAGCAACTCTCTGGTAAGAGGACACCTCTCCCTAAAGGACACTTAGGTTCTGCAATTAAATGTTCCTTTACAGGGACGTTCTACTATATTTCTTAGTAATTCATATTTTTAAATTGTGTGGATCACAGTATTTTGATGAGTGTGTCACACTACCATTAGCTTAACTTGGATAGGACTATTGCAAGGTTAAGGAAAAGTAACCTTGACTAAGTTAGAGTGATGTGTGTGTGTGTCCAGAATGCAAAGGAGTTCACCCTGAAACTACTGGATTACCTAGGGTCCCAAGCCCAGTACCTGCACTCCCTGGCCTCTCTGTCCCAGAACGGAGCCCTGGCTAAGGCCACCACGACCACTTCCCCACGTCTCCACAACATCGAGATGGCCCTGGAAGCTCTGAAGAATGTCATCCTCAACAACCCCGGGGTGGAACTCAAGTGTGTGGGGCACTTCAAGCTGCTCTTCTCTCTGCTCCAGTTGGACAACTGTCCCCGCATCCAGGCTTATACCATTCAGGTAGGATCTCTCTCTCTCTCTTGAATAGGTGATGTTCTCTCCTAGGTGTTGTTGGAAGAGCTTGTACCTACATACAAACAAATATCATTGTTTTGAAATTCTCTGTGATAGGGGTCTGCCCGCTGTTGTATCACATGGAGATAAGATTGGGTAATCAGCAGTCTGTTCTTTCAGGGACTTTCCTAACATGGGCACAGTCCTAACACAAACATCAAAATTTGGTGTCAGTCACTGCCAGTCAAATCTTTTTGAAGTTTGTCATTCTCCAGAATGTCACGTTGCTGTACAAAAGTGGGTGTGCGTCACAGGCTGTGGCAGGGGTAACAGGAAACCAGGAGTGCATCAATGATATTGCCTCCGCCGATGTTCTGGTCTACTTGTTGCTGGTGCTACATTCCTTCCAGGACACCCCTAGTAAGTTTGACTTCTCCTGCTGCCACACCTTTCACTCTGATACAACCCTCGTGTCGCAGGTCAAACCATTATTCTGGAAACCCTGCTGCCCCTCATGGCCAACCCCAAGCTAGTCAAAGATGCCATGAATAAAGGTATGTGTGTCCCCCATCTCCACCTCCCTTATGGACTTAAGGATTGTTGGCTCCCAGGGCTTGTGATATATGTCCTGGACCTCTTCTGCAACTCCTCCATTCCCAGGATCCGAGAGCTCGGTGCCGAGCTCCTCGGCAAGGTGATGACAGACAAGCTCCACGGACCCAAGATCCGCATTGACTTGTCCAAGTTCCTCCCCACCCTCTTCCTGGATGCCATGAAGGACTTCCCTGCCACAGCCATTCAGCTCTTTGAAGGTGGGCTTCTTATATATTGGATCATATTGTAAGCCATTTATATATTTACTTTTGGGCTTTAAAGAGGTGTTTACACACTATGAAACAAATCAAGCCTAGTTATGGATCACAGGTTTACCTAAAGTGGTGATGAGATTTTTGGGAAAGTCATAAGAGAAATTAATATAACTGCAAAAATGTATATATGCTTGAATTTCTTTTAAATATACACTTAGAACTAAATAATGGCTACCTATTTTCCCACTGACTGCAGAGGGAGAAGGTAATGGCTGATATAATGG